>CM040747.1:7873187-8353187 GCA_022829145.1 Albula goreensis
GTCCTTTGCGGTTCTCTAAATTGTAGGGTGCTTAGGGGAGAGAGGACAGACAGGGATATGTGATTTTTACTGATTTTCAGACTGTTGGCATTTCAGCCAGAGACAGAGGTCTTGAATATGTTATAAGCACGCACACACTCACACACACACACACACACACACACACACACACACACACACACACACACACACACACACACACACACACAAGAGCTGTTGCATTCTTTGAGATCTGATAGGGGGAGAAAATGCTTAGCAAGAAAGCCTAACACGGGTGACACCTAGAGAAATCGGAATTTAATGTCTAATGAATAGAGTGCATTAACAGTGCCAACAGGTTTGTGCAACATTTCCTGGAACTGTATGACATAAAGCTTACATAAAGCTGGCATAAGCAAGACATAACACCTATTATAACCGGCCTGATAGGCCATAAAGTTACTGAGGGAGAGTGGGGCTGAGACAACAGGGATGTCTGCATCTGGTTACTCACCAGTGACTCCTACTGGTCAACCCGGGAGCCCCTTGTCTGCTGGCACAAATCTGTACACATGTCTATGGGAATTCAACTTGTGGACAGCGGTGTGAAATGAAGTGACAGCAGCTGATGTGATGGGAGTTTGGTGGGGGGGAGAGAACATGCTTGTCTGAGCTCCCCTTAATTAACCTGGGAGGTTGTAGCAATGAGCTTGGCTTGTGTGTACATGTGGGCATTCCGAACTATGGGAAAAAAAAAAAAAAAAGTGTAGAGGACATTTCAAAAATAGGGAATACCTTGCTCTGCACGCTGGTGAGACTCTGTGGTATGGTGCGCATGATGCGCAACACGCCCTGGGAGTGACATCCCTGTCCGTAAGGGAGCGTCATGAAAGTGGCAGCAGTGAGAGGTCGTCTCTACTCCTCTCTCTCCAAGCTTAAAAGCTGTGATTTGCTTAATTGCCAGCCAAATGCTGCTCATTTAGTGCAATTCTATAAATGAACCCAGGGGGCTACAGGGTTTTAAACTCCATCACATGACCCCCCCATCCTCCACTCCCCACCCCCCACCCTCTCGGTTTTTAACGAGCAGGATGTGCGCTTTGTCTCTTGACGCTGCCTGACCCAGCCTCTGCAGCCTGCTTAATCGCTAGGCCTGATTTCATTACACTCCATAAGACAGTCTGGAGAACCCCTTCAGCTAACATGCGCTCGCTAGCTAAATATAGAGCCACCAGCCCTTCTGGAGTGCAACACATCATTATCTGTAATAAATGTGGATCCAGAGGCTAAGCCGTAACTGGTTTTTTTTTTTTTTTTTTTTTGGTCCCGCTAAAGAAAGGCATCAGCGCTGTGGGGGTATCTCTCAGTACACAGCTGCTAAACCGTCATCTCATCTGTAAGCTGGCCCTATGTAAGGGGCCCTGTTCGGTACATTGAGTTACATTTGGCAATTTCCCCTTCGTTGGTTTTATTGCAAATCCACAATCTGGAGAAAGAGTCTAGGTCAGCAGCTCCCCAATGTCAGTCAATGCTTTCCCTTCGTTCTCCTGCCCAGGTAACTGACATGCAGATCCCATTGGCATTGGTCCTGCCCCTCTTCCTCTTGCAGTTCATTCTGAATTGAGGTGTCTGTTTATTGCCATGGCCGTCTGACTGGATGTTTTTGGAAGCCCCTTTTTTCCCCTCACTGAGAATTATGTAGAGTTATCCTTCTCAAACCATAATGGTCTGGTTATTTTACTCAGGGGAAGTGGTTTGTAAGTGATTTTACACACAGGACTGATTTCAAGCCTCTTAAATGTCTCCTGCTCGCTTGATCTGCAGCAGTAGAGCAGATTACTTCAACAAACACAATTTTATATGAGAAAGAAACCCTGTTACATGTGAAACAGTATTGAAAACTGTCACTTTCATTACCAAGGTCCTAGTTTTATGTTCTTTTAATTGCTCTAATGAGCTTAAGAAAATTATGTCATTTGCTTATCTGAAATATATACATGAAGAATGAAAGTGAATTGTTGATAATAAACATCTTATCTGTGATTTGATGATATAAGAATTCTCTTGTCATGGCAATTAATTATACAATTTGATTTGACATGCAATGACAGATTACAGAAGAGTATGGTGAGCTAAAGATGATCTTTAGAGAAGTATCGTACATACAAACTCCTGGGTGCATGAGCTAAACGCTGCAGCTCCTGGCAGCCTCATGACTTTACAGGAACCTATGTGCTGTAAAGTGTCCCTGTTCTGTGCTCAGGCAAACACAGGGTTCAGTCACTTAAACACCGCAGGCACCGCGTGGTGCCGAGATTTATGGGAAGGTGGGACTGCACACGTATTGCAGAGTTTTCCACTTCTCCGATGACGAGGTTCACTTACAGGCATGGCTGGTGTCCTCAGATGTCCAAACCTCCTGAGCTGTGTGAATCCAGAGGACGCTCTGGCCCAAAATATCAGTCAGGGTGTGTGTGTGTGTGTAGATGAGTGGGAGGGTTAATATCTCTTAGTATCTGCATATCAGCACTCCTTACTCTGTCACATCAGTTTATCCGTTCGCCCTCATGGGCTCTGAGATTCCCAGCTGTCGGGCGTGTGCTGGCCCCCAAGGGCTAATTCCTGGAATTCTGGGAATTCTGGGAATTCTGCTTCATAAAGCACAACAGATATGTGTGTGCCCCAGCTCCTCCCCCTGGGTTGGGTATGTAGTGCATCATGGGCCGGTCCTTGGCACCCAGTCTGTCACAACTCAGCAGGCCCAATGGCTAAGCATGCGCTCTTTGTGAGAATAGCTGTGGGGGTCCAGGGATGCACCTTCCTCACCCAACACTGTGCAGGAGCATGGACTCTCACATATCCTGTGTGCATTATTCTTTCTCCCTCACATGTTATTAAATCCAATTCAAATTCAGAATTCCCAACTTAACCATCTCTCTGCCTTTGTGATGTCATCACTGATGTACAGATTCCTCTGCAGTGCGAAGTCCCCACGAGTACTGGATGTTACTTTCCAGGACCTTGTTTCAGACCTTGTTTCTTGAGGTAAACTATACCCTGGAGTTTAGAACAGATGATATGGGTACATAGTTTCACCCGCTTAACCTTTGGCTGTGTTTGCCGTTTGGGCCTCTTTTGTGCCAGAGCAGGATTGAGAGCTCAAGTCAACGCTTCAGCCTTTTGTAAACACTAAGGAACATGGTCCTACCCAAAACAACCAGCTCCTCAGTATTGTAAAAATACATGTGTTCTCTCTTTCTTTGATTTAAATGCAGTAGTCATGGCAGATGCATAAATATCAGTACAGTGCTATGACATTTTTGATTATATTTAATAGAAATAGAAGTATGATATAATAAATTATTTTATATGTAGAGTTTTTAGCATGCATGCATTTAGAAAGGTTTCCAAAGTGAACAATTTTTGTGCAAACTGAAGAACTAAAGCCTCACTAGTGAGGATTATAACTGTGAGACAGACTGTCTCCATTTTGGCAAAACGTCGTCCAACTTCGGGGATGTTGTTTTGCTGGTAAACCAACGATCGGTTACTATTTCTGACTGACCGTTATCTCATGTGGGAGGGACTTCCAAGTTGAAATAGCTATTCAGAGCCGGAAAATTCCCTGGCGTCTCTTCGGTAATGAATTCAGATGCAGACGAGCTCTCTGGGCCGGGCTCCTCCGCCCTCTAGAGATATGAGAAGTGGCCAATAATGTGAGCGCACAGGCAGCATGTGCCAAATAGATCAGTTCTTGTTTTCCAGCCGTTGTGGCAGTACTCCGGCCAGAGCACAGCTGCCAGCGAAAGGTCACTGTAAGTCAGCGTTTGCACACTCTTGTCCCACACAGGGATGTCCCTAAACAAAGTCAGCACAAATACGTTCTTCTAAGGTGCCGTATTTCCCATCAAACTTGAAGGCGGAGTCATTTGTATCCTTAAACACGAAACATGTATTTCATACATCCCTTGTGGCGCCCTAGTGAAAACTTTCATTTCTGTTTAAAAAGAGAATTGCAGCCAGTGTCACTGTTTTTATTGGGTGGTGACATGAGTTTTATGAGTGGAATGAATAAAGACATTTGGTTCAGTTATGGTTAAAAATGAATTTTTTTAAAATAATATGGCACAATGGGACATTTTTGTCCCCTTGACCGCTAGGCAACAGTTTACGTTATTAAGTTTTGGACTGTAGTAGTTTTTGTTTGAACAAACATAAAGCCTGTATCTGAAAATGTTTCACTGTCCAAGAGTTTTTTGCAAGTAAAATAAAATCTACCGTGTCAGACTACAGTATCTGTTGTGTGTTTAACTATGTTTTGGAAAATGAATGGGGGTGAATGGAGATTGGAGAATTCACAGTCCCTTGTATAGTGGCTTTGCATCAGAAGTGCTGCTAATGCACACTACACTATCTCCGATGGCTGAGATAGAGTGGAGCAGCCTTTTCTGAAGTGATAATTGGCAGCAAAACCCATTGTCATGCCGTGTTTTCATCAAACCTGATGATCGCAGGGGAAAACTTATGAGTGCAGATATTTATCGCAAATTACTCACAGTCTTGTCTTGTAAAAATGTAGTCTTTCAGTTGAAATGTGTTGAAGATCGGCTGTGTTTTTTTCCCCTTTCTTGAGGGGGGCATTGTGGGTGACTCGACTGCATGACTTGTCTGTCCTTGGTTGAGTTTGGCAAAGGCTAATCACATGCGTCTCATGCAAGCTGGAGCTTTTCACTTCTTTGTAGACAAAAAAAAAAACAAAATGTGCTTGCCATGAGGCCAAATATATTACTCTCAATTTTAGCTACATTTTAATATTGATAATCGCAGGTTTTCCATGTTGTCTGGCAGAAAGATAAGAATAGAAAAGCAAGGTCGAATTCCTCTTTTGATAGATGAGTGAACAGAATGATATTCTTTTTTTTCCTCTTTGTACCATGTATTGCCTCATTGGTTTCCATAGGGTCATGCTTACTGCAGACACACACCTGTGTGTAACTCAGAGCGGAATTTCCCCTCATGCAAATGATTCCACTATGGGTGACCAATGCCTGGATATGTAACCAGCTGGCACAAAATGTCATTGCAGCTTTTCACAGTATTGCAATATATTCATGATAAATAGAAATGTTGTTGCAACATTACATATTTTTGTACTCCACCCTAGACCACATTGTTCCATTTACATTGCAAACAAGTTTCAGATCACACTTATGTTTCTTTTTTTTTTTATCTACGATGAAGACATTTGAAAACCAAACCGTTTTTTTTTTTTCTCACAACTTTTGGCAACCTCACAAAGACACATGTAACACCAGGTAGGGGTTCGTGGGGAGGAATGTAATACTTGTAAAAGCAACAGGACCAGAGGAGTGGAGCGGGGCGGCGACAGAACAGACGTGTGAGATGTCTCGGGTCAAGAAGGCGGTATCATGGCATTGCCGTGAGGAATGTGAACTCGCCGGTGTTGTGAGAAATGCCCTTGCCGAGGGGTCCCCTCCGCGCCCCCCCACCCCCACACACAGCCTCACATAGCTCCCTGTCTGAGGCTATATTTAACCAGGCCTCATGGGAAGACATGGCAGGCATCTTTGTCCTGTATGTTGACATATATGCCCGCTGTGGGGGCTCTGTGCATGGGAGCGAACCTATGCTGTGACTCTGCTAGCATAGCCTCCTTCGGCGCAAACAGCCTACGGGGCTGAAACGGCTGGCCTTTACATGCAGGGTGGCTGATCTCCTGAGTCTTTGAAGACGGTACATGAACATGGTGGACATGCATTAAATCTGTCAGTGCCTGACCGTTTCTGCCACCCACCCAATGAGAAAAACTCTTCTGAACTCTCCGACAGAGTTTTTTTTTGGTCCAGCTTTTTGAGAATTAGTATCCATTAAATGTGTTTATTCTCCTGTCAAATGTGTTTCTGAGGGACACTCCCCAACAATGTATACCCGTATCAGCCCTCTCAGCTTTGAGATGTATTGGGTTATTAAGTACCTCAATTAACAATAAATTCTGAAGACATTAAATAAAACCTGAGACAAGACAAGATGACTAAAGAAATGGTACAAATGAAGATAGATTGCTTGGTTTGGTCCAGGTTAGGCTTGTGAAATCCTCCTAAAACCAGAAGCAAATTGTTTTTTTTTCAGATCAAAAAGTACACAGAGCAAACCCAATGAGCTTTTTGATGTAACCATGTTTACAGTGGAAGCGAGAAAATCACCCCAAATCTGCCTCTGGATTCAGACCTCTGGTTGCACTACTACTGTTATGCAGAGGAGTTATTATGGTATGTAATCCCATGATATCTAAAGTGTTTGAGGAGATCATAAAATGACAAGCTATGCAGAACTGAATTAGACTCGCAAACCGCTGAACTCTTGGCTGGTCCCCTGTAAGCACAACTGAGTGGTCTCTCTGGCTTCAGCTGCAGAGCTCTGTAACCTGAGCCCCTGTGTTTAACACACATCGCACACAAGATGATACTTACATGCCCAGAGGTGCAGCGTCTGCCCCATCTCTTTTGTCTTTCCGCACTGCCGTGCCGAGGAGGGGAGAGAAGATGGCATCTATTACAAGGATGCACTTGTTGTGGTCTTGGGGCCCTGATTGTCAGGTTCTGTTTCAGAACTCCTTTGTCCGGCTTCTAACTATGACATCATCAGTTTGAGGACTATGAGCCTGTCAATGTTTCTGGTTTCCATCTTGAGACATGCTGATGACCGCCTTTGTGTTGAGGTGTTCCTCTTTGTGCTTTTGCATCAGGGTCTGTCACCCCATCCACCTTCCCAAACATTTCCATCACTCTGATTTCCGGGGGTCTCTAATTGCTGATCTCATAGCCACTAATATTCAGCCTCCTGGATGACAGTGTTAGTCAGGCTGGTATTCAGATTTTATTCAGTTTTAAAAAACCTTTAGTTATGTGACATTCTAGAAGAAAGAGATGAGTTGTTCCAGAATCCGAATGGGGAACCTGTTGTTTGTATAACAATGAAAAACTGTTAGATTAGACAGAGTAAGGGGATGTCTCTCGTGGTCAATACATTACACTACCACTATATGGGTAAAACAATAGAAAAACCTTTTTACAAACCACAGTCAGTATTTTATGGTGTTGTCCTTGACTGAACTTTCCGAACTCAGCAGCGTGTTCCCAGTTAGTCAGAGCGTTCAGAGGGTTGATATAGTTTGCAGAAATGGTCAACAGAGTAAATTAGTAGTGTGAAAGTTTTGAGGAATTTGCTGGCTGCCCAAAAAAGAGCACCCTTTAACAGCATCATTAGCATCAATGTCCGAAGACTGTGGTTTGTGTACCAGTGGCTGCCATGCTCAAAACTTCATGCCAAAATTACATCCCAGCAACTTCTAAACAAAACTCTTGGCCTCATGCGCCATTTGTAAGTTGAAGGTTATGTCGAAATACAGTCACCAACACGCAACATTGACCTTGGTTTAAGTCTCTCCATGCCTTCGTATCCATAGGACAGAGGATGCCAGTGGTCAGTGGTATGGTGATCCAGACCTGAAACCAGTTGTCTGTTGATATTTTCCTGTGTAGAGATTGCGCAGACAGTAGACAATAGGCAGCAGAAAGAGGCCGGCAGACGGGGCAGTGAGTCAGGGACAGTATTCAGAGCGCAGCTTACTGCAGGCAGTGGACCATGCCTGGGCAGAGGGCTGAATAGCGTTGGCTTGGCTAAAATGGTGGCTTTTCCTACATTCAACACCAGAGTTTCCATGGCACCAACCCCCACCCCCACCTACCCTGAACGCACACATACACACACACACACACACACACACACACACCACCTCCATTGGAGGAAGTTGGTAGGCTTCAGCAAACTCACAGTGTAGCGGATCCTCCCCAGCTCAGCAGGGCCACTGGCTGCCATTGTTCCCCCAGTATGGACTCGCCTATTGACAGCACATAATCCAGACTCTGATCCACATGCTAATGCTAATGCTGTGAGCAAAGGATCATGGGAAAAGTCTGTTCTCTTCACAGTGGGCTGTGGAGTGGAGAGAAACCGGGGGGCTTGGGGCTTAGCATTTTAAGTAGGCCCGGAGCCCGACTGGACTCCAGGCATTCTTAAGCCAGGGAACACGGCCACAGTTTGCAACTTGTGGTTTTCAAAGGCACTCTGAGATTGAGAAAGTTTCTTTTTTTGTTGTTGTTGTTGTTGTCGTTTTTCCTGTTTTCAAAATGTGTTTGTCAATTTTAATGCACAGCTTGGTTAAAGCATTCTTAGAAGATTTAATGACGGCACATTCTGTCCTTGTATGCTTTGTGTTGTGCGTTTACATGCTTGCGTTTTTGTGTGTATACTGAGATGCCCCTGAAATCTTAACCCCTCCGCACTCTTGCTTGCAGCTCAGTCCCGTTTCAATGAAAGGATCATAACTTTACGTCTGTTTCTGACAGGAGTCCTTTGTCCTTTTAAAGACTTTGGAGGTAAAAAGGTCATATCTGGGTTTTTGAAAATATATCTCCTAGATAATGTTCAGTTGTACATACCAATGAAAATAACCCTCATGGAAAATGTTAGGTTATACATACCAATGAAAATAGCCTTCATTACCCGTGTCAAGCTCTACCCACCAAGGAAAATAACCTTTATTGTTAGTGTTTGGGTGAACATACCAACAGAAATAGCCTACGTTGAAGCATTCGGTTTTACATATCACTTAATAAAAAGTTCACCGCATCGGCTGTAGAAAGCATGGGTCCATCCACAGGTCAGCCATGTGAGGTTTGGTGCACTGTAGAGCCCCGTCACGTCTCAGATCCAGCCGCTGCTCACTCCAGTGCAGAGCTGAGGGGAGAGATCGCGAGCCCCAGCACGCGTGCGCCTTTCTGCTGACGCATACTCCAAAAAGCAGCATGTCCAGCCCCTCGGCCCCAAGTGGAACCAGATGTGGAGACGACCCAGAAAAGAGAAAGCCAGGCCCAGGTCAGATAAAGGGTTAAGATCGAGCTACAAACAAATGCGATGACGAGCAAGTCATTGTTTCTCTTGCGACTCAACTCAATATGGTTTTAAGCCAATCAGAGGGTTAGGCCCATCTCACAATCACCACAACTAAGCTGATTGCCATTACATTTTTTACAGAGCCCAAGGCAGTCAGACGTTCAGAAGCCTGCACTCATAGAAAGCTAGGGATATTTTTAAGTGAATAAATTTCCAACTGTAAGATAATGCTGAGAATTGATCTATATGAGAGATTGTCTATTCACAAATGTTGTAAAAACAGCAGTTTTGTATGTTTTGGACCATAGATTACAGCCCTTACCTTAGATCCATATTAATTTAGTGAGTGGGCTGGTTTATCACTCTGTGCTGCACTGTTTCCACAAGGCTAATAGTAAAGAGATGTAAGCCTAGCATGGGTGGCTAACTGGACGCTGGTGTCAGTGTGATGCCAAGTGTGTTTGTTCCTTTTTTTGGGGGGGGTGGTAGAGGCCAAGGTGAGGGGCCCTAATGGGTAGTACATGTGTTTATTGAGATTAACAGGTACCTTCCCTCAGCCTGCCAGAGGCCAGATGAAGGGGTCAGATTTTAAGTGGCGTTTGGCGCAGTCAGTCCTGGATACCTGGCAATCTGCCCCTGCTCCAGGTGTCCTGCTGCGCCCCTCCCAACCCACAACCCCATGCCCTGCATTCCACTCTTCCCTACTCCCTGTTTCTCCTTTTCTGTCCATCTGTCCATCTTCTTGGACCTTTTTCTTTTTCTTTCATCCTCTTGGTATCCTCCTCTCCCTCCTTGTCTGTTTTTCTTTTTCAGATCACTGATTTTTCATAGCAGGACAATACCCTTTGCTTTCTTTCTTTCTTTTGCTCTTTCTCTCTCTGTCTCTCTGTCTCTCTCTCTCTCTTTGTGTCTGAATATCCCTGTTTCTCTCCCTCCCTCTCACCCTCCCTCCCTTCCTCCCTCCCCGGGTCAGTAAATGGTGTTTAAATTAAATGAGTCAGAGCTGTGGTTGAACACCCCTCATTCGGGTGTCTGAGCAATGTGAGGGCAGCGTTAGGCCAGAGGCACCCCACCCATCACCCCCATCCCCCTCTGCCCCACGCTGTTACTGACCCCCCCCAGCACTGCCTGCACTCGCTCACAAACAACAGCTGCAGGGACTGTCCTGCAGCTGGACTAGGGCCCTCATGCTGCAAAGGGTGTTACTCAAAGTCTCTGAGCCTGTGGCCCACTGTGAGTGCTAATCTCCTGTATCACAGCCCTAAAATGAGCTTACCATGTCAAATTGTCAAATTTTTGGTTATATGTACAAACTGTACATATAACTAATTCACTGTAACAAGTGCCCCGTTCAACTTGACAGGTTTTAATATCTTTAGATATGAAAGTGTTTCAGGATAACCTGTGGAAAAGTGTGGAAAATGAAAGATTTAGACCTTCATCCTGACCCACAGATTGGGAGCCTCAGCAAATGGCAGTTTGTAAAATAACAAGATTGGACCCATTTTTCAACTTTAATATTTACAATGGACCAACCTAAAGATGAAATGTTTAAAAAATAAGGTGGACTCATCACCGAGATGTAATTTGATTTGCAATTGTGTTGTTGGCATAAACCTGCTTGCCTTTTGTTCATACCTGCTCAGTTAAAAAGATAATAAAAAACTATTATATAATGTAATGAAAATGGTGAATTGTAGTGGTTTCAATCGCAGTGCTTGAACTGGCCATGACTGCAGCTAGAAATTCTTCTTTTGAATGATGCGATTTTTTTTTACACACACCTACCAGCAGGTGGAGCTGTTCCAGGAGAACAGCTCATCCTCCTGCCTCAGCTTGCTCGCACTAGCCAGTACTCTGCGCAGCTCAGCTGGCCTTGGGCTCTTGCAAAAGTGCCAGATTAGCGTAGCTCCACAGCAGCAGTCGCTCCTGCTGACTCTGTAGCATGTGATTCTCTCAACCCCTGGGAACGGGAAATTCTTCTTCGTGTTTTGTTTCTCTTCTGTTTTGCCTTGACCTTCAGCTGGTCAGAGGGAGAAATGTTTGCCTTTGCAGTTTTTGTTTCTGTCAGTTCAGCTCATCTGTTGCTCTTTGTTCCGTATGTCTGTCAGAGCCATTTCCAGGGAGATCTTCAGGTCAGGAGCGGAGCATTCTGTGTTGTTTAATCAGGTCTGCATGGGGCTCTCAAAAGCTGATTAGTAGTATTGTAAATCCCTGACTTCCACAGAGTAGCAGCTGTCGTTTACATGAATAATGAACTGAAATTGCATATAATACTACAGTTAGTCTCTCCCAGGTAAAGTACATTGTACTTTTCAGGCATTTTCATGAATATGGTGTTGACAGCACAAGATGTCACCTGTGGTACTAGTGATGCTGCAGCCTTGTGTACAGACCTTTCTGCTATGAACCTGATGAAGGCAGTGCAGTCTAGAGGGATAAACACGCCCACATTTGTGATGCAAGCAGGATATTCTAACCAATCACATCAGCTCAGTGAAGGGTGGTCTAAGTAGCAAGCAGTGTTTCAACATACTGTATATGAAGGTTTTTCTGGAAGGCAACTAATGAGAGCTGAGGCTATAAGCTGAATGCAGGTGAAGGGTAGAGGTGACCGTACAAAAGATGCAAGCATAATAAGATGTAATTATTGTTTTAGCCACATATTACATATTCACATTTATGTATCTTTATAAAAGACTATATTTATTATAGTCATAGTTTTATTCACATTTTAGTCATTTAGCAGATGCTTTTAATCCAAAGTTATTTACAAGAAGTGCATAAATTCCTCAACAAAGGTAAAAGCATCAAATCCATAGAAAAAAAACATGTTAAAAAAACAATGTTAATTATTGAGCAAAGGAAGTGATAGCATATTTTCATGTTTGACATTTCATTGTGTTTACATTTACTTCATGTATTTAGGCCTGGTCTGTACTTAATTCATATTCTCACATTAATTTAAGATACTGTAATGATGAACAGCAGGCCAGGGTTGGGAGCATTTTGAGCAAAGGACACAGTGTAATTCTCACCTTGTGCCCCAACTGCAATGCAACTTGCCCACTGCATCAGCACCTACCCAGTGCATGGGCTGCACGCTGCAATTTAACTGCATGACCAGCAGTGGGTCCCAGACTGTATGGTGGGGTGTGATGGAGGGTTAAGTTGAGGTCTGTCTGGGCTTTTGGGCAAGTGTTAGTTATGAGGACCCTGTGTTAGCGTTAGCGATGAGGGAACTGTGTTAGCTTCAGCACTAAGTGGGCTACGTTGGTGTTAGGAACCCAGTGATAGCACTAGCAGTGAATGCCCTGTGTTAGCGTTTGATCACGGTGTGTTAGCGTTATTAGCCGTTGCGACTACAGCACAGACGTGCGTGGCAGGAGGGTAATTGCCTGTACCACAGAGACCATCTGTGTCAGTGCAGCTGTCCGGCCCGTCACCATGATTCGCAGGGTAATCTGGGATTAGAGGAGATGGGGTGGCAGTCATTGGAGCGCAGCAGCCACAGAACCTCGCACCCGCATCCTGGGACAGTCACAGGCAGAAGGGGACTCCCTGTCATCCCCTTATTCGCACCTCCTTGCTACTTTGCTTTCACACCGTGTTTCTCCTCCCACTCAACGCTTCTTCAAGAACTTCCTTAAATTCTCTGGCCAGTACCTGCATCTTTCATTGTGAGGAATCAACTGGAGACTATCAAGACTGCAACTTATGCTTTTTGCTCTTTTTTTTCTGCTTCATTTTTCCCCTCTCTCTCTTGGGATTGGATTTGGACCATGTGTTTATTCCTAAAACCCGACACTGACGCTGGAGAGGGTTCCATTTGCTTTTGTTAGGGAAATTGATGCGAGTGAATTGACGCTCTGGGAGAAGAGGAGTGCGCATCTTTAGGGGAGTGGGGGTTGAGGGTGGGGGTGGGGGGGTTCCCTTGAGAGTTTAGGATGGCTGGCCTTCTATGTTCCCGTTGAGGGAGGGGGGGCGGTTCGAGTGGATTGGGGGAAGGGCGCAGCACCACGGAAGAGGAGTGCAGGCCCAGGGTAGGTGGGAGGTGAAAGAGAGGAGGCGGAGAGGATGACCACATACGTTCACTGCTTCTCGACGGAGCCAGTGGCTGCGGTGGGCTGCTGGCACAGGCCCTACTACTATGAGGAAGACGAGGAGCTGCTGCCGCTCTACAACGCCCCCCGCAGGATGGGGAACGTCAGCTCCCCGCCCCGACCCAAACCTGAGCCCAGCCTCCGGCGTCGCCTGCTTTCTGCCAAAATCCACCAGAAACAGGACTCGCTGTGGACCCCAAAACCGCTGCTTGGGCCCGAACGCCGCGCTGAGCCTGTCCAGTGCTGGCCCCAGTATGGCACCGGATATGGCCTCACTCAATCCTGCCACGCCTGGAAAGGTACAGCTCGCTCTTTTGCTTTTTCGCCTCACGCGGCCCCTTCGTTTCCGGTCTTTACAAGTCGTTATATATATTGCTAGTCTCTGACTCTGAGTGTTTGAGGCGGAACAGGCCAAACACGCTAGTAAAGATCACTATTACTGTTGTGAAGAGGAACCGATGTGGTGCTCACCAGCCAGGATAGTCATGTACAGAGAGATTTCTCATCCATGTAAGGAGTTTTTCTGTGTTTAACACAGTATATAGGCTGCTGCTCAGATGAGGGTGTGATTTTAATCTCAGTGCTCAATCATCTGTCAGTCCTTTCCCTGGTATTTGTCTTGTCATTAGCTGGGAGACTGACTCTCTTTCTTTTCAATAACACGGTAGAACAAAGCATTCCTCTTCGGCTGTTGTTCTCTTGCCCATTAATGCTGTTGAATCAGCTGTTGGCTGCTTTTGTCAACACACCGGAGCCCAGACCACACCGCGTCCTGATTGGATAGTAAAATACTAGGTAAAATGCGGCTTTTATATTGGCTTAACAGAGCGCACTGTTAAATCTGTGCCAGAATTCACAAAAAGAGAACTACATGTCTACAAATGTCAACAAAGTTACAGTTAAGCAAGTGCATATGCACAAATCCAGTTTTATCCACCAACGTAGAATTAAGTTGTGTGCATAATTATTTTTTGAATTCACAGTTTATGTGAAATTATAAATTTTAAAATATACTAGTGGGTTATGGTGTTTTTATTTGCAAATTATAACATTTTAAAATATTGTAATGGCAAAACATAATTTTATGTTGTTTTGTTTTGGATGTTCAGCCCAAATTCTTTAAAGAAGGATGCATGCATCTACTTTTGTGCTTTTGTGTTTAATCCATGTTGATTTTGTTTTAAAACTCCATCACCAGCCACTCTGTACTGAAAGCAGGAGTGTTCTTTCTTTTTGGATGCAGGGATGTTGCTGCTATTGGCAACAGTGTTGTTTGTTGAAGCAGGCCCATAGCCTCAGTCAGCTGCTTTTAAATGCTGAGGACCTCCGCATGTCACGCTCTTGGAGGTAAATTAAATCAACACTGTTGGAAATGCAGTGTCCATGATGGACTAAAAATGCCAAATTTGAATTTCAGTGTCAATGTTAGAGTTTCAGCATTAATGTTGGAATTTCAGTGCCCATGTTGGACTGGCAATCATTGTATCCCCTTGTCGTGGGATAGACAAGGAGAATGAAATGATTTCTGATTTGAGCTTGTGCATCTTGTAGTTTCTCATTTGTCTGGTTTCTGATGGTTGGAATCTGGAGCTGGCAGGATGTGGTCGGCGTGGTAACTGGTTGTTCAGCACGCAGGTTTCTGCAGAGCTCTGTCCTTTTTCCCACTAGGGTGTATCTCAATAAGTCAGATTTGTTCACCATTTCTGTTGTCATATCAAAACTGGAAAACCACCAGATTTTTCTTCAAGTAGCGCATTCTCACAGCAAGCATTGATGATCTTGAAAGATATTCACAACATTTGTAAGGTATGCAGAGAAAATATATCTTGTGGCTTTGCATGGCAAAATGCATGATAAAATCATGAAATGACAGGTTGTGCAACATTTTCATAACTCTTCACAATCTGGAACAAGTTTTTGAAAACTTGAGTACCTGTGTGGGTCTGTCGTGTGTTTCTGGTCAGCCACACTCTTTTTCCAGACCAGACCAAAGCATTGGGGGAGTTGGGGCTTGTAAGTAACCGCCACCCCCACAGATATGCACAGAGAACAGCTGGAAGCAGCCAGGGCATAGCGTCAGCTGTCTCTGCCCACACCCTGCCTGCTACTGGCCACGTCTCAGACCCCATTTATCAGGCAGGGTCATGCTACACTATGGCCTGGTGCACAAACACACACACACACACGCACACACACACACACACACACACACACACACACACACACACACACACACACACACACAGCACACACACAGCACTCTGCAAGCTCAGCTGCAACAGTACTAACAATGAAACAAATAACAGCAACATTACTAACAACAACAATAAACATTAACAACATAACATGCCAACAACAAAAACAACAACACTAACAAAACAAATAAAAAATACATTACCAACAAGCAACACATCAGACAACAGCAATACCAAAAACACAGACAAAAACAACACTAAAAACAACCACAAAAATAATACCAAAAACAGCAACAACTAAAATAACAACAACAACAATTAGATCCACATCACATTTTTTCTTTTTCCAGGTGACAACAGCACTTTGTCAGTGAATGCCTCTATCCCTTTCCGATAATGAAAATATCATTGCATCATATTTAAAACTACTGTCAGGTTGTATGCTCGGCCCAGAAAATGTGTTATTGATGCGTTTGGTAGCCTGACAGTCAAAAGAACACATTTTCACAACCTTCTGTAACCTAAAAATGTTACAAAAATGTAATTAGATAGCTGGTAGCTCTTCCTCTGAAAGGGCAGCTGCTTTTGTGACACAAGGTTCACATCAATACATTGACAGGCTCCAGGGCTCTTTACAGATATTGATTAGTCACCTCTGCTCTTACCTTGTAGATTCTGTCAGTCTTGCTTATATATTGCATGCGCAATGTGTAGTTTGAAAATGGAAAACATAATTTGTTCTTTGTATGTTCCATACAGTTTGACATACATAAAGTAAATCTTTGTGACTTATGTTTCACATTTTATCATGTGTTTAACATGGTCTACTTTCTCATGAAAGACTAGACAAGCTTTAGCGATACTCAGGCTGTTTTGTGATTGGATGGGGGGAAGTCACCATGATGTCTTTTGGACAGCAGATTATGGGAACATATAAGAAGTGAAGTTGACAGTGATGAATGGATGTCGCAGTTTTCATGCAGTACATGAATGCGGTTGGCCCAAACATCAGGATTGACCCAGTTAGCTCCCTGTGAAATCTTAACCGTGGGGCCCACCCATGTCAACATGGCAAGGAGGAGAATTAAGAAGAGGGGAAGAAAGGAGGTCAGAGAGGAAAAAAAAGCCCATCCAACAAAAACTGTACAGCAGCGTCACCCCCTTATTGCTGTCCAGCGATAGTTTACATTATAGTGTGAAAATTCCACCAGCTAGAGCAATATTGTGGTTGTTTTCACAAAGTACATAGATACGGTGGTGTTCCCTGAGTGAACTCGAACCCTGTCCCTCCCACACAGCTTACTATAAGGAGTACAGTACCATAGCTCCTCTAATGGCAGTATTTCTGTCATTTGTATTTCAAACTGTGTTTTCACTCTCTCAGCAACAATGCTCTGACATCCCCCATTAGTAAAAGGTGGATGTGTTTTTTCTGTTTTTCACTGAAATGTCAGTGTAATTTGTCCTTATGTAAAGTTATGTTGAAAAGTTGTACAGGATATACTGATGCATAGGAGGCAGCCTATAGCCTAGTGGCCAAGGTATATGACTGGGACCCCTGAGGTTGGCGGTTCAAGTCCCAGTCCAGCCACAGCAAGAACACCACTGCTGTTGGGCCCCTGAGCAAGGCCCTTAACCAGAAATTGGCCCTTGGTTAGTCTAATCAACTGTAAGTCGCTTTGGATAAAAGCGTCAGCTAAATGACAGTAATGTAATGTAATGGAAGGGAGCTCCTTTGCATGTAATGCATGTAAAGCGAATTGATCAAAGAGGAATCATAAGCATAAATACTGTATAATTCCTTCTACATTGGTAAGACTCTCAAACCCCCATAAATACATGTGTGTGTCTTTACCTCAAACCACCCGCTGTAGGATGCCTGCCTTGCCAATGTGGAGCAGTAAGCCCTTGTTGTGTCCTAAGGAACTCTGCTGGAGATGATTGGTCTCGACATGTCAATTACATGCAGTAGGGGGCAGCGGCGGTGACTGGGGGGTCCCCTCCTTAAGCAGTAATGGGGTGGCCAGGTCCTCCATCATGCCTGGTTAGGGGGTAATTGAGCTGTGGAAGATGGAGTGGGCTCCTGAGTGAGATTCGGTCCCTCTGCAGTGCGGAACTGGTGCTCAGGTGCAGCTTTAATCCGCTGGGGAGAGGAGGACCTGAGACCTCTGACCAAACCTCTCACCCTCTCTGTCCCAAACCTCTCACCCTCTCACTCCCTACCTTCACTCAGCCTTTCATACCCCTCTCTTCTCCTCCCTTTCCCTTTCCTCTCTCTCTCATCCTCTGATTCTTCTCACACTCACACATACGCACACGCTTCACCCATACATGAGTATATGCTCACATGCACACACAAAGGCATTCCTCCTTTGTCTTTGAGCCGTGTGGTCCCATGTGTATCGCCTTTAAGGAGTGAGCAGTGACCTCAGAGTCGTGGCGAGCGTTCGGTTCTGTACAGACCAGCTGCAGCTGTTCAGCTCCTCCATCTGTGCGTCCCTCCAAAATCAACTCACCAAACTGAGCATGTGCATAAGATAAATGACACCTTGGCACAGCTTTGAATCCCGGCTAAGGACACTTGCTGACCGAAGCACAAGACAAAGCCAAAGATTCTGTTTAATGTTGAGATACTTAGTATCATGGAACAGACATCCACAGGGTAGTGATTCCCTTCAGGTGTTTCTTAGTGCGTCAGTAGTCCTTGTGAATGTAGGTCAGTGTGCTTTGAGGCCAGGTGTTGGCTAGTTTTGCTCCAGCAGACCCGGTGAAGAGGGCTGGAGATCTGTGCGTGCGCTGGCGTCATGGGCCAGGGGCCCCCATCGCCCTAATAGGATTGGGTGGCCTCACCAGGTGAATGTGCGGCCGGTGTCCATACGGAGCTCTGGGTAAACACTCCTAATTCAGGCTAATTTCTTTAATTGCTTTTCAAATAGGCTTTCTGAGCCTGCACAGCTGCTCCCACTGGCACTGTGCACTGAAAGGGACCTCTACACTGCCCTCTGTCTGCCTCGCCTCTACACTGCCCCATATCTCTGGTCTGCCTCGCCTCGCCTCTACACTGCCCTCATCTGCCTTTCCTCCCCTCTATCTGCCTCGCCTCTACACTGCCCTCTATCTGCCTCGCCTCTACACTGCCCTCTGTCTGCCTTTCCTCTACACTGCCTTCTATCTGCCTCGCCTCTACACTGCGCTCTATCTGCCTGGCCTCTACACTGCCCTCTATCTGCCTCGCCTCTACACTGCCCTCTATCTGCCTCGCCTCTACACTGCCCTCTATCTGCCTCGCCTCTACACTGCCCTCTATCTGCCTCGCCTCTACACTGCCCTCTATCTGCCTTTCCTCTACACTGCCCTCTGTCTGCCTACACTGCCTTCATCTGCCTCGCCTCTACACTCTATCTGCCTGGCCTCTACACTGCCCTCTATCTGCCTCGCCTCTACACTGCCCTCTATCTGCCTCGCCTCTACACTGCCCTCTATCTGCCTGGCCTCTACACTGCCCTCTATCTGCCTGGCCTCTACACTGCCCTCTATCTGCCTCGCCTCTACACTGCCCTCTATCTGCCTGGCCTCTACACTGCCCTCTATCTGCCTGGCCTCTACACTGCCCTCTATCTGCCTCGCCTCTACACTGCCCTCTATCTGCCTCACCTCTATACTGCCCTCTATCTGCCTCGCCTCTATACTGCCTCGCCTCTACACTGCCCTCTATCTGCCTGGCCTCTACTGCTTCTCTCCTCTCAGTGTTCTGCTCAATGGTTCCAAATGTACCGCTGCATGTTCCACTGTTGTGTCCCTGTGTTCCTCTGCTGTCATCGTTCTGCTCGTCTCCGTCTCCACGCTCTGCTCTCACTGTGGTCACACATGGCCATAGCATCATCACTAGTGGATAATGCTCTATAATCTATAACAGCTTCCATGGAGCTTATTTGTGTCTGTCAAGATACCTTGAAATTGCAGTAAGAATTTTTCATCAATTTCATTCTTTGTTTCTTTTTTCAATAAAAACAGTATGCAAACATGTCAGTATGATGAATCTTTACAATACATTTTTTGTTTTGTACCAATTTTGGACTATATTTCTGCTTCTGTAATGATAATAACAGTAATCGTGTAATGTCATTACAGGAGTCACAAGTAACCTCTTCCCTGTTTGTGCCACTTCTACACAAAACACAGAGATTGAGCTGATTTGGATAAAGATAATATAAATGCAGAGGACAAAATCCCAGTAAATAAATTCGCTTTCATTGGTGATGACAAACTCAAATTCTGATTGATGACAAACTCTTATTGTCTACCGTGATGAAACAGGAGGTAGTAAATACAAATCTGATCATACTTAGAAGAATTGCTGCTTTTCAAAGAAATTTCAGCAGGGAACAGGCATTTCCCATTTAGCTGTCACCACTAAAGCATGGGGAAATAGACATGAATCCTAATTTAGCCCAAGGTCACTTGACAGTTGCATTCCTTTGGCTTTACCAGGTTTAATACAACGGAATTCTAGTTGTTTGCTCTGTCACATGACACAAAATGGCGCTGTCTGTGCTTTAGACTGACGGGCTCTGAGCTCCGTGACTCTGCTTGGTGAAAGTGGAGGTGTGAGTAGTAGGGCCAGCAGAAGGCAGTTCGTGTGGACTCCAGAGCTCCAGGTCAGCTGAGCTCCCCGGTGTTCATTCCTCTCAGTGCCCTGAGGTCCTGAGCAGCAGAGTGACAAAAGAACCACAGGACCCAGCTCTGAGGGCCAATACACACTCAGGGGGCCTTTGTCTATCTGGGGCCACTGTGTCACCCAGCTGGGTCAGGAACTGTCGTCTTCATCTCTTCTGCCTCACTGTGATGAGCCCTTCCGCCTGGCTTCACACAGACACACTGAGCACACGCTAACGCTACTGCTCACCAGCTTTTATGGGGTCTCGATTATAATTCACTAAGAACAATTAATCATCAATGACTAATACAGTGTCAGGACGGTTGTGTCTCTCTCAATCTTCAGCTGCAGACTGAAAACATGACCATATGTATTGCACCTGGGCTCAATTTCTCCTGAACTCTGTGCCTTTATTCTTAGTTGACTGTATTTCTTATGTCATGAACATTTATCATTATAATCTCAACCCTGTTTTGTCTGTTTCCCTCTTAATCCTGCATAGACTTTAGATTAATTTATCCAAATGAATTAATTTTTTGGTGTTGAAATTGTAATTATCTTTGTTCACCACGGGGTGGCGCCATATTTTCAACTTTAGTCCAGTTGGAAATGGCAAGTGGCAGTGAATTATCTGTATACATTTTTAAAACAGACAAATTGAAAAGTTAATGTGCTATTTCTGAACTGAGGATTTACATGTTATTAATGCTTCAAAAATTCAAACAAGAAAATAATTACCTCTCATTTATACCATTTACATAAATCAAATTACTTCAATTTAGATTGTGTCCATTAATTACCTTTTGTAGTTTCAGTTATTAAGCTCAAAACTGTACATTGTCAAATTAAATCCCCTTTCAGACGATGGGTCTTATTCAGATGTGTGCTTTGCTAAATTGTTCTTGGTCCCTAAGGGGAACCAGTGGGGCGTACCCGAGTGTCTGAGACAGACGCAACCCCTCAGTGTAACAACGGGCTCTCTGGTAATTCATAGACTCTTAATCAATTTAATGTTACGTCTAAGAATGAAGAGGGTAGGGGCGAGTGGTTTTTAAACAAGTGCCAATTCCGAATCTGACAGCAGCCCCCCTGAGAGTGATCTGGGATTGCATTAGCTGCTGTGACCCGGTGCTCCCCCCACACCTGCGCCCCCTCGCTCGATCCCTCTGTCACTTCAATTAATGGGGCTCCCAGCATCCTTCACTTCATCTCTGCTTCCTGTTGCCAAGCACTGCCCTGAGCGAGACGAACTGCACCAGCAAGTCCACACACCCCCCCTCTTCCTCACATCTTTATCAGAACCAGAAGGCCTGAGAGAGGTGCAAACGTTTTGCACCATGAAAATTCAGTGTAATGCCACTTTCACAATAACCAGGCAGGCTAGGCTACATACTGTTCCCCTGACAGAGTAAATGTCATTTCATTTTGAAGAAGATTCAAACTTTACTCGTATATAATGGACCCCTGTGCTATGGGGAGAAGATATTCTGCCTCCAGCCTCTAGGGGCAGTAGACTTCCATCCTCCAGCTCCAGCCTGAAAAGCCGGGTCTTGTTATACAGGTAAATGTGTGAGGCCCAGGAGCCCCCAGGGGATGGTGTCTGTCAGGTAGCTACGGACAGCTGGCAGAGTTAACTAATGAGATGAGCACGCTGGCGCTAACGTGCTAACGTGCTACAAGTGGGCTGCTCTGCAAGAGGGAGGGCCGGGAGCTCTCTTCCAATGTGTCTGAGCTGCTTGAAGAAAAAATGAAAAGTACTTGGATTCTCATTTCTGGACAGGGGAACACATGTTCGGTGGTCCATTTTAAGCTGGAGACAGAGCTCTGATTGTCTGCAGGACAGGATGAAGTTAAGCATACAGCCGGCTCTGTCTAGGTGTTTTTACATTCAGGGTCGCTGTTTGTATTTGTTCCTGTATGGGATTTGTCCCTCCTGTGGATTTAGATCGCCCCTCATGCTCGTTAATGTAAAAGCACACATCAGCAGCACAGAGTCGAAGTGGAGGCGATTATATTCTCTGTAGTTAAGGGGAGCCGTGATGGAAAGATAATGCCCCTTGTGCATCTTACCACGGTTGCCATGGATCTGTTCACTTCTCTTTGTCGAGTACATCAAAAATTAATGAGCAAATGGATTTCTGTCTCGTGGGACCCCTCCCCAATCCTTATGAAGCCTCTGTCACTTCGCATTAGAGTCGGCAAACACATGGCAGGGTCTCCTTCAGTTTTTGGCTCAGCACAAAGCAAATGGTAGCAAGCAAAAAATTTAGCTGGAGAACTTAAAATTCTGTCTGATACCTCCATTTTAATGCTGACGTGTATCAAATTCATATATTAAATTCACAAGCAAATCTTTGCATTGAGAGATTTAATCTCAAAATGTTATGTTTTCTTTGTATGTTTGAATACGAATATATTTGAATATTTGCATTTAATGTTGGGAAATCTACTCCTCTCTAACACTTGTACTACTGGATGTGTCAGAAAGCTTTCTGTGGAGATGCAAGGCTTTTTAAGATGCCGAGCATAAAGCAGCCAATGATTCAGTAAATAATTTTGGCATTTTAATGGCCTGTATATAGCCAGAACTATATGTTATTTGTAATTTTATCCACAAAGGAATGGAGAAGCACAGCTCTGATTCCACCAAATATCTGAACTGTGCTCCATATCCAGGAGTCTGGGAGCACAGCAGCTTGGCTGTCCAGGGATCCCGAGGAAAGCAGCTCCAGTCTGGAGCTCACCAGGGCCGTCTCTGCCTCGGGTTTGACCCGGGGGATAGGAATCCCACTACCCCAGCCCGCCAAAGCCTGGAGGCTACGCTTTAGATATTCTCTGAGTGAATGTGCAAGCCGTTCTCAGGGGGAGCAAGCCCTCTGCATTCTCACACAGTGTGTTATCGTGTAAAACTCTGTTTGAAGATATATTCCTCAGGGGAGAGGCAGCAGTGATTTGCAGTAGGCTCTGAGCTCGTTTTAGATCCTAGAGGCTGCAGGTTTGACTCCCAGCTGTATCCTGGGACAAGGCACCAAACCTGAATTATTCTCTGTAAATTTACCTAGGCAAATGCAAATGTGCCTTCTAGGTCATCGGTCAAGAGAGAGACCAAACAAAACCCTGCAGACAACAGCTCTGAGGCCAAACAAGGCATGAAGGGATCAGGTTATGGAATGTGGGAATATCACACTCGGATGAGAAGGGATTGGGCTTTGGAATATGGGAATATCATACTGAAATCAAAAGAGAGTGGGTTTTGAAATATGGGAATATCCTAATGAAGTGAGAAGGAATTGGGTTTTAGAATATGAGAATATCAAACTCCAGCATTAGGGAATCAGGTTATGGAATACAGGAGTATCACACTCTAACAGCATGGAAGCAAGTTACAGAAAATGGGAATATGGGAATATCAAACTCCAGCATTAGGGAATCAGGTTATGGAATACAGGAGTGTCACGCTCTAACAGCATGGAAGCAAGTTACAGAAAATGGGAATATGGGAATATCATCCTCCAAGCTGATGGTGCCAGCGCTCTGGGTCAGACACAAACGCTAAATGAGGGTTTGGATGTGTGTGAAAGGTGCTGATTTGGATGTGTGCTTTGGTGTTTGAGCACAGAAGGTGCTGCTTTGAATGTACACAATGGTGTGTGAGTGTAAAAAAGTGCTCACTAGGGTCTATTTAGTGTAATTAGCTATGGGCTAGCAGTTCCAGCTGGCACAGGGAGACTTGTTTGGACTGCGGGCAACTTGATCAACTGAATGAACACAAAGTTATTCAAGCACAAAGCTAATTATTGAGCTCTGTAATATCTGTTTATTTCTTCTATTGGAAGGACAAAAGCTGACCCTGAGCAGCTAAGCCTGACCAATGACTGTATTGGTCAGTTGGTCAATATTGTGGCAAGAAGGGAAAGATTTGGTAGAATCCAGCCAATCAGAGTCAGTAACTGGTCGGAGCGTCCTCCCTGATTGGCAGATTGCCCACTCCCCTGGTTCCCACGCTACTGCTCGTGCTGAGGCGGCTGATGAGAGTGAGGAGCCGCAGGCTGGAGAAACTGGGTCAGCCTCTGATCTTAGACCCACCTCCCCCGACACCATCCATCTGCCTGCCAGAGGTACGGGCCCGCCGACGCCCCGGACCCAGACCCACGCCTGAACACAGGAGCGCCAACGCTACAGACCAGATGATGTGAGAAACCATCACTGCAGCACCAGGGCAGAAAGAGGCATTTTACAACCTCACCGCATCACTGCCCTCACCACCGTACTCCAGCTCAGAACTGAGTAACGCTTGCACCTGTAACATCAGGGTTCCTTGTCTGTATGATCAGGTGTCTCTGTCTGGAAGATCAGGGTTTCTGGTTGGTGGTCATGTCTCTGTAAAGGGAGGTAACAATATGGCTTCAATGATAGTGTATAACATCGGACAGATCCCTGAATGGCTTTCAAACAAAAGGCCACAGTTTTGTGTGACTGAGATCCGCCATATGGCTATACATGTATGGTAAAGTGTATACATATCCCACTGATGGGGATTTATTTGTGCTTCAGGCAACCAGTCCCTTTTCAATATATATGCATTGAAAGTCGCTTTGATGCAGCTGTCTGCTAAATGGCTAATATAAATGAATGCCCATCCACTCTTGCATGCAGTAATGGATTGTGTCTCGTAGTCCGTTGTTGTATGTTACGGTACATAGCATCACATCTTAATGTTACTGTCAGTGCAGAACCAATGATGAGCAGTTTGATATTCCTGTTGGATGATTAGTATTTGAGTTGCATGCATTTGCACATCAAAACACTATTAACTAAATTGCCATCTTAAATCAGATTTTTCTTTTCCGATCACAGTCAAACGGGTTTGTGTTACCTTATTACTGTATGGTACGGTGGTCTGGGAATCACCAGAACAAACAAGAGACTGCAGACTCAAGCCCCCTGTAAAGTACCTGAGTGGAGCATCCAAGCTGATCTTCCTGTAAAAATTGGGCAGGAGAAAAGGATAACGCGGACAACTGCATGATATGTAAACCACTCGGGATCTGTGAAACCAATAATAACGATACACTGTAATTATGTAAGCCAGGAATTAAGCTGTAATTCACAGATACAAGGCCAGGATAGCAGAGGTCACTGGGGAATGAGGTCATATATAGGTTGCAGTGACCACAACGCTTTAAGATGTGGGCATCTGTGCATTTATTCTCATGGAATGTGGACGTGATGATTTATCTGTCACTTTATACATTGATTGAGATACTTACTGTTGGATTAATGCAACACTTGGTGCTGTGATCTTAAAATGGGAAAAGGGTTGTTTTTTTATTAACAGTGTGTTATACACCTCTTAAAAAATCATCTCAAAATGCAATGATGACCCCTGCACAGTGCATATTCAGAGAGTGTTATCAGCTGTGGTTTTATCTCTGGAATGTGCCAAAACTGTTGCATAACCCGTATTACTGTGCGTCTTAACATAAAAAGCCTCGACTGGCAATGTTTGTTTGCAGGTTGGAAGCATTGATGTTTGAAATCAAAACACTGGGAAGTCATGCTTAAAGGGCCTTTACTACTGTATTTGTGTGCTGCCAGCAAACACAAAGAGTTGAATGGTATTTTCTCTGATTATTTATGTGAATCCTCCCTGTTCAAGTTCCACTGGAATAAATCACTTGTCACAGGGACAAACAAAGGTGTCTTTTCTAGCATCGCCATAAGACCTGTTCCATAGTGAGATCTCAGTGACCCGAAAGAGCAAGACTGATGGACCAGGAGAGACTGGACCAGTCCCCTAGCTTAATTAGCAGGGCTTTCTTATTCCCTGTGGGCTGTAAAGTCGCAGACACAATTGCCACAGATATGGCCGGGAGCGATGACGGTTTTCCATTGAGCTGGCCAAGGTCAGACAGACGCTTAATGGACCACATCCATCTATAGCGCAGCAACAAGGAGTCTTTTCCCCGTGTCTTGCCGAAGATCAGGCCCTTAAAGCAGGCCAGTCCCCAGGAGGTTGTTCCCCTGGGCGTCCCTGGACAAAAGGCCCATGTCCTTAAAGACGTCTCCCCTCTCGGTTTTATGGGCCCCCATCACTGTCCCTCGTTGTGTTCATTTTCCCTCTCTGGATGGTGGCGGTTTTGTGTGGGACTCACCCCTGGCCCCTAAAACGAAGAGGTGTAAATCTTCTGCTTGTGAAATTCGCCTGGAGAGCCGTCTCCCCCGGTCCATAGAGGGTCAGTGGGTAGTTCGTACTCAGGGATCTTGTTCGCTGGTCACACAAACCTCAGTCTGCAAAAGTAAGATGCAGTGAATGTGCATGCCCATAACTAATAGAGCATTGGAGGTCAGAGATGAAAAAGGGTTAATCCTAACCTTAACCCTCTCCCTGACCCTAAATCAAATCCTAACTCATAAATTAGTTCCATAAAAAACAGGGTGTTTTAACATTCACAGTTTCTGTGTTGACCTATGCTAATAAAAATTCACACAGATGTTATTTGAAGCATTTTTTAGATGATGTTGGGAATTTTCAGCCATTTTTTTGGAGAAATTTGGCCAGGTTACTCCCTGTTAATCCCTGTGTTTTGGGGCCATGGGATATTTAATGACCACACTGAGTCAGGACCTCAGTCTAACATGAAGAGCAGGTCTGTTTGCCAGGTATGGGGGGAAGGGGGTCCACACAAAGACCCCCATTCTTTTAAGAGGGGGGTAGTCACAGAATAGATCTGATAACGCCAGAAGCTTGTACCTCTAGGGTCGGGGTGGTGCAGGTATGTCTGTGGGCCTGATTTATCTCAAAGATAAAGGGAAAAAACATGCTATTTGTTCTGTTGTAAGTAAGGCTCGCCCGTCAGCCCCTGATACCCCGACCACCTCAAATCAAACTAGAACCCCAAACAGATCTATTCTTCACTTTATGAATGTGATTCACTTGCTCACTAAATGATTATTTCTGTTTCCTACTATATTCAGAGATGTGCAAACTGCGCAAATGTGCTTGTGTCCACATAAGACATAATTGTTTCAATTGAGTCTGAACGTTTGCGTTTTGAAATGACATGCCAGATTTCCTAGGTTTGTTATCACCAAAAATATGAAGCACATTCACACATGGGGTACGTAAAATGGGATACGCTGAGCACCAAGAAAATAGATACCCTCACGAAGTAGTGACTGAACAAACCAGTCCAACATGCCCTTTGACCCCTTTTGACCTGATGGATGAATGAGGGAACAAACGTTTTCTGAATCTCAGGTTGACCCCTGAACTCTCCTAAATGCTACGGGAGAGAGCTGCAGCTCACTACTGGCTGTGAGAAAGCAGTTCCTATTTAACCTGGAGGGCCAGTCAGTGTCTCCATTGCAAGCCCCACCCACTTTTGTGACATGACCAATCACATTAACTCATTGAAAGCTATTGTAAAACAAAATCCAATGACAGCTGATGTGTTTATTTGCCGAATGCACCGGTCACTTATTAGATGGGATGTGATTGGACGCACTCCATTTGACAAGCCAGAGCTGAATGTTGCACACTCCAAACTCAAGTTTATTGTAAAATAATCTGATCATGCATCCACAAAATCTCCAATATCCCAATATCCAAAAGCATTATAAAAGGTGCTTTCAGATTTCAAATGTCCTTTTAAAATAGGGTATGGAAATCGCAATTTCCTTCCACAGCTCAATGTACGTCTGTTTTGTACAAGTGATATATGGCCATATGAATCTTCCCCTCTGCATGAAACCTCAATTATGGGTTTGATGAATGTATGCTAGAAATAGCTTGCTTTCTTGTTTTTTTGCATCAGAAAGTTATGAAATCTGTCAACACTATCCCTTTTTTTAATGAGGCAGTGAAACAGTGGTTTTGTGAATTTAAATGCAGTATAAGGAAAGGTCACTTGCTTAGGTGGGTGTGTGGTGCACACACTGCATGTAACATGCAACCTGTAAAAACACCTAAACCTAAATTGTGCCATGTGTAATACACTGTGGATTGGTTTCATTGTATTATTGTATAATATGGTACAGTTGCATAATATTGATCTGAATTGGATCGTTCCAGTTGTATAAAATAGGCACAGGAAGTAGAAACAGCAGTGCTCTCTCTCTCTCTCCCTCTCTCGCGCTCTCTCTTCTTTATTGCTGTTCTTTGTTCAATCCCACTTCAAAGTGAGGTTTTATCTTTTCCACTGCTGCAGCTGTGTAGGAATAGCTGTGTTTAAACAGCCGAAAATACTTTTTAATATTTATTTTACTACCGCAGAACACACCTACATAACCACAAAGGGTCCTAATGTATTTTCCCTCTTCGTCCTGCACTCTGTGGTAGAGACGGTGCATACAGGTTGTTGTTTTTTGCTTGTAGCGCAACATAAGACAGACTTCCACTCAAAGCCAAAATCCATTGATTGCACACAAAGCCTAGCCTTTGCTTTAGACTCCCACACGCATTAGCGCACTCAAAGAGTGCTTCAGAACCGGGCACTGTACTTTCACAATGCGTCCCCCTTAACCCACTGCATCCATGGCAGGCCTCCATGCACGCAATTAAACGTTTTCTGTGTTCCTGGCCTCGCAGAGTGGCCAAAGCCCCTTTATGATGTGGGCATTCTAATGCATGCCATTTCAGCCTGTCCAGTGAATTCTCCCCTTTTGTGCGCTCTCCCTGCTCCACTGAAATGGAGGGTAGGGCTGGAATTTAGTCTAATTGGAGTGAATAACTGGTTAGTAATCTGTAAACATGCGTAAAGTGGTTTGTGTTCAGCAACTGGAAGAGAATAATGTGGTGCAGATGAGCCTGGTCTTCTGATTTCCCTCCCCCTAAATTGCTTTGCTTGAACCGGGTTCGCGTTGACTCACCATAATGACCTCATCTCCACTAGATGTCTATAGATCTGTCTGATTCCAGGTCCTTGGTCCAGGGGTTTTTTGTTCCCTTTTTTTTTGTCTGGGCCTTTTTTTTTGTTAGTTGTCTGGAGAACTATGGACCCCTAGAATGCGTTGCTTAGGCTTTGTGAGGGAGGGGTGAAGGGGGTGGTGGAGGGGACTCAGTGACTTGGTAGAGCTGGAATTCCTGCTTTCTCATTGGCTGGCACAATGGAACAGGTCAATCAGAAAGCTAAGGAGCGCGAAGGAGGTGCACATGTGTATGTGTGCGTGTCATCTTCTGCAAGAGCATTTCCAAGTTTGGCCACGTCAAGTGCAGATGAGAAGCATACACATTTAAAACTGAAAGCTAGTCTTTACAGCCAAACACAGTGAAATAGAAGTTATGTGCTGAATTTCAGCATAACTTTATGGCAAGAAACTCTAAGTGTTATGGTAATGTCAAAGATTTACCACCCACAGAATTAAACTTGGCTTTGTCATGCATGCCGTAGCTTCCCCTCTTCCCTTTCTCGGTCTGTCTGATCTAACCATGTAACCAGCTAGGTTAGCGAAATTATTGGGGGTAGATTCATTGAAAGCTCAGGATCAGACATTAATGAAATCCCGTTCAGGATTAAGATCCTATTGGTCTGATACACTTAAGGCTATATCAGAATTATGGCAAACCCATGTAACATCAGCCAAAGCGTAGGACAGACTCGGTGGCATCTGTCACACTTATTGCAAGACGACTAATACTCTTTAAGATGGAAACAGGCCACACCCCTTCTTATTTACAATAGATTACAGACATTTTCTTTTCTTAAAGTGGAGATAGTCAGATTTACCAAACATTCCACTCTTGCCAACTTGTATGAATCCTGCTAGCCTTTCCTTTTCATTGTGGACAAATTCCAGCTCTACTTTGTCCCATAAAGCACATTATACTACACCCTGTTACTGAAAGACCACAAGATAAAAATATGACTGAAGTATTACTTTTGAAGTATTGTTTTATTTGCTTTTTTATTATTATGAGGGAATTTATGAATTATATGTGACTTCTACATTTTGCAATATGTGTGACATCTGGTCTGTCCTGTTCCATTGTATATTTTTATTTGTAATTGAAATCTCTGTAAATAATACACTACATTCTTGACATTTCTGACATTCATGGGCAAAAGAGCAAGGCTGTTTCTATCTTAAAATTAGCAGGTGTGGATATGCAATTTTAATCAGCACCAGGCCCAGACGTTGGTAAAAAAAAAATCCCAGAAACTAAAAGCAAGAGAGGAATATGAATTCTGCCCTATTTAGATTTAGCCCCAGGAATATTTCATCAGTTTGATGGCTAGTGCGTGCAACATCTTGATATAAATTGATGAGAGGACGTCTTAAATCTGAAATGTAAAATTATCCGCTGCTGCCATTTCCAAACCAAACCCCAGCTGAAGCCCCTCAGAGAAGAGGAAGTCCAGCAGGAGTCTAAATGAGTTGTAACGTCACGATTTAGTAGAGGTGAAGAGAGATGGAAAAGACTGAGCTAATCAAGGCACGGATGTCCACAGCGGGACCACATCAGCGTGTAGAGAGGGAACAGCAGTACAGCAGCAGTGAAATGGTGTGCCTCAGAGGATCAGCCAGGACCAGCAGGTAGAGCACATGTAGCAGGTTAGCACGTTAGCAGGGAGGTTGAACGCAGTGCTGGAAGCAGCAGAGGACTGTGGCGCAGGCCAGGCCTGTGCTGTTTTAGTGGTTTGTGTTGATAACAGTGGTGCTGGTGTGAGTGTCAGCTTTTTGAGGGGTCTGCAACAGGTTGTGAAGTCAATCTGAGAACCCTGCACCATCTCCAAAAGTCATCAAGACCCCCTGTCAAGAAAGAAAACAGCCCGAAAGGAACCTGAACGTTTTCCTTCTCAAGGCATCAAGTGTTTTCACGGCCTGTCAGCATGGGGGTCTCAAGACTACACCCAGACTGCATTGCTGTAGTAGAGACTCTTGGCGCTTGCAGGTACAGTCGAGCTGAAGCTCTACATCCAGAGGGACCCTTCCAGTCCCCCATTGGCTCTTTCATTGTATCAACCTCCGACCTTTTACGTCCACAAACATTAAAGCCCTCTCATTTTTTTGTTCTTCCTGTCAAAATACATTCTTTATGGCTTCAGCTAATTTATTCCTCTGTTCTGTGAGCTCATCTTTTTGTCTGTGTAATCGAGATGAAAATGAAAGAGGAAGAAAGCAGAAAGCCACCAGACTGAATTTCATGTACTTTGAAGAAGGAGTGATTTGATTATAGAATGCTCTGTACAATTTAAAACCCAACTGGGCCACACAAGCAATTTTACATTGATGACTTGACCAGATTAAAAGTGTTTCTTATTGATTTCTCATGAGGCATAAGACTTTCGCATATCAGTACGAAGGCAATTTGTACATCATCTTCCTCCTGCAATGCCTTTGTAATTTCATAAGAGTTTTCAATGAAAAAGGAAGAAAATTGCATCTTGAGATCACAGCTGAGAAGAGATCACCAGCACACAGAGAGAAGAGGAACTGATGTGGATTAGGCTAAAGGAAATCAAAGTTTTGGCTGCTCTGTGTAGGAGAGATCAGAACAGCGTAAAGAGCTCTGCTGTTAATGATATATAGAAGGAGTGTGTGTATCCTCCACACGTTATGGACTTGCTTGAGTGTACATGGGTCTCCCTGGGCAGTTTTTCCTTTTATTTATTCTTATATTCCAATTAGTGATGTACATCTGTGGTAGGACTGACATTGGGGGGAGGGGAACGGATGGTGTGACTTTTGACAGACGGGTAGGTGAGAATTGGCCCATTATTCATGCAGAAGGACATTAGTTTTTGGCACGCCTGTCAAAGAGAGGGAAGAGAAGTCGGAAAGGCGTGTGAAAGAGTGGGGGTTTGGGGGTGGTGGTGGCAAATAGTGCCTCCGTATCTTGCTCCATACTATTCAGTGACTTTTCAATCGCCATGTTTCATTCAATAATGAAACACAGATAATGAAACATAATAATTGTAATGTGATAATGTAATTTCAATGTGCCCTCTCTCTCCAAAAAATCATACAAGATATTTCTTTTCCTTTTCTTAAGGAGGAGAGGAGAGTTTTTTTATTTTTTATTTATTTTACAAGGGTTTTTTTTTGTTCACCATTGACAGTGAAATGATCTTTTCTAAAAAGAGCTATTTTGGTTAGGTCACAGTTTTGTGTTGTGGCGTCTGAAAGCTGTAATCGCCTTTGCTTCGCTGCTGATCTTTGGGGGGGGGGCACGTTTTGATAACAGATAGAGATGCTGATCGGCCTCTTTAACTAACACGAACAATGGGCTTTTAATTAGAGCTGTGTGCATGGACCTGCATTTATTATCTTAATACTGTACGCGTGCCAGACAGCATGATGCTATACACGGGACAGGGCTCGCAGATTACCAACGAGGCCAACTGACCACAAACACACACAGATACGTGGATGCACACAAAAACACACAGACACAAAAGACTTGCAGGCACACACACAAAAACTCAAAAGCACACACAAGCACATAGATGCATGCAAACACAAACGAATACACATCACATGCTAATACACACAAAAACACAAATGGCACAGACCCACACATATATACACTCTAACACATACGCTCACATACACTTCCACATCCACACAAAACGCATGCAGTCACACGCAATCGCACACAAACTTGCGTGTGCACACACTAGCACAGAGCTGAGTGCTGACAGCTCAAGGTGGTTTTGGGGACCCCGGCTGCTGACATGTAGACCTGCAAACGTCTCCCAGGAGGGGCACCTCATGGGAGAGGCAAAGGACCCCCAAAACACCGGGCCAGCACCGCTCACGTCCCCAAACTCACTCGCAGACTTTGGGATCATTTGCAACTCCATTGAGCTCCTATTGTCAGTCCCCCATGAAAAGAAAACAGGGTCACTGAGCAGAAGGGGGAGGGAGAGTGGATCTGTGTGTATGAGGGGGGGTTTGTGTTGTGAAGGCTGGGGGGTGTTAGAGGGGGGTTGGGTATAGCTCAGAGTGGACAATGGGTAGATTGTATTCAATCTATATTGAGCTGGCTCTGCTCCAGCAGTAGGGGCTGCTAGCACAGTGAGCAGCCCGATCAGAGTGTCAGCGATTTGGAGTGGGAAGGGAAGGGCTTTCCCACGTCCTTGGAGCCACAGAACAGGAGAGAAATCTGCGCACTGGCGGAGACGCACGTGCACACCTGCACACACACACACACACATCTGCACAAGAGAGTGGAGTCACACACACATACACACTACAGGAGAAAGAGAGAGATACATATGAATGCCTCTACGCACACACACACACACACACACACTCATACACGCACACCTGCACAGCAGAGCAGAGACACATGCAGTACAGGAGAGCGAGACACACAAACACTAACACAGAAGAGTAAAGACGCATATGATATATAATACAGGAGAGAGACACACCCACACGCAACCTTACAGGAGCGTAGGTTCACACACACAGTACAGGAGAGAAACGCACACAGTCACACACCCGTACAGAAGTGTGGAGACACACACACACACACCAACATAAAAAAGTGGAGACACATGGGAGAAAAACACTTACACACAAGTGCAGGACAGTAGAGAAATAGGAGAGAAAAACACATGCATACACACAAACCAGCACAGGAGAGTGGAGACGCACACACACACACACACACACACACACCCACCCCAGTGCAGGACGGTGGAAATACGAGCGGGGCTGGAGCACTCTACAGAACTCCTTGGTAACGGCACTCAGAGGGGTAAACCCAGCAGTGTGCTTGAGAAGCCCCAGGGGGCGGGGGATGTGCGAGGGGGGGGGGGGCGGAGGCTCTCATTGTGCTGGTGTTGGGAGAGGCAGGGCGGTTTAGCACTGTGCTGCGCTCTGCTCAGTGAGTGAAGAGCGAGACAGCGAGAGGATCACCGCGTGCTGCTTCTGCTCCGGGACTTTGCCGGTTCTGGTTCTGCCTCTGGCTCTGGCTCTCGCCGACCCGTCGGACTCTGCGCTAGCTCTTGCTCCACCACGTCTACCGCCACAATGGTGTTCATCGGCACTACGCTCAAATCCGTCATCAAATACTTTAAGAAGAAGGGTGAGCACCTGTCCTCTGTCTGATCTTCACAGGGGTTTCTCTCCCTCGTGGGGGGCAGGGGGGTGTGGGGTGGGGGGTCACCTCTGACTGGTGCATGCTGGATTTTTACTCTGCTCTGGTTTTAGATGCGTTTTGTTTTGGGTGCACATGGCATTTTGGACTCTTGATGGGCGTTCCCTCTTGGGCCCCTGAGCGGTCAGTCTCATTGTGCCCTGCTATTATCGGATGGATACAAATGCTTCTGAGACACTACTGGGTTAATGTATTCAGAACAGGGAGGAATCAGCAGTGTGTGTGTGTATGTGTGCATGTGTGCATTTGTGTGCTGGTGTGTGTATGTGTGCATGTGCGATTGTGTGTGCCCCTACGCATGCATGCATGTTTGTGTGCAGGTGTGTGCGCGTGCATGTATGTATGATTGCAGTGTGTGTGTGTGTGTGCGCGCACATGTGAGCATATGCGCATGTGTGTGTGTTGTGTGTGTGTGTATACGTGTGTGCTTGTGAGCCGACCTCAGCAATAAGCTAGTTCTTCAGGGATGTTTCTGGCTTGTTCTTCCTCTGTTCCTCATTCGGAGGTCCTGCTCCTTCCCTGCTGGTTATCACTGGCTCGCAGGCTCATATCCTATCAATTTTCACATCTTTGTCCTTTTTTAATTTATAAGTAACTACATTCATCACTTGCATTCATGTCACATCACGGACAAAGATTATTATCAGCGTTAATAGAGTCAGCGCGCCTTGACAAATCAGCAAATTAGTATAAGGAAACAGAGGAGGTTGTTGATTTTAAACTGGTTTGCTGTGTTGTGATCAGATTGCCCTTTGATCCGGTGAAAGCTGACAGAGAGATTAGCACTGGTAGATTACAGAAGCTAGCACTGTGCTCACTTTTTAAAGAACAACTCTGGCAGTGAAGGAAATAAATTATCTACAAAATGGTGTTTTTGGGGTCTCTCTGCGGCATCTGTGTGCCTGGCAGGGGTCGGGGGGTTGGGGGTATGGGGGGGTCACAACCTGTTCATGCCCTGAAAGGGCTGGGCTGCATCCAGTCCCTCTTTCATCTCATGTCACATCATAGCATTATAGAATAGACTGCTGGTCTGGAGAGTGACCTGACAATGCAAAACAGTGGTGTGGGAGCGTGGTTTGTTTCTGACGCAAGCCTTGCGAGTTTGAATTCTAGTTGGGGCACTGCCACTGTGTGTGTGTGTGTGTGTGCGCGCATGTGCACCCACGTGCACACGAGTGTGTGTGTGTGTGTGTGCACACGCATGTCTGTACACGTGTATTGAGATGGGATTTGAAAGTAGGATGCTGCCTGCCCTTCTCTCTGTTGGGTACTCTCTGTCTAATTCTTGGGTACCCTCCATTGGAACTGTCTTATCACATTGTTTTCGTAATGAGATTTTGGAGTCACGCTTTGCTGTGTGTGGTGTTGTGGAGATGTTACAACATGTACCAAGCTATTTTCTGAGATCCTGATCGAGGAGGGGCATTTTAATTACCAAATCTTTCAGAGTTTTCTGTCTTGTGTTTCAGAGTCCTCTTTCTTTTTTAAGTTAGACAATGTTCAAAAGTAAAAAACTAAACTGACATTATTTTTGTGAAAGTTAACGTGACGATTTTAAAGTGTAGGTTATACTCGCAAGGTAAATCCCACTGCTTTCTGTATCACATTCCACTGAATTGCCAGAAAACCCTGAGGTAAAATGAAGGACTGGTCTCTCAGCTCTATCTGTGCTTTGACTGATCTCTCTACTCTACCTGAGCTTTGACTGGTCTCTCAGCTCTATCTGAGCTTTGACTGATCTCTCTACTCTACCTGAGCTTTGACTGGTCTCTCAGCTCTATCTGAGCTTTGACTGGTCTCTCAGCTCTATCTGAGATTTGACTGGTCTCTCTTATGTATCTGAGATTTGACTGGTCTCTCAGCTCTATCTGACCTGTGAATGGTCTCTCAGCAGGTAGTTAATTCTGTTTGTCAGATATTTCCTGAGCTCAGAAAATGGGATTCACATCGCTGTAGCTCAGCTACAGGGCTGCACCATGCTGTTATGTTTTCCAACAGCATTTTCTGGTCTTGATCGCTTTCATTCCGATTGGGTTTTTTGCAGCCAAATGGTTGGGTGGCAGAAAATTACTTCCGACTGGCCAAAAAGTGTCAAATTAGCAATAATGAAGACTGAAGCCTGTATCACAAGCTGCTTTCTGCATGTATGATGGGGAACCTATCGAACCAACTTTGAATGTTTCATTTTTACTTGAAACTAAGGTTTTTTTCACTTTACATTAAATTGTTAAGCTTTTGTTTGAGCTAAATTGAAATGGAAATACTAAGGTGTAAAGTGAAGTTCTGGAACTACAAAACTTGAATCAGCAAACAGCTTTGCAGTAGTTTTATGTGCAATCCATGTTTCAAGTGGTCGGATATTTACTCTGCAGATTACATCCCCACCTTCAATGTAGCCTGCACTGTGGATAGAGATCAATAACAGGAAGTTATCAATACAGTGTGTATTGATAAGTGATTGGTTCGGGCCAGTTTATCCCTGGGCAGTTCCTTTGTGCCTGGGTCAGATGGGATGTTGAACTCTCCTACATGCAGGCAGACGGAGAGGCAGGAAGGATTATACCGATATCAGGCAGGCCTGTTTTAAGCCCTGAGCTTTCACTGATCTGGGGACCCACGCTAAAACAAAGCTTTTTTTTGTACCATTGTGTCGTTTGGCCCAATCCCTCATCCCTCCTTTTATTCTTCCCTCCACTAAGACGGGTGACCCCCGGGGGCCTCATGAATCCCTCTCACGTGCTGGCTGGGAGGGGGGCGTCGGGGGCCCGAGAGGGGACGGTAAACTCCAGACCCTGGGCACACTCTTTGGAGGCACTCGAAAGGCCATGACAGCAAGGCAGGCTTCGTGTTTATTTTTAAACTACAAAGCTTCAAGTGGTCGAGCCACCGCACCTCTCAGGGCTGTTCCTGGCAGTTCGCCCCCGCCCCACTCAGCCAAGTCGTTGGGCCCAAACTTTGAGCCCAGTCTCTATCTCAGCCCTCTGTCACCACCCTTGGGTCATGTGACAAACCTGGCTGAGTGGCGTGGTGTTTTGATCGCCTCTCGGTCCAGTGCTTGCTCTCCCTCTGTTCACCCCTAACTGCTTTCAGTGGAGTCTCCCCTTGGAGGAAATGGTCGCTATAGAGAAAAACCTCACAAATACAAACACATCATGATGGTCTAACTTTGAAGGTGAAAACACACTAATTTGAAGAATTCAAATGCATTATATAGTGTATAGGATTCCTCAGCTATATTAATGTGTCTTATTTTATTCAGTTAGGCTGCTCCCATTTTTTACTTCAGACTCTTCCTGGTAGCTAGGCATTGTGTTTTGGCACACAAATGTCTTGTTAAAAAGAGTTGATAAAACTGAAAAAAAAAAAAACAGTTTTGTGTTTGTGCTGTTTTTGGTTGCAGAGGCAGTAAACAGTGAGTCTGTTTTCATACTCTGCAGGAGGACTCTGTCCTTCAGGACAAATGGGCCAAATTCACATGCAAAGATAGTCATTTGGCACCTCGGCCCATCCGACTCCTTAAGATCTGAAACATCCTGTATTCGAATGAGCAGAGCATGGGTGTCGCAAAGCTATTGCCAAAGAGCTTCTCAAATAACATTATTTGCATTGGCAATCGATAGATATAAACAGCTTGTTAGATATTGTGGCCTGTTAATGAATGGATCAAACTTTCTTGCTCATCTTTGATTAAATTTCTTATTCAGGGTTGCAGTAGAGAGCTACAGCGATAGGTCCACTTTCAGACTGTAACCCAGGTGATCTGGAGTCTATTTAAACAGCACAGCAACGTCTCGTAATAATAATGAAAATGATTTTTGAGGAGCAATACTGAGCCCAAACCTTGAGCTCACTTGTTTAAAGGATTTCTTCATATATTTGTCCAAGTTCCCCCTGAATCATACACACATACAGTCTGTAGGTACCTTCTTACCTGCATTTAAATACCATAGCCTGGCCATGTGATGCTGTTACAGACCATGGCACTTGTGTTTTTGTGGGTCAGAAAGTGAATGCACGGAACGGCCTCACCCTTCCCGAGACAAAAGTGCTGCGAGGCTCGTTCTCTTTGTTTGTCCAAAAACATGGGCTGTTGTTGTTGATGTTGTTGTTTTTCTTCCCTGGGGCAGCTGATGGTTTTCTCATCAGATAGCCGCTGTAATGGAGGAGCCATCAGGCCGTTAGGTTAGCTGAAATGAGACCGCCCACGTCTGGGGCATGGCCCATTCGCACCTGTCCTAACAGCTTCTCCCCCCGCCTTTGTGTACTGCCCAGTCAAATGGGAGCCTTTGCTGTTGGAAAAGCTTGGAATTTTCAGAGTTAACGGTAGCACACATCAAAACACTTTTACCCTCTTTCAACAGTGTGGACTGTTTGTCAGATGGATAGATCAAATAATGGCCGGTGGTGAACCTTTTCTATCTCTGTGTGTATTTGTCTAGTACATCTTAATGAAACCAAAGAATTATTTATGACGTAGACCTATTTTATTGTATCAGCTTGAGAAACAACAAACTTTCATTCTGAATTAAGCAACAGACATGGTTTAGGAAGCACCCTTGATTTCCGTACACAAGCAGATATAGAGTTGTTACCAAATATTATTATAACATTGTTGCTTAACTCCCCATTGTTCTAAACTTCATCAGTGCAGGCTAGAATTAAGCAGAAACTAATTAAGTGAATAAATGTGGAAATTAGATTTTAAGATTTATAGCCAAAGGAAAACCATTTAATCTCCTTCATCTTTCTTATGATCTTATCTCTTTTATTAGTTTGGGAGCTTAGTGTGTAAGTTTTTGATTGCCTTGAGCGAGGTTCTTCACCTGAAATTTTTTCAGTTAAAAAGTTGGGCTGTGAAAGTGGATAGTGTGTGAGAATATAAGAATATAAGCTGTTTAAACCTCTCTGGATAAGAGGTTCCTTTTGCATTTTGAAGGTACAGTTTGTAAAATTTTCAATTTTGGGAGCAAAAGCAGGATTGTTGGCTGTGGATTATGTTTTTGCAGTTATCAGCTACCAGCGCACATCCATATTTAAGGTGTGTGCAGGCCTGTGATAATCAACTTTAAGTCCTGCCTCTTGAGTGATTGACGCAAGCTACAGGCACAAGAGTAACCCATTTAGAATAAAGCAAAAAAAACGGTTTCAGTCAATTAAAGATTACAATTCTATAAACTGAATTCTGGCATGATGTGCAGACTTTAACTGCCTTCCTCTGCGCTGTGCAAGTCTTTTCTCACCATTCCACTGGCAGGCATGTCCAAGGGAAAACTACCTAGATTGCTGGCTTAGATTTGGTGCCACAACATGCTGGCGTGACAGTTCACATGGAGCAAATGTGCCGCCTAACGCTGTGGTATGAAAGGAGCTACTGTGATCAGTCAGACTGGGCATTCGCATAGCGGACATGGCATGATCACTTCACAGGAAGAACATTTTTTGTAAATGTTGTTCTGAATGGCTGTTGAGAACACAGGGTACGTTGTTCATTTTTATAATGGCTTACAGTATTATCAAAAGGTGGAATTTGCGAGTAAATAAACCTCCAGTTGTTTGAACTTTTGATGTTATCAAATGAATATTGCAATGTAGCGTTAATGAGAATATGCCAGCATACATAAAAATGATATCCTAGTATTAGTTTGTGTGCTCTATTCAGGCCAGGCTTATTTAGCTAACTGTTAGCAATGTGTGGTGGCCATCGAGGTCCAATTATAGGTAGCAGGGATCTGAACTGACTCCAAATGGGAGAACTAATTTCTCCTAGTACACTGTGGAGTTCCTTGAACAATTATTGCCTTTTCAGTTACCTGAGAGGGGGGATATGGGATATGGTTTAGGAATAACTCCTATGAGTAGTGTGTTTAATGTAAAAGTGTTTTCCTCTTTGTTAAATCAAGAATATGTCGAGTGTACCTACTCAGGTACCCACACAGAAAGACATTTGTTTGGGACGCAAGTTTGAGTCCTGTGACTGAGTGTTTGAATCCCAGCTGCAGCATAATCCGCTATGGCTGGAGACCCATATCACAGAGGCAACAGTTGGGTCTGCCTCGCCCAGGAAAGTCAAGCAGTTTGGTTTGTTAGTGTTTTCTTTCTCTAGTTGGCACCTTACGGTGTACAAACCGAGTATATGCTGATTTCTACATCCCCCAAAGCTGTTGGTTCAATTCCTTCAGATGGAATTGAAGTTAACTACTTAATATTGAAAGACTGCTGAAACATAAGAGTTCTTAACAATTAGGCCTTTTGCATAAATTGATGCAGTGAAACATCAGCTTTATAAAGGGAGCACAGTAGTTAGGATGTGAAAGATTTTGTCTGAGTTGCTCTGTATGAGAGCATCTGCCTGAATTTAAATGGTCATTGTCCCTTGGTGTCAGGACAGTGGCCTTACCTGTACCTAACCTTACCTGTTTTTCCTCCATGCAGCCGTGTCTAACCTGGATGAAGAGAGCAGGTGGACGGTGCACTATACGGCCCCATGGCACCAGCAGGAGAACGTGTTCCTACCGGGTGCCCGGCCCGCCTGCGTGGAGGACCTGCACCGGCAGGCCAAGGTCAACCTGAAGACCGCTCTCAGAGGTGAGTGTGTGCGTGCGTGTGTGTGTGTGTGTGTGTGTGTGTGTGTGTGTGTGTGTGTGTGTGCGTGTGTATGCAAGTGAGTGTGGGAGTGTTCTACAGACTAAGCAAGGCTGAATGGCCAAGCTGATGCTTAGCCTTAACCCAGCTGTTAGCATTTAGCATTCCAGTTTCCCAGGAATGGTTCACTTCTTTTCACCTTGTTGTGGAAACGCTGAAGGTCTGCATGTTTGTTTAGCTGTTCGGCGCGCCGGTGTGAATAGATGCCCTTTCCTGGTGCCCTGTCATGGGAAGGCCTCAACTGAAAGAGAGAGGGCAAACACACACATAGATAAGAGGGGGGGCAGGGCTTGTAGCAGGACAGTGTTACTTGGTGAGGAACACAAACTGAACATAAACTCCAGTTTTTTTTCCTGTGGGTAGGTGGAGTGGTTGCCACACACCACCCTTAGAAAACACCCTTCCCAAGGTCATGGGAAAACTGAACCCGTCAAACCGATATGGGATCTTATCTGTAAGCCCACCTCCCTCTGCGGTCAGGAGATAAAGGCAGAGAAAAAGAGAAGGAGAGGGAGAGAGAGGAGGATGAGCAATCCGATACGTAATTATATTAGGGCAGTGGTCGTACCCCCCTCCACCCCCCCATCCGAGTGAGACCTGAAGCCCATTGTCCTCTCGTCCTTTCCTCTTCCTTCATCTCTTGAAAAGCTGCCCATCTCTCCCCCCCAACCCTCCCGAAGCTTCGCTCCTGTCAGTGCGCTAGGATTACCACACCCTCGTCAATATTGATGCTGTTTGTGTGGACCACCTGCGCTCGCATTCAACTGAGCACCTTTGTGGTTGTGTGGGACTCCCCGCACCCCCGCTCCACAGACAGGTGTAAGGTGGGGCTTCAGGTGGCCCATAACCTGCCCCACCCCTGCACTCTATTCAGGTGTGCAAAACTGCAGGTGACTGCAACAAACCTGGGGCTTGTGGTTTATTTACACTGCAAACCAGCAGCTGGTGGTTCATTTGTGCAGCAAGCTATGGGGCTTGTGGTTAATTTGCACTGGCTTATCAAGGGCAATTTTCTGTGTCTCTCACTGTCTGACACAGTCGCTAGAATCAATCAATCTGCACCCTATGGACCTACCAGATGCTCAAGTTCTGTCCCCCATGCCACTGCAGCCAAAACGTTTGAACAGTGTTTGATAGAAAGTAGGCGACTACTTGAGAGTACCCATTTTTAAGCATTTCACTTAACGCTTTTACATTTCGCAGTGAAAATCTAGCTGAAGTGCTTTACGTGGATGGTGTTGCACAGGTAAAATGAACGGCACGATTTGTCCTCAGACCAGGTGACCCAAGAGACAGCTCCTTCTTGACTGGTTGCCATGGCAGCAGCTGGCCCAGTGCAGATGGCGGTAGGTGAGGGGTTGACAGAACAAGGTTAAACTTCTTCTGCCGACAAATTTAAAATTCCTGCCAGTATGTTTATGGCAAGTCATGTCAACGCAGGGTTGTGTGTAATGAGAACAGCATATGCCAGTCTATGATTAAAAAATACATATGCTCAGAATTCTATATGAACACCTTTCTGAAACATTTCTTTTCAGGAGACAAGAAGTAACTGTTTCATTTTTGTATTACATTAGACATAACTAGTTTTGAAGAAGCTTTATTTGTCTCTGAGCCGTGAAGCAGTGTCAGCACACAGGTATTTGAATCCATACAATGCTAAACTAGCAACAGAGGAGATACAGGGTTTTATTTATGATCGCAAAAATGTGCACAAGTGCACGTTGTTATTTGGCTCATCCAAACGATCAGTTAAATGAACAGGCACTTAACTCTTACAACTTTTTAATTTAACCCTGTTTGGTCTGTTGCTACCGCTGTCCTAATGAGCTTCCTCATTGCTGTGGATGGTGATGACATTGTAGTGACAGTGTGTATCAGGAGCGGTGGCAGGGTTAAAACGCGGATGCAAACACCGCAGGCCTACTCGAACGAGCCTCTGAAAGTTCGATATGTGTGTGCCCTGGGGATGAGAGGGGGGTCGATATTTAATCATGCGGACGGGTGCTGCAACACGCGAGGGACTCTGTCTGCTGCTAACTACCAGACGCACGCGTGGACACGGCTCCTGTCCCATCATGCCCTGGGGTTGGAAAGACACGCCCGTGTTGTCAGGGAAGTTGCCATGCATGGAGTTAAGTGTTTTTCCACACATGTCCAGGGTGACAGGGTGACCTGAACCAAACCTGCCCCTAGGCCCTGGTTACATCAGAGCCTCCCAATGTGCCACAGTGTCAGAAAGGTGGCAGCTTTCATCTCACAACTGTAGTACAACGTCCAGTGTAGTGCAGTGTAATGGTCAGGGAGCTCAGCTTGTAACTCATTAGTTATGCAGTTATATAATGGGTAGGGAACTAAGCTTGAACCTGGCTTGTAAGTGAAAGGTTACAGGTTTGTTGCAGGGCTAGTTGTCTCATGAATCTCGCAGCAGAGGGTTGCTGAGGGAGGCTAAACATTTCATCTGAGTTTGTGTGGGGAAATAAAGTGGAAAATAAAAATTTTGAAGATAAATAAGCAAATAAAAATCCCAAGTGACTCGCTGCCATTGTATAACTGTATAGAGTGCAAAAATGCAAGATCTGTGGATCAATCTTTTCAGAACCATCTGCTGGACGCCTAAGAAATGATGTAAAAATGAGGAAAGCACGTTTCATGTATGAGCACTGCAGCAGAGCCTTTATTCAGTGCTGTTACAGAAAATGTAGGCATGTTCTGAGAACAGTGGGCAATGTGACCTTCGACAGTTTCTACATAGCAATTTATCTACTGCAGGGCAGTCATTTATTTATATATATATATATATAATATAATATCTTTTCCTTATTCCACTGTGAGAGCACATGGGGACGCTTGTTGCTGTGTGTGAAAGGCGCTCAGCAGATCAGTTGTTGTGTGGTGTTGTAATTTGTGCTGAGACAGCATGCTGTGCTCCACATTCACACTGCAGGCTCCTCTGGCAGCTCTGTCTGTGTTATGACTGTTTTTACCCTGTAGCCGTGCGCTCCTCTTTCTGGCCTCTCACCTGGGAGGATGGATGATGAATTGCAGAGAGGAGAGGAGCGGACGAGGATGAGGGGAATGTAGGCCAGGCTGCTCTCTGAGGGACTGCTGAAGGAACGGCGCTGCTCGTACAACGCCTCACCCAGCTCAGCTCAGCTCATATCAGTCCAGCTCAGCCTGTCAGTGACAGGCTCCAGCGTAATGCATAATAATAGTAATAATAATAATAGAGATAGTAGTAATAATAATAATAACATTAGTATAATAATAGTAATAGTAATAATGATAATGATAATAATTAAAAATGTTATTGCTATTGACAGGAGTATAACTCATTTAGGTCGTTCCCTTCCATACCTTGTGCATGATAAGGTACAAAAAAACTGGGTTTTCTGATATTCCTATTATGCCCTGACAGCCTCTGTAACGGAAAGGGCAGGTTGCAGCTGGAGGGTGGAATGGGAGGGAATTATTTTGACTCTGCTTCTCAGACGACTCCGTCTCTACTCGCGGTACGCCTCTGAAGAGCTCCCTTGGTCCCAGGTTACATTAACCGCTACCGTGTGGCAACTCCAGCCCCTCAGACAAAAGTGTGCCATCTAAATCTGTGCCAGGATCCTGTAGGTTGCTCTGGAAACCGTGGGGGGGGGGGGGTGATTGAAAACATGAAGAGCTGTATGCCATCTGTATGATCCCTAATTTCCTCCACCTCACTCTGCAGAGGATGTTGGGATAGCTTACCTAATAAAATATAAGCAGGGTTCATTCAGCACCATGAGTGCAGCTATAGTAAACTTAACCAAGAAACAAAAGCTCAGTGGCACACAAAGAGTCGTTTACAAACTGGCACTGTTGTACACATGGATTGAAATAAATTTATATAGGTGACTCTCAGCCATGATCCTTGTTGACCACAGAATCTCCTGGGTTCATTGTTCATTGTCACTGAGAATTACATTGATCAGTTTAAGCAGTTATCTACACAGTCAACTCAGGTTACCTGGTTTTTTTGTACCTAAATTTGCTGTTGTTTTTAAGGTGAAAACAAAACAAAACAAAAACTTGTGGCTCTCCAAGAGCAGGGCTGATCACAGATCTAGATATTTGAGAATATCTCTGGGGCCCCAGGATAAATCTAACACCACGAGTAGATCTGTGGTGCTCAGATTTTATTTGCTGTTGTTGACCCTGGGGTTTTCTTGAGGTCTCAATGGATCTGCATCAGGTTTAAGTTAATTTCCCCAGGGAAGACATGCAGGCACTTCGTTGGTGTTTCCAAGCTTTAGCCTCTGTTGCATGGCCTGTGCTGTAGCTGTACGCACCTCAGCTCGAGTCCCCCGGGTTCTTTATCCAGGATATGGTGGATGAGCATGTGATCTAGGCCTGAGTTTTGGGATTTAAGCTTGTTTAAAAGAGTGGCACAGGTACACAGAACCTGTGGAAAAGCAGTGGAAAAACACGGAGCGGCAGTCTGTCCGTCCGTCTGTTGGTGGCGATGAAAGGGAGCCCTAATCCAGCTCTCTCCCATCCTGCAATCTGCTGATCTCTGATGCATCATCTCCCAGCTTTCATGTGTGTGTTCAAAGAAGCGGGGTGGGGGGGTTGGTGTAGGTCGGGGCTTGATGATGTTGTCTGAACCCCGCCGCCTCCCCTCGTTGCCGTGGCACCCACTGCGCGCAGTAATCCCTGTGGTCGATAGTCTCCACTGCCTGGTCTGCAGCTCTACTGCAAAGCACTTGGAGTCCAGGGTGGAAGGACCCCAAACAAACGCAGCGCTTTGGTCCGCACCCTCCCCTAAGCCATTCTGGCTGCAGGTGGCACAGGCAGCAGTCGCTCCTGTGATGTTGGGGATCGTATCTTTCTTGTTCCTGTTTGTTTTCTTAAGCAGAGGGTCCTGAGTTCCGGCAGAGGTGCTTTCCCACCAAAGCAAACCCACCCACAGCCCTCTAAATAACATTTGGCACAACAGTAAACGTGCAACATTTACTTGGAAACCCCAGGTTTGTGTGTCGTGTATCAATCTTGTGTTGGCGCGGTGTAACGCTTGCAGCCTCAAAATGGTCACATTCTAGCTATCTGAAAATTGGTGCCACATAGTTTTGAAATAAACACAGCAGTAATAGCTCATTAGTGCATTACTACACTCCTAAATGAACCATCATGCTACAAGTTTAGACTATTTAAAACAGAGCCCCAAATGTGATTAGACAAAGGAATTGTCTACCATCCGAATATCCTTTAATCCTGTTGGCCTTTCCTACTGCCACAAGTGCAATCCATGGATCCTAACAGACTTTGTTCAACAGCTACTCCAAAGTCTTGTCAAAATTGAGCATATTTTAATTTAAATCCTCCTTTACAATAAAGACATTGCCTCCACCTGCAGAGCTTTATATTTAGCTATATTGATTAGTTTTGTACCTTTTCTGGATTCTGTTTACATTCTCTTTGATTGCCTTAGTGTGTGTGTGAGAGAGAGAAAGAGAGAGACATCACATATCATAGCAACAGGAGGTGTGAGCATCGCTGAAGGGAAACTGGTGTTAAGCGACATTTGCACTATAGGAACCAATGCAATCAGTCACAAGACTTCCTTTCAGAGTAAATAGGAAAAAACTCCATTGTCTCCCGAGCTTAACGTGTAATGAGAAAATTTAGAAGATGAAACGTTACAATCCTGTTTGAAGACTGAATATGAATGATAAAACCGTTATTTGTCACATGCCTGAAGCTCTCTATCTCTAATGGGTATGATAGAAGGTCTGGTCTCGTTGTCGTGGTTACAGGCTCTTCACTGCTGAAAGCACTGTGCGTGCTCAAAGCTACCCCGCATTAGACACCTGTCCCTAACGAGTATTATGTGTCAAAGTAGAGGATGTTTATGAGCCTCACTTGTGTGGCTCATGACTATGACATCATAGTTATGAGCCTGACCAGTTTCCCACCAGATGTGTAATAACTGAATCTACTGAGGGTTGGCATAGAGACTCAGGGGGGTTCATGAGATGACAGACTGCTCAGACAGCCAAATCCACCCTCAGAAATCTGCTGGGACCAATCAGACTGGAGGAATCCTCAGCCTGAAGAATTAAGGAAAAGCTTTTCATACATCGTCAAAGATTCCTCAGTTATGCTAAATGCATGCACACACACACACACAAACCACTTAGCACCACTTGGAACTTGAAGTTTCTTTTGTAATTAACAGTCAGCTGTTTATCTCCTGGCTCTTGGGATAGTGGAATGTCACTTAGTTGAAATGTCACCTGCTGAAGAAGGAATTTGTCGCTGAAGTCAGCGCCCTGCACCCCCCCAGCATGCTTTCCGCCATCTCTCCTCCTCCCTCACTCCCTCTCTCTCTCAGGGCTTTAGCATTGCCATTAGGATAAAGTGTGTGCAGAGCGTGGCGTTAGCTCTCTAGGTACACACCCTTAGGTTCAGGCTAACAGCAGAGCGTGGCGTTAGCTATCTGAGCACACGCTCAGTTCCAGGCTAACAGCCCGGGGCTGTAATCTGAGCTCTGCTCCGCTGAGCGCTGGCTGTCATTTCCAATTCAGCTCCCTGGCTGCTTTCCCCCAGCCCTCGGCCTGGACATATGCCCCTTTAGCACAAAGAGCACGGCCAGCTGCCACGGAGCAGTGGCCCGCCCCGCTTACACTACACCACATTACACACACAGTCACATGTGTGTGCACTCACACTATACAGACACTCACTAACGCCTACGCTACACACATATTCACACACGTGCACTCACACAATACACTTACACACACACACCAGGGTGGGAAATTAACTTTTTTTTTTTCACACTCATGCCAACACTTACAGATCACATATATTATAACAGATGCACACAGTACATACACACTCACACACACCCATACTTACACAACACACACACACTTGAACAACTTGCACACGCACACATACACTTAAATAAATGTACACTCACATTAACACAACACTTAAACAAAAAACACACACACATATATACACACACCCTTACACACACACACACACGCACACACACTTTACTCCTCCCCGTCTGTTCTGGTGTGAATTCTGCTCCAGTAATTCTTCACAGTGTGAGCCTGTTAGACATAAAGGGCCCTCAGCCCTGGAGAGCTGGGCCATTGTAATCCCCTGCTCCATCATTCATGTTAATTTGTTATCTGCGTTTAGCACTGGAGTTAATCATTTCCATCTTAATACCAGCTATTTACTAAAACATACTGATATGTATCAAACTGCAAGCTATCACTGCTATAACAGGCTGTAATGCACATTTTGATTGTTCTTTGTAAAGTCCACACTGAATATTCTTCAAATAGTAATAACAAGATGTGTCTTATTTGAAATCCTTTGTCTCCCCCTGTGCTGTTACCTTGGTGTTATAAATGAAGAAAGACAAAGAGGACTTTTTATATGTGGTGGGCAGTAAACTATCCGGTCATTTTTACAATTATGCTTCACGAGGCAGGGTCTCCTGCTATGTTCTATATACCTGTAGAAATATATTCATCTTATTTCTTATACTTTTCAAAAGCAAAGGTCTGCAAACCTTTGGGGCTTTAAGAGAAACTTCAGTTAGATTATATAATTATTGGGGATTTGATGTATAATCTTTCAAGAAGGTCCCTCAGCAATTATTATAAAAAGCTGTAAGTAATTTTGACACACTAAAAATGGGGAATGTTTGAATGACATTTTACTTTCACCAGACATATTTGTTCTCTTGCCCAGCCCTGTGCAGGGTAGGCTTCGCAGTGTAGGTGAGAAAATGGTGACTGGTGTAGTGCCTACTGTCTGTTTCTGACATTAAGGAGAATCACTCTGACATGCGCTGGAGTCCAGAGTTGAGGGTCCAGGGTGGTGCCAGAGCAGGTGGCAAACACAAACCCATTTGTTTAACATCATCACTCCATGCCAGAGCAGGTGGTGTTCGGTGACACAACCTGATCGGGTGAGGTCATCACTCTGTGCTGTATCAGATGGCCTGTGATGACACCATCTGATCAGGTGAGGTCATCACTCTGTGCCACATCACATGACCTGCAATGGCAAAACCCAGTGTGGTGAGGTCATCACTCTTTGCCATATCAGATGGCCTGTGGCGACAGGACCTGATTGGATGAGGTCATCACTTGGTGCAGCAGTCATTGAAGACAAGCTGCCAGAATGAACCTGATACACTTAGAGAAACACTGCTGTTAAGTAAACTGACAAAGCTCTTTCATGCCAAGGGAAAAAGTGCAGGCTTTGTTGGCAACCTTGTACATAAGACAGTGTATTATACCAAACTAACTATTAATTGTGAGGGATGCTATCTTTTCTGATTAATCAGGAAATAATCAATTAAAGATCCAACATTTTTCAGGGACAGCAAGTATTTGGGTTTATTGCTATATTGCTATAAATTGTCTCCTGCCATCAGTTAGTGTGCAAATGCTCTGTTTACTGTGCTTCTGACATGCCTAGTCGTCTGCCTCTGGCTGAGGCTTACAGTGTCTGAAATAAAACCTGTAGAGGAATCAGAGAAAATGTGTAGCAATCATAGTGGATTCAGGATGTTGGGGTGTCACTGAACTGTGTAGCCCTCCTCAAGTTTCCCCTCCAGCACTGCTGATGTTATGCGAACAGGTGACATGACTGAAGCCTCACATTAAAAATACATTTATGCATTTAGCGGCGCAACTTACACACTTCACTTTGTTCCTGCAACACAGTGGTGCAGGATATTTCCTTGAATTCAGTGCTTTGCTCAAAGGTACAGCTGCAATGCCCCATCTGGAATTAAACTTGCAACCTCTCAGTCACAAGGCCAGTTTCCTGCTCTGCTCTGCTGCCCCAATACTAATGTGTACTGATGATGGAGCTAGCTCTGTGTAATGAAGTTAACAGGGTCTTGGGTTTCCTTTCAGAATGTGACAAGCTGAGAAAGGATGGTTTCCGCAGCTCCCAGTACTACTCCCAGGGCCCCACGTTCTCCAGCTCCACACTGTCCAGCAGCAGCCTGCACGATGACGAGGATGGCGACAAAAAGGTAGGCCCCTCACCAAGGGGGGGTGGCAGGATAAGCTGAAGAAGACTACAGATAGAAACCAAAGGTTTCACCTACCCACATCCACACCTAATGCATTATGAGTGAAACCCTACTACACCCAGGCCTATATGCATGTAGCTTCTAAGAGTTGGAGGACTGATCTGCCTAAGGGATGTGGAATTACAGGTCATAGTAAATAAGGTTAGGATGGGGACAGACACCAGATCAGCACTCTTTCTTCTTCTGTCACTCCCTGATGCTGATGAATCCTGGATCCTTCACAGGCTGGGCAGGGAAGGTTTTGTGAAACCTGAAAATGGGCATTCACTATCAGTGTTTCGGTAGTTTAAACCAATCACCAGTCACTGTGTTTTGCTGTGGGTAAATCATTTACAGCCCATTGTAGCTCCGCCCTTTATGAGGTTCATGAATCCTGGGTTGAAACACCACCAGCTACAAGGCGAGTCCATCTATCCACCTGTCCTTCTGAGTAAGCTCAGTTTTGCCTGTTCGTAAGTGTTCATAGCTGAAGTGGTGGATCTTGTTTGTTTAAACGAGAAGAATCCCTTTTTTAGCCACTTTAATGCCATCCTGTGAGTTGTATGATTTTTTTTTCAGGATGGTAAAGTTAAAAAAAAAGGAACCAGGTCAAAAAATGGCATGAGGGAAAATAAGGTCTTCCAGTTTCTCTCTAGAGTTTATAACACGAAGCTTGTTGTCGCTTATTAGCAAGGGAGACTCTGACATCCCCTTTAAGTCTGAATTGAATCACACTTCGGGTTGGTGTTTCCAAAATTAGCTCCTGTAAATTCTTTTAATATGATAGCGCGAGGCTATAATTTCCTTTTATCGTCTAAAGAAAGACAGTGTAGCAGAGCTATTTTAGGTAGTTGTGAATGGTTAAATGTCATGCATTACATGGGGGAAAAATGCCCATTGCAGAGGCTGAGTTTTCTGTGCAAATTCACACATCCTATAATGTGTTCTCTGCAATAATGTGTCCTTCAGTCCATGGACAGTAGTGTCTATATACCTACTTTTGATTGGATTTGATCATATTTAATGATTGTAGCACAAACTAATTCTTTCTGTTTGTTCAACTTTGTTATAGCATTAAAGTATACCCTTAGTGTGTGAATAGCTTATGGAAGTGTAAAAATCAATGTTTGACTCCCACTTAGTGGTTGATAAGGGAATTGCATGCTACTCTAAGCTTTTTGTACTGTACCAATATTTATTATTTATGCTAGTATAGTTCACTCTCAATGTTTTAGGACTGGAATATGGTGTTTTGGGATTTCATTGCTTAAAATTCCAACTTAACATATTTATTATTTATTATAATATGTTTGGTTTTTTTAAACATCAGTATGTATGTGTTCTTGACTCACTGCTTTGACTTGTCTTTGTCTGGCTACTTCCTGTCTCTCTCTCTCCTGCCGGAGCAGTTGAGCCGGCTCGGCTGTCTCTCTCGCTCTTGCCTAGCAGTGTGCTGTGTTAAAACTCTGAAACTCTGGAAAAGCAAGGTACCTTCCTGTCCCTGCTGTGGTTTCGGTGTTTAGTCTTAAGCTGCAGCCTCAGAGCGCAGTTCCCCCTGTAGACCTCATTAGCATCCTTTGACGTCTGGTGCGTACTCAAGTGTGTAGCACTGTTGAGTTTCTGTCCTCTTACTTGTTTATAATTTATCATTTACTTTCCTTTGTGCACCTAGGTACAGGTACTGAAAATTAGCCTTCGCTAATGCATCCGATGCTTGTTTTTCACATTGTTGCCATATTTGCTCTATCTCACCCATTAAATACACAGGGTTTAAAAAAATTAAATTCTATCATTTCTAAATGAAAGCCTCTCCATAGGAATTAACAACCAATGACACTCTTTTGTACTACATAAGGAAAGATTTGATGTCTTTGAACCTTACCACATTATCTGAGATAAAGTATTGAACTGCCATCTGGATCTTTACAGTTGAACATTCTTTAAATTTTTTTGTGGGGGTTGTGGGTTGGAAATGTTTCCAGTATATAGACTGTCACAAAACCACAAATCGCTTTCAGTCGTGATTTTCCGATGTTTTCAGGTCCAGTTGGGCTTTTTCTGGAATCTCCTGCTTCATTTTTATGATTAGTTGTGCCAAAATTAATAAGACTTAATGGCCATCAGAGGGCAGTGATGAGACGTACACGAGTTAATTTTTCATTCAGATTCTCCGTTACTGTGAACTGACTCATCTTCCTCATTAGATGCTATTGACAATTAAGACGTGAGGAAAATTATAATTAAAATATTTGCATCACCATTTCATACAACCATGACATTGTACAACGCTGACACAAAAGTAAAATATTACCAAAACAGTCCTCATTTTTCAACAGGGAGGAAGATGGTTTGCTATATGACTTCTGCACAGCTCTTGTCTGTTACACAGTTATTGTTTGTGTAATAGTATTGTGTATACATGGTTCGTTTATTTTATACCCTGAGAGTATCCCAGGGCTGGAGAACACGTTCAACCTGGTCAGGCTGAAGATTCTATTAGCTGGTCTTGATCTTAGGCAATGGGCAGGGTCCAAACTGGCAGCTCTTCTGAATGGGCTGTGAAGCACATCAACTCTCTCCTGTGATACACACACACAAACACACACAGGCTGTTAACAGCTTCACCAAACTGAGCTCCACGACCCCCACCCCCATTACCTACTCCACCCAGATATTGTGATGCTAATGCTGTCTGACAGCACACACCAGTTCAAAGGAAAGTAGGTTACTGACCTCCAATACAGCAGCCTTTCAGGACCTAGCACAAAGCCTCAATCGCAGGCGAGTTTCCCCCCTTAACCACCTTTCACAAGCCCCATGTTGGTACCTCTGTCCGCACTAATGATGAGCTAGCGCGTCCCCTGTCATTCCCATGAAGAGACGCTCAGTGATGCCGCGCCCTCACGCAGAGCAAACTCTTGCTCTGACCGCCAACGGTATGGCTAACTTTTATAAAACTTCCGCTCTGACCGCCCACGGTATGGATAACTTTAATCTTCTACTGAAAGTTTGTGTTTTTTTCCAGAATCAGCCACGCCAGTGCTCACAGTCGCTGTTTGTTGATATTACGAACTGCAAAAGCGGATTTGCCCACTACCAAGCTAGCGATCTGTCCTCCTGTCCCGATGCTAATCCCCGAGGGAGGCTTTTTATTACGCTTCACGGAAAATTTACAGTGCTGAATAATTCAGAGACGCCGGGCATGTTAGTTTAGTCAAGCTGGGGCCGTGCATGAAACTATTCCCTTTGAAAATACTTATCTGTGGTTTGCCTGTCCTCGGCCTTAATTGCCAGGCATGTTGCTTGTGGAGGAATACAGGGTTTCAACGTTACCCTACAGTGTGTTTATGAGAACAATAGTCATTCAGAGCTACTGGGGAGGGCATGAACTCAGCAGTTGTTGGAAGCTTCCTTACAGTGGTTCTTTCGTTTGTGTTTCCAGCAACTGGCTCACAGTAGCCACGTGTGATAGTGTGGTGTAGCGATATCTTCCTATTGAAATCTACCCGTGTGTTCTAGCGTAGAGTTTGTTTCTCTCTTTATCAGTCTGTTGTTAAACGTTTAGAGTGTGCCAACTCTCGAGGAACTGTGCAAGAAGTTTGATCTGTTTTGAAGAAGGCGAATACTATTCCATCATGGGCTAGCCTCGGTAGCTTTGCGCAACTCGGTGCAAGCGCTTGGAATTAGCCTTTTGCTAGTAAGGCGTAACAAAAATCAAACAATGTCGTCCACATAGCTATCTCCTTTATAAATACACAAGAATATAAAATGTTAAGAGTACATTTACCCATTCTCCTCTCAGTGGGGATTCATTTGTATAGTTTTGGAAAAGGACAACACAAGCTAACAAATGTGCTGCAATGTATCCGTTGTCAAATGGAAATTATGGCTATTTGTAATTTTCAAAGGTTTGTCCTGGGTTTAAATCACAATATGCACTTTAGATTTTGGTGTATCCCTTAATTGCAGTTCCCCTGTGTTCTTGCGTAGAATATGTTTCTCCCTTTGTGAGACAAGTTGTTAGATCTTTAGCATATAGGAATACCCCGTGAACTGTGAAACGTGATCTGTTGTGCAAAAGCGAATGGTATTTCATGGCTTAGCTCGGTAAAGCTGAGGAGATAAATTTAGCAGGAGAAAAATACAGGAACGTAAGTGAGATTTGGCCGTAGTTCTGTACTTGCTGTAGAGAGCGAGCGCTCCTGTCTGATTATCATCACTGTCAAAGAATGAAAACAGTGCCTTAACGCTCTAGTGGGGCCCTGTCATTCTTATCCTCTCTCTCTCCGTTCCAGCCTCTTTTTCTGCTCTTCCCTCCTCTCACTCCCTTTTTCTGCAGTCATGGTACAAAAGTAGTTAGGTTAACGAGATTTTAGGAAAATTATGCATCTATCGTAAAAGACTTTGTGAATGTGTACGTAGCCCTGTAATTAAAAAAAAAAAAAAAAAAAACGTTTTTCCTTATTTCCCGATAAGTTGGCTCTATTGAGCTATGTGGGATTTTCAACGAAGTTAGCAGGAAATCACCATTATCACTGTATGGTGCTCTTCCCTGAAGGAGAGAAGGTTTAACTCCAGTCCAGTAGGGCTGCAATGTCTGCAGGTTTAACTCCAGTCCTGGAGGCACACAATGTCTGCAGGTTTAACTCTAGTTCAAGGTGGCTGCAGTGTCTTCAGGTTTCTGAAGTTCCCTTGTTTAATCGACAGGCAGTTTAGGCTTTGGAAACAAGGCAGGTGAGCTCTGTAGCCAATAAATAATTAAGCGGTGAAACACTAGCCAACACTGCAGGACTGGAGACTGACACCCCTGCCATGGCGATGAGGAGCAGCTGTGGACTCCCACTGTGGTGTGTGGCCATGCCCCTAACGTCCATTCTCAACTGCCCCCCTCCCCTCCCCCGTTCTGCTTTCTCCAGTCTACAGCGTCGTCGGCAGAGGAGGAGAAACTGGTGTACCACGCGAGACCTCACACCCCGCTGGCGGACAGCCAGCAGGTGAGCGCCCCCCTGCCCACGCCCGAGGAGAAGATGAGACAGCAGGCGAAGGCCATCCCCACCGACATCATCCCCATCAACATCACAGGTGAGCCACGCCCCCATCACCTGGACACACCTGCCGCCGGAGCTGTGTCCTCCCCAGCTGGACTGGAGGGGTGGGAGAGGGTTGGTGATGAGTGAATGAGGTTTCATGACATCACAAATGGGTTGGAGTTACCATGTATTATCAGTGCCAGACAGAACAAGCATTGTGCTTTATTTGATAGAGTAAAGTGTTTTCCCTTTTTATCTCATTCAAACCTGCGATTGGTGGTTTATGGTGGCTCCATAGTGGAGTGTACAAAACAGCAAACACCAAACATCTAACTTCATGAACCACCCAAAGGCCCTTTGCAAATCCCCTTGTTCTATAATGTATCCAGTAATCAAACAAGCGGTAAGTGAAATCTCATCTGATCATTGATTACGTCAGCTTCCTGAATGCCCTTTTCTCCTTTTTAGTAACCCATTATTTCTGGCTTCCTTTGAAAGTTGTTTTTGTAGACATGGGTAATAAGTTAGCCAAATAAATTGGCCAGTCTTTTCTGTTGCTGACAAGTCTCACCCATTTCATTTTGCAGCCATGTTATGGGTAATATAGTTTTTAGGTTAGCAATGTCTTTGAAAATAAAGGAAGTGGAAAAAAAAAAGCTTAGTTTCAAGTTCATTTGTGTACTAATTTGATCACTCTTGTCTGTCCCCTCTTCAAAAGACAACCTTGCTTAGAAACGCAGTTACTTAAAATAGACCTCTGCTCCTGGCTATAATGCACTGTGTTCTCTGATATTCGCAACACCATGGATATTAATTAATTTATGTGGCTATAACAGCAGCGCACTGGAGCTCGTATCCACGGTTGGAGCTTTGAAGCTGTCTGTGTGATAATTAAACCAATGGGAACTAGACAGACTTCCACTGTGCAGCAAACAAATGCAGCCCTTACACTACAATAACAAATCATTAATATCTTTGCTTGGGAATTCAGTATAAAAAATATGCACAACTGTAATATTCTTCACCCAGGCAGAATGATGTCATTATTTGCGGGTTTTGTTTTCGCATAGATTACTGCATGGAGATGCATAGATAGCACAGTGAGACTAGCAATCCAATAAGTTGTAAGTGCTGGTGGCTTTCAAAGGGAGTGGGATACCACTCTGGTTGGTTTGCATAAAAGACAAATCTATAGTTAGTTGAACCGTGAAACTCAACCACTGCACCACTGTTATGCTTCCAAAATCCCACCATGAAGTTGGAAAACATAGATTGGGACACACCCTTAATGCACTAACAATACATGTCAAAGACCAGGCGCTGTGATGGTTAAAACATACCACTGTGGGGTTCATGAAATCTCATTCTTTATCCATTAGTACTGTTGGTGTATGTTTTTCTGTAGAACTGTGCTATGTGCTCAGTGATGCTGTTTCAGTGTGGTCCCACTTAGTAATGAAACTCTGCTCTGAGTGTATTGTGTTCTTGTCACAGTTAATTTCATTGTTGAAAGAAGGGAGAAGGAGATAGTTTTTTTTTTTTTTTTAGGCCTCCACAGCAAGAGACTGTTTACATAAGATTTCTATGGTGCGATTGTAACTTCTGCTAACCCTACTAAGGAGTTGTAACCATCATTACCACATTATTCTAACTCATTTATTATTCAATATGCTGTTCATTTTTTTTGTTTATAATGGAGTAGCAGGAAGTGAATGTAACAGTCTCCTCAGTATTATGACAGTTAAGATTGTGCACATAGTGTATATAGGTGTGACTAAAGGATTAGAGAGGTAACGGTGTCAGTGGCCAGTGGTGTTGGGGTGATTGTGGGGGTCTGTCAGTGTGGATGGATTAACAGCACCTCCTGGCCCTGGCCCAGCGCTGACCCTGCCCAATGCAGGGTGTCAGTGTCCCCCTCCCCCCTCCTCCCCACTCCTCCTCCTCCTCCTCCTCCTCTGTCTCTGCCTGAGCTACAGTCTGTCCCCCTGCAGAGTGCACACCCACCCCCGCCTGCCATGTCAGCACAGGACAGCCATCAGTCACGGCCATCAGCCCTCTCCCTTTATGCTCACACACACACACACACACTCACACGCATATAAACACACGCTCACACACACACATGCATATAAACACACATGTTCACATGCACGCACTCACACACATGCACACATGTACACATACACTGACGTGCATTCATACACACGCTCATCAGTCGTAAACACCCTTGCACAGCCCCGCCAAACACACCCGGACACTTGCACTCACTCTTATGTACACACTCACTCTCTCCTGCATGCTCAGACACACACATGCCCATCCTCTCAAACAGCACAGCAGTCTCAAACACAGCCTGACCTTTCCTCCCCACTCCCTGTCTCTTTCTGGAGATATCTGAATTATCCCCCCCGCCCCATTGTGCTGCGCTGTGCTGAAACTGAAGGTCACGGGTGGTGGTCACAGGGGAGATATGCTGCTCTGTGCGGACACACTGGAGCTCAGCTCAAACTCACACACACAAGGGCCCTGCACACAGTCTCTGCTAATCTCCAACAGCACCCGCTATCACAGCCATCATTAACAGCTTCCCACAGTGTGACTATACGCTCTGATAGTGCTGTAGTCTTGCCAGTTGGCCACAAGAGTTTTCAGCCCTACATTACAGCACAGAGCAACCACAGCCATCATTTTGGTAAAGCCACTTGGTTAATTTTTCAGAAGATTGTGAGACTCTCAGAGACTGTTTACAGGCCATCGTGGTGTTTGTATCTGTGTATAGGTGTGTGTGTGTGTTCATGTGTGCATCCATGAGTGTGTGTATGTATGTATGTGTGTGTGTGTTCGCATGTAAATGTGTGTGTATGCATGTAAATATGTGTGTATGTGTGAGCGTATGCATGTTAATGTGTGTGTGTATGTGTGTATGCATGTAAATGTGTGTATATGTATGAGTGTATGCATGTAAATGTGTGTGTATATGTGTGAGTGTATGCATGTAATGTGTGTATTGTGTTGTGCATGTCCTTGACGCATGCCCCTCAGTAACACTGGTTTGCTTGCTCTCGCTCTTTGCCACCTCACATCAGGGGAGACATTTGACCGGCAGGCCAGCATTCGCCGCTCCTTAGTTAACACTGACACTGTGGTCAGGAGATCCAAGAAGGTCAAAAGGAGAAAGACAATAACAGGGGTTCCCGACAACATCCAGAAGGAACTAGGTATGGATCCTAAAGTCCGGCTTCCTGTTCGCTGCCATTCTCCAGCTGCCCACCCACCCATCCCCTCAGCCCAATCAAATCAGGGGATAGTAAAGTGCAGAGAGGAGCTGCACCAATCACAGAGCAGTATACTGGTAATAACCAACAGAACAATGTCACTGATGAGTGGTGGATATTTTGGGGATGCTATGGGTCGGACTGTCAGCATTGTTCTGTGGTCTGTGATTGGCGGAGCTCCTGTTTTCCACACACAAGGTACATGCTATCCCTGCTTTATTAACCCTGACCCCTAAACCTTAAACATGCTTCATCACAGCTTCTCAGGCACAGAAATGAAGAGACTGGTGATTCATTAAAAAAAAGCAGATTGGAGGTGGTTTTGAATTTAAATGAAGAGGGATACAAAAAAAGCAAAATGATTGTAGCAATGAGTTCCTGGGGCTATATCATATGTGGCCACCAGGGGGAGCCAATGCTGGGTTGGGTGTAATGAGGTTTGACCTCTGCCTCTCTTTGCTCTTGACTGAAGTGCCTAGGGAGGAAGGCCAGGCTTCAAACTGCACTGTACACATTTGCAAGAGGTGTATCACTGTCTCATTGTGTTGTTTTTATATTATTGCAACGCATCCAAAAAAGACTCTCTTTTCAAATTCACTTTCGACATGAGCAGTGACTCCACCAGTTTAGCGTCAGTGAAATGGATGCCTGAAAACAATGGTAGCATGCTCGATACTGCATGCCAGACCCTTCAAACAGCGTCTCGTTGGCTTGTTCAGGCATATGATTTATTTTGGGTGCGCTGTCGCTTTAATAGTTCAATGTCATCAAATTTCCTGGGGACTCAGGACCTCCTCGAATAAGTGACTCGAATAATAACCAGCTAATCCAAGTTGCATAATGATTTTTGCCTTGAATATTAAAACTGAGAACATTAAATCTTTAAGGAAAGGGACAGCCTTCCCAAACTAATCTACAGCAGTCTAGCAGTCTTCCCCATACAGAAGCAATCCTCCACAATCTACACCAGTCCTCTGCAGCCTATAAAAGCCTTACACAGTCTGCAACAGTCCAATTCCAAGTCTCCAGCAGCCCCTTGTAGCCTCCAACAGTGCCCCACAGCCTACCACAGTTCCCTATAGTTGGTCTTTAAGGCCAAACAGAAACACAGCAGAAAAAGATCCCCACATCATTGTACCTGTCACCTCCGCCTTACCCTGTCCTAAACTGTCTGTGTCTTTCTCTGAGTGTATTCCACTTCATCCGTATGCATAAGGTTGCTAATCCTGGGCCATTGTGATGATCACAGCATGCTGAATCAGGGTCCATCTCCTGTACTAAACCCCTCTGTAATCCATGGCTGCTTCAGGCAGGGTTTCTCATAGTCACATGGCCGCCTGACAGCAAGGGAATTTCCACACAAGATTTGGAGAACTGGGGGATGAGGGAGATTGGGTTTATGTGGTGGTGGGTATGTTTTGGTTATTAGGGTGTTGGCTTGGATTCGGTTGGCACACAGGCTGCTGTGGGAAGACTTTGGATGGCACAAATTACCATAGAAGGGAATTCTGCCATGCTGCAACCCAGCCAGAACCAGAACTCAAAATTTCACATACACACTCTCAAACCAGGAAGAGTCCTCCCTGTGCACTTTTCATAGGCATTAATTGACATGAAATTTGACAGTTTGGTCCACCTCCCCCTCCTTGTCCTACTGAATCAGTATTGAGGGGGTGTGTTTTTTCCTCCCCTTTCTGTTTTGCTTTTATCAGTCATCGTTATGACAGCCCAGTCTTCCTCCCCTCTGACGCCCCCGACTAGACACATTTGAAAACAACAGAGAGGCTCATAACCACCATGGTGATAGCTGGCAGCAAGATAATCTAATCTGAGCCCACATGAAGGTCAACTCAAGACCACCATGTCCCTCCTCTGCATGTTACAGCAGGAGGCAGCCAGCAGTAAACTCATGCTATTTCTGCACGGCATCATGGCTGAAAATGCTCACAGCCATGGATGGTTTACGTTCCAGTTCTTTACACGGCAGCATCTCCCTAAACGCTCATTACATCAGCACTGGCCCCTTCATGTTCCAGTTAATGTAGTTTCACAGGCGTGGAGATAGTGAGCAGGGGTTTGTCATATCACCCACAAGTAAACCCACAGCAACTGAGTGACCAGTAAATACTGTATCAGTAGAGAACTTTTTGTGCTCTGAATTTCTGTATCAGTATGGACCTGTTCGTGCTTTGCCTCTTACGGGGTTTTTTTGTGAATGGCTGCATCAGCCTACCTGTCCCATAGCCCAGTGCTGGTTCTCCAGCCTGGCATGGAGTAATGAATAGCATGATTAAAAGCTGTCACATGACTCTTTCACTCTCCTCCTCTTTTTATAATGAGGGCTCCCAGAGGTTATAGACACTTCAAAGGGGCAGCGGCAAATCAAATTAATTAGCCTTCTGATGGATGAGATAGAGCTTAATCTGAGAAGCAGGTCCATGTCAGGGAAAAAGAAAATGGAGAGAGAACAGAACAGATGTACAGTTGCTCATGTTTGCTGCTCCTCCCTCTCCACAGCGCTGAAGGGTCCGGGAGAGGGGCGGGCACAGTCCATGTACATCCCTGGCCAGTACTCCACCCTCGGCCGCGTCGGAAGTGTGAGCGCAGCCCTGCGTCACTCAGAGAAACGCGACTCCAGCTGCCAGACGGAGGAGGTGAAGATCGTACCACCGTCCGTTCGCCGGATTCGGGCCCAGAGGGGCCAGGGCATCGCTGCACAGATGGCAAACTTCTCCTCATCTTCTGGGAGCATCTCCGTGGCCAGCGAAGGTGCAGCGGGGGCTGGAGGGGTGGTGTACGCGCCCCAGGTTAATGGGAGTGGCCCACCTCGCTACCACAGCCTGCCCCGCCAGGGGGCACGTGTCTCCCTGGGCACTGAGCATGCTTATAATAGCACCTCCCGGTGGCCGGAGGACTCCCAAGCAGGCAGTCAGGTGCGGCAGATCAGCAAGCTGCAGGCGGATGAGACTGTGGTGCACATGAGGAATGCCCCAAGGACTGGGGCGGGGCAGCGGCCCAGGTCGCAGGAAGTGAGAGGGGCGACGCAGAACGATCCAGCACGAGTGGTCTCCCCACACGCAGCCTACTCTACATCGCTTATTCCCAACGCCATGCTGTCCTGCTCTACAGAGGTCATCTCCATCCACGCCACTGGGCACATGCAGATGGACCAGCCAGTCGGAGTCCAAACCTCTACCCTGCCCCGCTGTGACTCCGCCCCATCCCATGCAGACTCCGCCACCTCCTGCACTGACTCGGCAGTTTCCCTCGGCGCCGCCGTGTCTGCGGAGATGGGCTCACAGTACGGTACACTGGACAGGGGGAAGGACGCCCCCAGCGAGTCCAGCTACTCGGATAGCGGAAGCCTCCAGAACTCCAGTAACGCCACTGCCACAAACAGCGACCAGTGGGGGGTGTATGACACCCCAGAGAATGTCCTGCCGAAGAGGCCTTTGACATCCAGCTGCTCCACCCCCATCAGCCACATCTATAGCAGTCTGGAGCGCCCAATCAACAATCGTGCAGTGGACTCTGCATCACTGTACTCCGTGGACAACGATGGCTATTACACCTCCATGCACCTGGACTCGGGCCTCAAGTCCCGTAGCCACGGCAACATTGCTACCACCCGCCACAGCATGTACGAGTCCCGACAGCACGCCAGCCAGGACGAGCGGGACCGAAACAGCCTGTACAGTGACCGCTCGCTCTCCCGCAGCATTTCATTGCGTAAGGCCAAGAAGCCCCCTCTGCCACCTGCCCGCACCGACTCCTTACGCCGCAAGCCGGGGAAGAAGGCTGGCGGGAACGGTGCCGCCGGGTCAGTGCTGAGCGAAACACTGATCGCCAGCCTACAGCAGTCCCTGCAGATAGGGCTAAAGGATGCCGCGGGGCCAGGGGGCTCGTCCCCCTCCCACAGCCCCTGCAGTGACTATGAGGACCCCTGGGTTCTGCGGCCCAGGAGCCAGAGCAGCGTGAGCGCAGGTAGCAGCAGCGCTAACGTCTACTCGCTGTGCCCCGTCACGCCCCCGCAGAGCGACTGCAGCAGCCTGCGCTCCGACTATGCAGAGTCCTGGGGCTACTACACCGAGCAGCCGCGCTCCCCCTCCATCGCCCGGTCTGCCAGCGTGGGCGCCGCTCCCAGCAGATTGCCCAATGGTAGGGCCATCCTAGATGCCCCACAGGCACCCCTGAGTCAGGCCCAGGATTCCCATGAGGGGAAGGCCAAGGCAGCCTCCTCCCCAGACAGAGTGCACCGGCTTACCTCTCCCTCCAGCGGCTACTCCAGCCAGTCCAACACCCCCACGGCCGGCACCCCGGTGCCCTCCTTCATGAGGGCACTGTCCCCAGCTGGAGCCCGCGCCAAGCCCAAAGTGCCTGAGAGGAAGTCATCGCTGCTCTCGTCCCTCTCCGTGTCCTCTTCCTCCACCTCGCTCTCCTCCAACACCTCAGACTCCGCTCGAACCCCCGTCCCTCCCCCTCCCCCTCCCCCTCCCCTCCTATTTCCCAGCCCTGTGTCCAGCACAGGACAGCCCAGCTTCCCTTCCCCGGCCCCAACTCTCCCCCCAGCAGCTCCGCCTCTTCCTGCAAACCCAGGAACTACTGTGAGCCCACCCCCTTACGTATCCTCTCCTGAATTCCCGCCTCCTCCCCTGGAGGTGTTGGTGGACTCTGGCCTGTCAATCAACGGCGCAGTCAGCCCTCCTCCTCCAGCTCCTCTGCTCCCTCCCCCACCACCGCCTCTGCCCACTACAACCCCACCCGCAGCTCCACCCCTCACCATGAAGGGCCAGAAAGAGGCCGTCAAATCTGTGAGCCCGTTGGACATCAACCATACACTTAATGGGGTGAAGAAGCCATCTCCCAACCACTGTGCATCTCCAATGCCCCTAATCACTGCTCAGGCCCTTCAGATGGTCCAGCTTCGGTCCGTCAAAAAACCAGAGAGACCCAGAGATGCTGAACCGACCACCACCAGACCACATATACTGGAGCACAGAGGAGACAAGGAGTCCTTGAGCCCTCCGACACCAGAGAAGCCTAAAAAACCAGAGCCTCCGAATCTTCTGCCGCTGGCATCCTGCGCCACACCGGCAGTGAATGGGGAACAGAAGCCCCCCACGCCTGTCAAGAAATTCCTGAGCAAACCCCCTCAGATTAGCCCCCTGGAGATGGCGCTGTATGGATCTCCCACCGACTCTCCCAGAGATACCACAGCCCTACGGGAAATGCTCCCTCCTCCAGAGCTGCCCTCACTTCCTGCCCATGTTGACCTGGAGCCTTCACCCCCAGCAAAAATGAGAGAGGATCCACAAAGCCCCATTCCCAAACAGAAGCCCCCCGTCGCTGCAAAGAAGCCAAAGTTATCTCTGGTGATGCTCCCGCCCTCTACCCAGACTCCGCCCCAATATCAGACCCCGCCCCCATTACAGACCCCACCTGCCTCACAGGAAGCAGATGCAGGCATGACTGTCAGCCCGCAGAACGGATCATCCGGTCCCCAGGTGGCAGAGACAGAGGGGAGAGAGGAGACAGACTCTGGAGCTTCCACCCCCCTCACCCAGGATAAGGAGGGAGTCTCCACCGCTCTCACCCAGAGTCAGGAGTCCCTTACCAGCAATGTCTCTGCTGACAGCCTTCAGGCGGCCACACCCAATACCCACACCCATGAGGAGCTCCACCACAGCCAAGACAAGAGCACCTCGGAGAGCCTCAGCGAAGACAAAAGCACCTCTGATGACGTCAACGATGACAAAAGCACCTCTGATGATGTCAACGATGACAAGAGCACCTCAGATGGAGACGGAGATGCAGATGGCGACAGAGATGCTGCCAGCAGCACCACGGGTTCCATCAGCTCCAAGGACGAGGACAGCGGTGAGTGAGCCTCGCGTTTCCCATTAATGTGCAGTGAGATGAACATGATCACCATACTCAAGTCATCCTAGCAGTCTGCCCATCATTCAGACTACCAACAAAAACCTTATCTACCTCTTACTACACATTCATGTACTCACATTGCATATATTTGTATGTTTAAATTCAATAAGATTCTGTGCAGGACCTTTAAAACAAATAGTGGCATGGGATATAAGATCTTACCATTATTCATCATTCCCGTTGAGTTGGGGTTGGGGGTGCTTTTAATGGTGGGTTGCGCTGCTCCAAATGACTGCATTACTGAGCTTGCAGTGCAGAATTGGCAGATGCCTGTCAAATAAATCAGCTCACTTGTTTTCAAAGCAGACGCTCACCACAGATAATTAGAAGACAAAGCTAAGCAGCAGATACGCTCACGGACAGGAAATCACGTTGAGAAGTAGAGTGCGTAGTTTAAGAGAGGAGTGTGCCTCTCTACCCCGCCTCTTCAGCCTCTTAACCCCCTGCCTCTGGCGCCACCTTGTGTCACGGCGCAGGGCAGCTCCCCCTCACCTCCCCTCCCCCGCCCAGCTGTCCCACTGCCCCCTGTTGTGGCAGCCCTCTCTGTGGAGAGCTGGCTGGATGGAGGAGGTCGTAAATAACCCATGCTCTCTCCTCATCTCTCCCTCTCCCCACCCCTTTCCTACTCTGTCTTACTCTCTCGCTCTGTCTTGCCCTCCCTCTCTTCATGTTTCTCTCTTCCCCTCTTTCTTGCTCACTACCTTTCAGTCTCTCTCTCTCTCTCTCTGCCTCCCTTCCGCTCTCTCTCCTTCTCCCCCCTCCCTCTTCCCCCTCCTCCTCTCTCTCTCTCTCTCTCTCTCTCTCTCTGGGCCGGTCCCTCCCAGGGCGGTGTAGTGTTGGGGTCTCCACCCCCTGCTCCCCTGCGCACACAGTGCAGAGTGTGCCACAGTCCGGCCGTGGAGCTGGGGCTGTGTCACTCTGCTGTCCTGCACACCCTCTCCCCATCTCTGTCATCTCTCCCTCTCTGCCAGTCTCCTGCTCCATCTTCTCTCTCTGTCATCCTTCGTACTCACTGTCCTGTTCTACCTCTCCTCTCCTCTCTCTTTTCCTGCTCCGTCTCTCTCGCTCGCTCTCCTGTTATCCTTTCCTCTTCCTGTGTTGTTCTGCTGCTTCTCTCGTTCTCAGTGTCCTCTGCTTCCTCTACTTGCTCTGTTTGGCCTCTCTCTCCCTCCCTCTCCCTCTCTCTCTCTCTTAATCTCTCTATTACACTCTGTTTCCTTTTTCATTCTCTTTCTCTCTCACTCCATCTCTCTCTCTCCCTCTTTTCTTGGAAGGGTCAGGATTCCCAGGGGAGGCTGGTTACCAGAGGGTAGGAGGGGGTGGAGAGAGGGAGAGTGGGTGTGTGTCCCTGTGTTTGTTTTGTGCGTGTGTGTGTGTGTGTGTGTGTGTGCATATGTATGTGTGCGTGTGTGGTTTTGTGTGTGCATGTAAGGCAGCGGCCCAGTGTGTGAAACTTTGAGCAGTATGTATCTGCAGAATGTACCGTCCTCCCCACGTCGCCATGGTGATGTGTGGTACTCTTTCTCCTGCAGGTGAGGTGTTTGACTCCAGCACAGGTAACTCCTCCCCGGCTGCCAGCACCAACGGAGACGCCCCGGAGGACATGGTGACCCCCACGCGCCCACGCACCACCGAAGACCTCTTCGCTGCCATCCACAGGTACCTCACTCCTGTCAGTCGCACACTAGACCACACCAACACCTGCTAACTGCTCCCCTAGCAACCACACCTGCCCACCTTCACTCCCCACCCACACCTGCTGTACCCAGGTCACCTATGACCCTGCATGCCTCCTCATTCCCCTACCCCAGATAGCAGGTACCTGTCCGTTGCTGTTCACAGGTAACATGTTAGCTCATACCTGCCGGCCTGGCCCCCAAACGCACGCCCATTTCCCCACTCTCCTTGCGCACTGGTGCCCCGGCATGCGGTGCGGTGGGCCTGCCCTCTCCATCAGCAGCTCCTGGGACTCTGAGGCACTGAAGCCCGGGGAGCAGGAGTCTGTAAATTAGTAAAAGCCCTTACTGCCATCGATGCACGCTGAACTGAGTGCTACATCCATTATTCAGCTAACACCCTGCCCTTAATCTCACCACTCTGAGCCTCTGCCAATCTAGGCTTCTACTTACTCTGTCTCTCTATCTCTCTCACACACACACACACACACACGCACACGCCTCAACAAACACACAGTCACTTTCAAGTACACACAGATCTCAACGAACTCGTAGGTACACCAACACACACACACTTACGCAAACATGCATCAACAGACGCAGACAGGAAAATACATGAGCAGACACGAGCATGTGCGCACACACATACAAACACACACACTTGTGCGCGTAGGTTCTTGCAGTCCTCAGCCCAGCCGCTGCGGGTGATGCTAATGGAGTCTCACGTGGTCGTTCCTCCCCCTGTGGGCTCCAGGCTCCAGGGCGGTGCATGATAATGCTGGAGGGATTTACTGCCTGGTGGCAGGTGAGCGGGTCCTAAGCCTTCACGTTTCGCTCAGACTTGCGGGGTGTGTGGCGCCGAGTTAACCTTAATAACAGAGGAAATACGGCACCAGATGCTGAAGCCAGCTACGCTTCACGGATCTTAGCGCAGTTTATCGCATTTTCCCGGGTGGAAACGTTCTCTGCGTATGAGCGGATGAATGAGTTTGAAAACACGGGCTGTTGAGGACACAATGAAATTTAAACACTGCATCAAAATTTTTTTTGCCAGACTATGACTGTGGCTTTTACTGTGAAATAGTCTAGCTGATCTCGTACTGCAGGTAAAAGTCTGCATCAGCATTCTTCAGATTACTGCAATGATAGAGTCCAGAAAGATGATATTTTAGGAACAGAGAGAAACCATTTTTTTATTACATTGCAGTAAGCTCACATTCTTATTGATGTTTTGAATTAACTTTATCAGTCGTCACTGTTATGAGGCATTGACAGTACACAGCTGATGATGTATGATTCTGTATCTGCAGACTCATCAGCAAAAATGGAGATGTTTTTACTTTTGGTGAGGTGATCCCGCTGCATCAGAAGTGAGGTGAAGAGGCTGTGCGTGGGCTGGCCTACACTTGAACACATGCCACTCCTACACCCAGGGCTGTTCAGCACCACCCCCTGAGAATAACCCTGTCCTTCTCCCCTTAACCCAGACAGACAGACAAACAGGTGGTCAGGCAGGCAGGGTCTTTGATGTTCTTCATCTGGTTTCCCTGTCCTAGTTAATTAACGTGTGTCACTAATGTCCATGGATGTGTCACCAGTAGTGCCGAGTCCTGTCTCCCTCCCTCTATCCTGTATGTGATTGGCTGTGGTATCCTCCTTTTCCTGTCTTTGATTGGCTGTCATTCTGCACTCATACATCTGCAGGTGATTTGGCAGCTGTTGTGTTTTACTACAACTGTGTGATTGGCTATTGGTCTGTTCCACTTCCCTTTTTGATTGTCGCTCTGTTCTACTTTTCCTCTTTGACACTGTCATTTTGTCTTTCCCTACCTTCCTGTGATTGGCTGTTGTTCCACTCGTCTCTTCCTCTGTGTGATTTGGCTGTCATTTTGTCTTTGTCTTTTTTGTTTCTGGCTATCCTTCTGTCATTCTTTCTCTTGTGTGGTGTCGTTGGGGAAGGCGGAATGGCAGCGCCCCCTGGCAGGTGTGGCGCGGAATGGCAAGTAACGCTTAATGCTGTAATTGGGTGGTGCCATTTTCCCTGTGCTGTAATTGGCTAGTGGTGTTTTTCTAGTAATGTAATTGGCTGGTGGTTTTTCCCAGTGGTGTGGCTAGGAGTGGATTAGACCAGTAATCCAGTAGTACCCCTAGGGCAGATAAATTACTCTGGTTCTCTGTTTTAATCCTGTCACACTGTAATCCAGGGCTTTAGAGTAATTCAGATAAAGGTTTTTTTTATTATTATTTATTTATTTATGTTTCATGTGGTGCAGGGGAATGAGAGACCCCTCCTGGTAGTGGAGTGACACTGCCTTGTTTTGTTTTGGGTTTGTGTGGATATACTATTGAATTTCATTTTGCAGAATGTACAGTACAATGCTTTAGTTTCAGCCAGTTCTTGTTTTCTTTTAATCACCACTGTAGTTGAATCAGTGGCTCATGCTCCCCTCCAGGCTTTATCTTACTCCTGTGTCTGAGTAGAGATGCATTCTGGGATAGCAGTGGGAGTTGTTTGCTTGCAGAGAAACTAGAACAGAGAGCATTGGAATGTAGCCATAGCTAGGAGAGTGGAGAGTGGAACAATGTTAAACACATTTATAATCTGAAACCTTCAATAATATATAATGTGTGTCAATGTGGTTCAGCTCTGACAGACACTACTGTGACATGCAGTCTGCATTAGCGCTCTGTGCAGGGCAGTTGTGTTATGTGGCTTTGTAGAGAACAGCAGGGCTACCTGCTCTCACATACAGAGCCCCTGGTTTACTGTAGCCACCAATCAACAGTGTGTGTGTGCACCTTCATTTCAGGTCCCAGTTACTGTCTGTCAGACTGAACAAGTGGCATGTTCTGGATAGAGTGCACATGCAGAGGAATTTGCAGAATTTACTCCCATCTGTTCTTGAGTGTAGCTGCATGTAAGCAGCACCTTAATGTGGAGGGAAGGTTGCAGGCTGAATGAACATTAGTGCCCTTTCACAAATTTGTGTGGTCATGTATTCACACTCACATATTTAAATAGCAGCACTTTCAAAGAACAATAATGGAGGAAGGGAGAAGACTGTGTCAGTGTGTCAGTTTGCTGTGTGTGATTTGAGAGTGCTCACTTGCCCCCTTTGATTCTCCCAGGTCCAAAAGGAAGGTTCTGGGCCGGAAAGATTCTGAGGACGAGCGTTCACGAGGCCACTCCCCGTCGCCGCCAGTAACCCCCACGGGAATGTCCCCAGGCATGACCTCATCGCTTCCCCGTCCATCCGGCTCCATCCAGCGCAGCCTTCGCAAATCGGCCACCAGCAGCGACAGCTTCAAGGCCCTGCTGCTGAAGAAGGGCAGCCGCTCGGAGACCAGCTTCAGGATGTCAGCTGCCGAGATGCTCCGCAGCACGGACCCGCGCTTCCAGCGCACGCGCTCAGAGTCTGCGCTGGACCCGCCCTGCAGCCCCACCACGCCCGACAGCCCCATCCGTGCCGGGGGCAAGCGGGTGCAGGAGGAGTGGGCCCGCAGTGAGGGTCCACTGCCCCGCCTCTCTCCGGGCTCCTCCTCCTCGCTCAAACATGGCCGCAACTCCGCCCGTGCCCCGCCTTCCGCTGCCAGCAGCAAGTACAACGCGCGCTCGCGCATCCTCAGCTCCCCCATGACCGTGATCCGTGAGCGCGAGGGCGAGCTGGGCGAGGCGCCTGACAGCGACGGGGACTCCGCCCACGATGAGGTGGGGCCTGCCCTCATAGACTCCACCCCCAACTCCAATGGCACCCTATACGCTGACAAGGAGGACAGCAGTTAGGGCGGAGGGAGAGAGGACCCACCCCCTAGAGGAGAGGGGGGCGTCAACTCACTCGCCACAGCCGTGGTTGGGGGCCCAAGGTGGGAGGGACCAGAGACTAACTGCGCCACCCCCACCCCCCAGCCCAGTCGGACCCCGGCACATTGGGGTTGCTGGAAGGATCCAGAATCAGGACCCTGGGCCCCTAGTCGCCCACACAGCTTCTGCAGGGCTCCTTGTCTGAAGTGGCCGATTTTTATTTTTTATTTTACTACAGCTTTCCTCACAGCCCTGTTTCCGTTTTCCTTATCTCTTTAACATGAGAATGAGAATCTACTTTTTTTTCCTCCTCCAGAAGCAATAGATTTCCACAGGGAAAAAAAACATGTAACCTGATGTTGTCTTGGTTCACTTTCTTTGTTTTGTTTATTTGTACCCCCTCTGTGTGCAGGTAAAGAGTGTAGAACAGAGAAAGTGTAGAGTTTCTTTAGATTTTCATCAGAGTGTTTTTTTGAGAATTGAATTAAGGGAAAGCTATGTGAGAGAAAGGAACTATCAAGTGAAAATTTTGTTTTTTCTTCGCTGCAGTGGTGCTACTCATCTAGACAGCTGAATCGGGAGGTATTCTAACCAAGAGCATTGTTATTGTTGTTGAGGTTGGGGGAAAGTGAAGGTTTCTACTAACAGTCTGGTGTTGCTCCTTTTTTCATTTCAAGTTTGCATTCCTTTTCCATAATGGCTGCCTCAAATGGTGTGCTGAGAGGCCAGCAAAGCCACTTTCCATTTAGCCCCCCAGAACCAAGAACTCAATTTCCCATGATTCTTAACCATGACTCGTGGCCAATACTTCCTGTTTAATAAGTGGTGGGGGTGGGGGTCAGTTTACATGGTTGGATTAAGGACTCACGACTGTACTGTGAAACCAGGAAATGGAAAATAAGCAAGTGGACAAGATGGCTGCCGAGGTGGATTTCAGTGTAGGTTTTGAAAACCTTTAATAGTTTGATTTTTTTGTTAGTTTGTAGATTTGCACTATATTATTAGTGTTTTGTTTTGCTTATTTTGAAGACAGGAGAGTTGTGTTTTGGGAATCTTTGACTAGTCTGTGTTGATGTCATTTTACTTTTGTGGAAATGAAGAATGGATTTGAAATGAGAAAAAGACAATTTACTTGAAAATACCAACAGCCCTGTTTTATTTGTAAACTTTTGGTTACCAAAGAACTAAAAAAAGGTACAATTTAGGCCTGCAGTATTTCTTTAGGATGGCAGGATCTCAATCTGTGATCGATTGTACTGGACTGGATGTGCCCAGGATTCTTTGTATTTGTGAAGTTAAGTGTGATGACTTAACAAAAAAATAGACTTAATTAGACTCCCAGTTAATACTACACTCTACACTATTTTACCTTTCTAAAATAGATTTTTTTCCTGTGTCATTTTATAATTTTTATGTAAATACATAGAAAATTGTAAAAGTAACATTTGACTTATTTTCTCAGAATTTGTACATTTTTAGAGCCCTTTTTTGAAAATCCTTTTGTAGGCTATTTATTTTAGTATAGTGAGAATATGGATGTGATTTTACCTTTTTTTTTTTTTTTTTTCCATCTGCAGTCAGGTGGGATGAGGAAAGTTGAAGGGGCTGTATGTGAGCTCTGGAGCAGTGGTGCCCAATCCTGGCCTTGTAAGTCCAGTTTCCGAGCTTTCGGAGTTGCCTCTCAGCCAGCAGCTCTAAGTAATTAAGACCTGGGCTGGGACAGCAGCTGAACTCCTGGGGGTTTCCACGGATACCACTGCTGCAGAGCGTTTGTGGGGGAAGTGATGATGATGATCCCTGTGAGGAGCAAGGCCGAGCGTTCCGATTGGTTTAAATCACTCGGTGACTGACGGTGCATGGCCAGCCCCACCAGTCATGCGGTTAATGAGGCAGTGCCGAGCTGTTGCAGGCAGAGAGATGGAGAGATAGAGATATCCTGAGGTGGAGGAGTTCTAGGCTGCTGACCCTTGTGTTTGTCTCTGTAATAAAACATGACGTTATTAAAGACTCCCCCATCTCCCTGCTGTCTTGATTCACGACCGTCGGTGACTGCACCTGAAATCAGTGTCTCATCAGTTCTGTGTCCTCCGCCCCCCGGCGCTGCACCTGCCCCCACCCACACAGCAGTATATCACCATCACTGACACCCCGAACCCCCCCCACGTCCTCCAGTCACAGCCCTGTCACCAGTCTCACTCCAGCCCTCTCCCAGCATAACCACAACCAGCCCCAAAATAAAAACCCAGGCTTTCATTCTTACATTAACCTAACTTGTTTGGGGCATAATGTGGGATTGCAGGAATTAATATACAGGAGGTCCTCAGGTTACGATGGTCTTGAGTTACGTTGTTTCGTGGTTACGACGCACTCCCATAAATTACTTAAAAAACCTAGTTTCGACCTAAGCGGTTTGGTTCGTAAATACGACCACAGAAATAAAGATGAGAAATTGTTCTTTTTTTTATTACCGTTTCATTTAATTACTATTTTTAGTACTGTTTCATGTGTTGTGTGTACAGTGTGAGTGACTTCAGGTGTTAGTTTAGGTATAATTTAGGTATAAATTCCGACTTGCATCGAAAATCGGCTTACGACAAGTCGAGGACCCCCTGTATATATTTGGCATATGGGGCATTTAGAAGAGTGCCATACAGAGATTTTTTTTTCATTGTCAAAAATGACAGTAGTGGTCACTACATCAACCTAAAAAATGTCAACTGAGTAGGTGCAAACAGTGCAAGAAGATTCAGCCTTTAAGAAGTATGTTTTTTGAGAGTTAACCTGAAGCTGTGTGGTGCGCACTGACATTGAGTAACCTTCAAACTGAAAAGCGCTGAACAGGCACACGCAGCGTGGAGATCGATCAGGGAGGTGTTACAACTGACAGGAACATGAGGGATGGTAGGATTTCAGACAGGGACTGCACAACCATCTGCATAACCTAGTTTTTTTTTTTTTTAATTGCACAGGAAAATCACCACACACTCAGTATTGTCACTTAAAATGAGTAGTTTATTTATTTCAGTGGTTCTCAAACAGTACATTATATTACTGTCATTGAGCTGACGCTTTTTGTCCAAAGTGACTTACAGATGATTAAGCTAACCAAGGGCCAGTCCCCCCAGGGAGCAATATGGGGTTGAGGGCCTTGCTCAGGGGCCCAACAGTACTGGGTGGCATCTTGCTGTGGCTGGACTGGGGCTTGGATCACCAACCTCAGGGGCCCCAGTCATGTATCTTAGCCACTAAACTAAAGTAGTGGGGACACCCGATGTTTGCTGGTTTTTGGTATGGTTGTTGGTATGGCAGGGATTTGATCAAACCAGCTAAACTGCTCCCACTGACTCAGGAGGAGGCAGCTGTGACACGACTCTTCCGATTCACACGATGACATGAAGCCCCTGCTTCTTCGCACGCTGTAGACGCACCAACAGTTACCACCGTCTTTGTGTCCTCAGAGGATGGCAAAGTCAGCTCTGCCCAAAATCAGTCTCTATCAGAGCATATGCAATTCTATCAAAACAAGACTTCACAACATATTTTACTGGAGTATTTTCAGTTTTATTGGCAATGTGTTCTTTGCATTTTAAAACATAGCTGCGCTAAAGACGTAAGTCCATTTAAATCACATGATCCCTTCAAGAAATTAGGCCCATCGTGGTTCTTCCTCCCATTTTTATTTTCTTCATCTTGGATAACATACAAGGAGGCTTGTCCTTTGCTGTTATTTCACTCACTGCACTAATCGGTTAAGATTCAGGTGACCAGGTGTCTGCATTTAAGGCAATTCTATCTAAACAAAACAAAAAAATGGTGGTGAAGCCAGTTAAATTTGTTACTCATTACTCTCTAGTGGCCACTCTTGGTTGGTATAGTGCCTTTAAGCGAATGAACCAACTACGTGTTGACTTCATTACTTTCCGATAACACAGGCAGTACGTAGCTGGTGGTGTGTCTCCAGTGTGGGAAGAAGGGAGGGGCTTCGAAGGAATCACATGATCACAGCTCCCTCTGGCTGACTGGGCAGGGGAGAGATGCTGCAGAACACTCAGCTGTGTGGTTGACTTTAGGGTGGGGGGAAAAAGGTGAAAATGTAACATATTTCAGATTTCAGTTATGATTATAAATGAAAACCAGCATACACAGATTTCCCCTTGGACAGAGTTTCAGAACCCTTGTTTTATTGTATATTAGAAAGGTATTATAACACCATTCTCAAAGCGCATCCTTTAAAAAAAAAAAAAGACACTTCCTATGGTAAAATATGAAAAATATATAATTACATATTCATCAGACAAGCTTGTTTTAGTCCCTTTCAACATGATCCAGTTCAAGTTTTTGTTTTCATGGTAAGGCGGCAATCACATCAGGCACCATAAATACCAAGACACCTGATTTGCTATAAATAGTAAGTTAAAAAAATTGACATAAATGATTATTTACAATATGCATTAGCCTGTCCCACCCTACAACTTTCAGTTCCTAAATCTGTAACTGTTTTGCTTCATACCAAAAATAAATTTTACTGCAAAGACACCATAGAACGGCATACAACACAGTGCAGACGGAGTCGTGGTTATTGATGTCCTCTGTTAACACATTACTAACAGGCATTGGAAATGGCATTCATGGTTAGTACAATGCTACTCGGGTCATGGGAGGAGGTGTAATGAAACCATAAATGGGCAGAGCTGCCATCAGCTATCAGTAATACACTGATCTCAACCAATCACAGTACCTTTTCCTTTAGAGACAAGAACTTTTGATTGGTTGAAACAAATTAGACATTCATGAATCACTGTGGCTCCACCTACTTTGGGGTTCCTAAAACCTCAGTCTCCCGTTGCTGTTGGCACTGACTCATTGCTGTCCATCAGTCTTCTTGAAGAGCCAGACCTCGTTGCGCCGGTTGGTGAGTTTGAAGGGGCTGTCGTAGCCGGCGGTGTAGTAGGGCTTCTCTTCGAAGCTGAGTCCATCCCTACGCAGGCTCTCTACCAGCATCAAAAGCTGCTCACGGCTCTTCTGCTCATTGGAGAAACCACCGTATGTCCTGAAACACAGAGAAACAGCACGAGTGAGGACAGGAGGTCACACTGAGCTTCAGAACCCTGGATCAATGGATGATGACCCAATCCAACCCTGGTGCAAATCTGGTTTCGTTATCACCTTAAAATCTGCAACTAATTTAGACCTAAGAGCCCAGGCAAGGCAAGGTAACTGCAATCATCTTTAACTTATCAATTTAAGCTGTCATTAACTCTAAACAGAGCTGACATTCCACAGTGGTTTTTAAATGTTCAACGCTACAGGAGGAGCACTGATGTAGATTTTGACTCAAAGGATGAAACTGTCACAACATTTACACTTAACAGTAGCCCCAGTGTTCTGTTCTACTGTCCCAGTAAAGGTACAGTCATCTCTTGCTTGCAAAGCTTAACATGCTTTGCTCAGTGAATCAAACATGCAGCAGGTGACTGTCAGACCCTACCTCACAAACACTGTGAACTCCTTCCTTTCCTCGACAAACACTTCTGGGTCGGTTGGTTTGGGTGGGTTGTCTTGGTGCTGCTCTGGAATGTAGAAGGACACGGTGAAGTTGCTCTCACAGGCCGGGCCATCGCCAGGGTTCACCAAACACGTCACCGGAGCCGTCATCTCCACCTTTTCCTCTGTACATGAGTTGCACACAAACACACAGACCAGTGATGTCAACTGCAGTAAGGGGCCTTATGTTTGATAGTTTGTTTTACTTCATCTGCTTATAATTTCAGATGAACTTAATCATTTCTGTGGTCTATATAACAATCAATCAATGCTGCCTTAATAGTTTGGACTGAAAACCACTTGGCACCCTGTGGTACAGGATTTTGACACCAGTGTGCTAGTACTGTGAAACACCCAGACTGATTGTATCTCAAGACTGCAGTTCTCCGCAAGGCTCCAGATGAGGCTGGGTCATATGCCCTCTGCTGGTGAGGACCCGCTATTGCGGGTGGAAACTCACTATTCTCGTTGCTCCCCTGGATGTATCTGAACAGACGCATAAATCCGGTGCTGAGAGACGGGTCGTACTGCAGTCCAGTCACCTGGGTGCTAACCCACTTTGTGGGCTGGTATGTCCGGACCTCATAGTCTTGGCTCTGTGGGGTGAAACGCAAATCACAACGAACAAATGAACTACAAAACTCCCGCCACATTCAGCTTACCAAACGGGCCAATGACGGGCAGATCAGAAGGGAATGACAGTGTCACTTCACTTGTACCAGGTTTTTGAGACAACAGAAAACAGCTGACACACCGAAAAACAGAATACGGAAATCATCATTGTATAATGATGACTGTTATGGTTATGCAATTTGATTTACACAGAATTTTTTTAAAAAAAGTAAGACATAGATATTAAGATCTCAGTAAAGATACTTGTCCTGCACCCTCCGTAAAACGGTTTGGTAGAAGTAAAACAACTACGGTTAGGCTGCTGTCAAGGCATCGAAACATTTTGCAAGTACAGGCGCCGTTTCATGCGTGTGCGTATGTACCTATGTACGAATGTATGTAAACTATCTGTAAATGGGTAGAACTGTTTATGCCGCTACAAACCTGAGACTCTCCAGGGGTGAATTTGGGCAGCTGAAGACCAGTTGAAAATAATGCTTGCTGGATCGCTTTAAACATTGTTCCTGTCAAAAAAGATCAAAGCTGTAGATATGACATCCGGACGAGCTGCATGTGACATGGATAGTGACAGATTCAATAAAACACTTCAGCTGTACAAGCACACCCCGACAGCAGGAAGACAGAATAAAATGAATAACATTTCATCAGTCCTGTGTAAAGGCCAGCTTTCAATCAACATTTATCCTTAATTATTACTTCTTGAAAGATCACAGTAGATGAACTTCAGGTCAATCAATCCACAGTCGAGCTAGCCAACAAGTATTGCTGACCAAAATAATTTGCTATTCTTTATAATCGTTCTTTTGTGATATGATGCTATCACTAGCAAATACTGAAAAATTTGTTACCGCTGTCTAAAGAGCCAGCCTGGAATGAAACGCAATAAACACTCAATTCCACATACCTTGCGTGGTACTGTACATGAGAGCTACATGGAGCAAGAATAGCAAGTTAGCTGACGTTATGCGTATTCTCATATTTTCTTTGTAATTTCAGCTTTTAGACACCACAGAAGAGTAGCTACGTAGTTCGCTTACTTCAGTATGTCGTCTTCAGTCACTATCTTTAGCAATAATCCACAGTCACACCCAAATTTGTGAAGCACTTGCTGCTGTTTACATCTCCTGAAGTCCTTATGTTTGCCCTCAGCTGCTCCTACAACTTCTTTCCGATTGGATGGAAATTTTGCTGGGCATTCGTCATTGGATAGAAGTCCGAAACACGTGCACGCTTGGTTACGAAATCATTGCGTGTTTTATAACTGGATTGACGAGCGCGCCCTCTAGCGGCTCAAGAAAGAAAGCAATGGGGAAAAAACAGTTTTTGAGCATCAGGGAAGAATACAACAACGTGTTAAAGGAAATCCTCAGAAATGTATTCAGTGCTCTATGTATTTGTTTAATATTGGAAACCAAGGTCAAACAAATGAATAAATAATAAAGGTTTGCATACTGGTATACCAGGACGAGTGAGTAGTTTCCTCTCTGGCCCAAAAAACACCACATCAATGCAGCTAAGGACATACAAAAGCAGAGCACAAATCACATAGCCCACAATACTGACAAAACTGGTTTTGATTCATACATAACACGTCAATCATCATTTTAGTAATTTCAGTCCCCTTGACAGTTTTCAGGGTTTTTTTTCATACTGTGCTTTGAGACGGACTTGCTACACATCTTTCAGTCTTTGTCTGCATTTGTTTGGTGTTTGTAGGCCAGTGAGAAAAGCATTCCCATTTTGCATTCAGTGAGCATTTTGGAAATATGATTGAAACAACTTCAGAGAGACATCAACAGCAATATCACCTTTGAGCAATACCCCGTACTTTGAAATCAATAGAGGTACAAGACAAGGTTGTCCCACTTCTCTTTTGAACTCCTTAATTACTGTATACTATGCACTGAATTGATACCCAAAGTAAACAAACTGGAGACAGGATATTAATTATGAGTCAAATGGCTGATGACACAGGCCAAGGTGAAGAACCACGTCCCCATTGTCTTGAGGCCTTGGGATTGGATTTTTGATGATGCAATCAAGACCTAATGGCTTATGGGTAAATTTCACATGCGTCAATCCAGGGTGACTCGCTGTAAACCTGAAATCAGTCTGTTCTGTACTGAACATCTTTTTACTTCTTTTTATGAATCCCAAGTCAGAGTAAGAAGTAATTTCCTTTTCAACAAAGAAGATTTTTAAGAAACATATTTCACTTTTTCAGTACTGTCTGCTTATAATGGACTGTATATTGGAATTATCTAATTACTTTCATGAAAAATGTAATTACAAAAAAGATAACTATTACATCCTGTATTGACTGCATGTAATTCTTAAACACCATTTTAAAAATGGATTTTTTATCTATTTACTCTTACCATCCAGATCTTTTAATTCCAGCCTTTTTTATTTGGTTTTGATGTACAATTATTTAAACAACACAATATCAAATATCTTGTGGTACAAGTTAAACAATTACATCCATATGTTTAAAAGCATGAAAAAAACATTAAACAGATCATGGTCTGAACAAACAAATCAGCATAAAATACAGGAGATTAATACATGCAATAACAAGAAAACAAGTGTAAGACTGATCACATTAAAATCATTTCTAATTTACATTTAATTAGATATAATAGCCAGAAAATTGCAAAGATTGCATTTATACACACTGCAAAAAACTGTTGCTTGCCTGAAAGGAAAACGTGTATGAAAACCGTAGTTTATGTTTGAACTGATGATATGTAACTAATATACATGTACAAGATTTAAACCTGTAACTCACTTATTTCTAGCTGAAGGTTGCAGGTTTAAATCCTGGTAGCGGCACTGCTGTAGCAGTGTGAGGTACATCATCTGAATCTCTTAATACCTTGAAATAAAGTGGTATTAATTCATACAATGAAAAAAAAATACAAAATGGTTAGGGCTTCTGCAAAACAAACACATAAACCCAACTTTAAAAACAATTGTTTTGTTGGTTTTACAAATAATTACTACTCAGGATGGGAGACTTTCCCGAGATTTCCCATTTATCTATATTCTGCCCACAATGTACATAATTCTAAAATTATTCCATAATTATACAGACAATAAGACTACAGCAAGTGCAGTGCATGTATGGATAACCATGGCTTAGAATATAAATATAACATTATAATATACTGACAAAATATAATAATAAAATAGTTATTATGCAAGAACACACCATTACTATACTCTGAGAGCACTTGATCTTGAGGGTAGCAGTGTTGACTGAGATTCCTGGTGTTTGATTCCTGAGAGTCGTGGTATTCACTCATTTGATCCTGCGAGTGATTGTATTCACTCATGTGATCCTGAGGGTGTGGTATTCACTCATGTGATCCTGAGGGTGTGGTGTTCACTCATTTGATCCTGACAGGAGTGGTGTTCACTCATTTGATCCTGAGGTGTTGACTCATGTGATCCTGAGGGTGTGGTGTTCACTCATTTGATCCTAATGGTAGTGGTGTTCACTCATTTGATCCTAATCAGTGGTGTTCACTCATTTGATCCTGAGGGTGTGGTGTTCACTCATTTGATCCTGACAGGAGTGGTGTTGACTCATTTGATCCTGAGAGTCGTGTTCTTCCTGCGTGTGGGCTCTCTCTGCACCTGTCTGGCACGGGTGCCAAAACCCAGTGTCTGCAGGGACTCTGCCATGAACTTCTGCGTGGGAGAGACACACAGCATCACCAGAAGTTTGGCGTCCCCTCCTGCAGAAAAGCAAAAAAAAAAGACATGGTTTGTTCTCGATTTTTGGTTCAAAATTCCCTTAAGAGATATATTACAGGCATATGCTCTGACAATCTGATAAAAATGAAACTGGATAAGCCAATAACAAATTATTGTTTATATTGTTACTGTTAATGCTACTACTTTAATTACTATCACTGTCTGTGTAAATATGATTTGTGTAAGTCATTATTCTTCATACTGTATTCAGTACTGCATTTACTCTTTTTTTTTTAACCAGCACTGGCCAGAAGCCAGGTTCTGCTCAAGGTTTCTTCCTGTCACCGTTGCCTTGGCATGCTCTGAGGGGGTTTCAGGCCTGGGATAAACTGTAAAGCTGCTTTGTGACAACTTGTTATAAAAAGCACTATACAAATAAAATGGAATTAAATAAAGAATGGCTAGTCTGCCTGCCTTATGCCTTAAGCCTGTCCAACACTGAACATCAGAATGAAAAATTCATCATTTTTTGTGACATAACTAATATTTTCGAATCACGTAACTCAGTGAGGGTGAAGGTCTTTATAAAGGTAGGGATGCATGAATGTGTGTGCCTGCTTGAATGAGTGTGTGTATGTATTTTGTTTATTTGACAGTTGTGTGAACTGTCTATGTATAAGAGTGTGTGTGTGTGGGTGTGATTATGAGTGTGTGTCTGTGTGTTTACCGATAGAATCCTGCAACAGGTGCGTTAGCTTGCTGTTTCTGTAGGGTACGTGGGGGCGCTGTTCGGCTAGGGCTCCCAGGACATCCGAGAGAGCAGAGAGGCTGCGGTTTATACAGGACGTCTCCCAGAGTGCCACTCCTGTTACCCCTGACATCCCTAAAACACACAGCTCCAACCTGTTACACACCACACCCCTAAAACACAGTCCCCACACTACAATATCCAACATTCCTAGCAGCAAAGCCACATTCACACTACATTACCCAACATCCCTAAAACATACAGATCCATAGTAAATTACTCAACTTCCATAAAACACAGGCCCCACACATTACCCAGCATCCCCAAAATACACACCTCACACTACATTACCCAATATCCCTAAACACCATCCATCCCTCAATACCCCAACACCTCTGGCTCATTACATGTCAGAGACATGTAAAAATGTAGAAAATCAAATGGGGCACATATTCTTCCATGACACAGTAACAGATCGTTATGATGAGAATGGGCCATTCAGAATGATCTCAGGTCATCTGGGGGTTTTCTCTTGGCGTTAAACAGCAGGAAGCGCCCCCAGAACCGAAATGGTTTTGTGCCGCTGGTTTATTTCAGTGCTGCACTCACCCACGCACTCGCTCCCAGCCAGATCCACCAGCTGCAGCTTGGTTCTGATTGGTGCTTGGGAGATGCTTGGCCTGGGGGAGGGGCAGGGGGAGTGGTAGGGGGAGTGGCATGGCGAGGAGGCGGGGCTTCCAGAGCGTCCAGCAGCGGCCCTTCGACAGCGGGGACTCCACCACTCCCTCTGGGGGCTGCGCTGCAGCTCCTTCCGGGCGCACTGGAGGCGACGTGCTGGGGGATGAGGGGGCCGGGAAGGTTAGGGACCATCCAAAAACATCCCCTGCTCCGTCATATTTCACTCATATGGCATCCAGCTTCAACGCACACTAGCGCATTACATTTACTTATACATTTAGATGTAAATATCCAAGGATGTTAACACAGGACACATTTCTACACACTTTATACATGTATACAGCACTTTACTTTCACTGGCTTAAACTGGAAGGAGGACAGAACAGGCAGAACAGTTAAACAGGAGGCAATGTATTGTGTTTCCAGTGAGAGAAGCCCTACTGCCATTCTAGATTAATAAGCATTCAATAGCACTGAAGATTCCATTTACAGCATTACAGGTATGAGTGAGGTGCAGTCCTACCCAGTGCACATGTGGAGGTCATGGACAAGGACCAGTCTTACCCAGTGCAAGGGCGTTGGGGCTCTTGGAGGTGACGGTGAGGGTGACGATGAGGTGGGAGCGGGAGGAGTCTCTGTGCACCAGCGTGGGGGCGCGAGCTCTGAGCCTCAACACTGTGCTGATCACGTGCATCACCTGCGCTGAGCTGTGCACCAACCTAACACACAGAGCAGAGTCACACTCACACACACGTAACACACAGAGCAGAGTCACACTCACACACACCTAACACACAGAGCAGAGTCACACACACACACCAAACACACAGAGCAGAGCCTCACACACACACACCGAACACACAAGGCAGAGCCTCACACACACACACACACACACACACACACACACACACACACACACACACACACACACACACACACACACACACACACACACACACACCTGACACATAAAGCAGAGTCACACACACACACCTAACACACAGAGCAGGATCATACTCACACCAACACACATACAGACACACATACAGACACACAAACACACACCTAACACAGCGCAGAATCACATCCTGGGGTTTCTGGGGGGGGTTTGCTAGGCAGGTTTTGGGTGGGTGGGGGGGACTCACTCGTGGGTGAGAGCTGGGGTGAGATCTGGGGATTTTGGGTGTGGGGGAGGGTGGGGGAGGGACTCAGCTGGGGGTTTGGGTGGGAGCTGGTGAGAGCTGGGGGTTTGAGGGTGGTCCCAGTGCTGGTGGTGATGACGTCCTGTGGGTGAGAGCTGGGGGTTTTGGCCGTGGGTGAGAGCTGGCACTTCGCTGGTCCCAGTGCTGGTGGTGATGACGTCCCTCTTGGCCCCTACCGCCCCTCCCTCGCTGTCTTTGCACAGCAGGTCGAACACCTCGTTATTGTACACCTCTATCACAGAGACCTCCACCGAATGGCTCTCGGCTGGCTTTTCTGAGATCAACCTGCCAGACAGACACACACCAGTGGACAAAATGCGCAGTGAGGAAGTTGGTTTCAGTGTAAGTGCAGCGTCATTACATGGGAGTGCAATTCATCAAGAGTGCATCTAAACAGTCTATTATTACTGTCATTACTGACACAGCTGAAGAATGTGTGGTCTGGTGTATTAGCAAGGAACACATCATTTGGTGTAGAATAGTCATAAAAATATATATTTCACATGCTACTGAATGATACTAATCGGAAGAATTACCACGTTGGTCAGAGGCAATTTGTAGTACAGCACAGAACATATAGACACATTAAAAACACTTCAGATGAACAAAAACAAAATCGACAAACTGTGTTGCTGGTCGCCCAAGATGTGGGCTTAATCAGATCGATTTAAGTGTAAAATCAATATTTTTGTTCCTTAGATATAAAGTAGTAGGTCATGTACACACAGCAGAGTTTAGCTAGCTAGCTAACTATTCTGTTGGCTTGTAGCCAGCATTATCTTGAGAGAATTAGCTAGCCAGAACTGTGCTCTTCCAGGTAGCTAGCTAGCTAACTACTCTGCTTTCAAGCAACCAGCATTAGCTGAAGAGATACAGGATGTCGGGGTGTCAGGGCGCACCTAAAGAGCTCATTGGCTGACTGGGGTATCACTCCCTGCAGCGGAACACCCTCCAGTCCTGCAGGGTCCTCAGTTTGAGAACCAATCATCGTGTGCGTCTTCCCGCTTCCAGTCTGTCCATATGCCATAATGCATACATTATACCTGTGCAAGATACCACAAAATACACATTATACCTGAGAAAAAACACACACTATCAACAACACACATGTGAAAGAAGAATATCTGAGGATGGATCCGTTTTATAAAAGCGACATGGAGGGACAACTTGTGTTATGTCCTGAACACCGTCACAGCTAGTGGAATAGCTACTAGCCATGCCAATTCAATAACAATTGCTTAAATATCCCTTAGCTTCCATCCAGTGCACTGCTCTGTGATGAACCACCATGGACAAGAATATCACCTGTATGAAATGCGGTTGTGTCCTACATGTATGACAATGCAAAATAGAGCAATAGCAGGCTAAGATGTGATTGGTGGGTTTTCCTAACTCACCCATCTAGCAGGGAGGTCAGCAGGGGCCTCACTTCCTCAAACACGGCATGCTGGGAGTCCTCAGGGCCATGCACCCTGTCAATCAAATCCTTATGGTGACACACAAGCTCCTCCCACTCTACATCATAAATCATGCAAGATCCAAGGAGCCTAACTAATATTCACATTTGGTATCACTAATGTCACTACCCGTAAATGGTAGACTGACATGATAGGCAGACGAACTGGTGAGGCTGAACGGTCTGTTCTCATGATCATATTTTCTTATGCTCTAATAAATCACAGCTATTATAAATACACCCCCATGATATTCAGTTGTCCTGCACCATTTTTAATTAATACATTCTTATTATTCTTATTAAATTCTTTTTTTTAGAATTTAAACAATTCAAACAATAATTAAAAACCGCACCTTTCAAACTCAAACATTTTGTTCATTGCCGTTGAAGTCCCAGCTTTGGAGCAATTCACCAGAACTGAGTCCTGGAAAAGTTACACACCAATCAGACATCAATTAACCCACTGACTCAACATTTAATACACAATGTTGCATTTAATTAAAAGAGCCTGTTAGTTGTAAAAGGACACCAGGGACAGAGGTCAAACACATGCCCCAGTCAAAAGTCCTTGTGAGGCAGATCTGTGAGTGCTCAATTCAAACATTCTTCTGGCCTCATTCAACTAACCAGTATTTATTGTTATTTAGGAAAGAACCACCCCTGGTGTCCTTTAACTACAGTGGAACTACAGTAGAAAAGAAGAATAAGAAAATGGTTCAATCAGATTTTTACAATGAGTACTCACATCACTGACTGCCTGCACCACCTCCTCTGACCACGTGGACCTGAACAGCAAAACAGGAGTTAGTGCATCCGCTCTAACTACTTACAGAGACAAAGCAACATATGCTCAATTGTGAGATTAAACTGATTACAAATGCTATCCCGGGACACAGCGTAAAGTGGGGCCTGTAACATGGTGTACTGTGTAGAGTTCAAATGTTTTTACCCAAATCCTGAGGCAGACTGTCCAAGCCCACAGTCAAAGGGCAGAACGGGACGCACCCGGCAGTGGACCCTAATGTTCCCTCTCAGTTCCTGGGGAGAAGAAGGGGAGCGGGAGGTCAGACCCAGGCTACTGCTTCTTTCATCATTCATTCAGGTTTGTTTCCGCAGAGCAAGTGTAGCCGCTTACAAACAATTTTAAAGCCACTTCAAACTCGTGTCTATGAGCGTAACACGTGTAGCCAGCGTGGCGTGAATGCAGGCACTGGCACTCACCACCAGGGTGTTGTGGAGGAGCTTCCTCCGAAGCCTCTCTGTCCTGCACCGCTCCCTCTCTTCCTGCAGGGAGCGCTCCAGAGCATTCACCCGATCCTGCAAGGCTGAACACAAAGGGTTCCATTTCAATGGATAATAATAATATCAGTGGAGATTTCCATGAGGTATTAGCAACAAATCTAACTAATAAGAAGGCTTATGTGCTTTGATCTTATCTTTAAATCCAAAGAGAATGTGTCTGCTGAGGGTGAAATACTTATTAACATTTATAAAAACAAAACATATACATTAATAAAACCTGACTAGCTGATGCAAACTCCCTCCCTCAATAAAATGTGGATGCATTGAAACCTTGCTCTAATACTAATGGATTAAAATTATGTGGAAACTTTGGCATACAGTATATGCCACAATATAAATCACCTGGAACATGTCCACATACACTTGTACTGTTATTACTATTATTTAAACTTTATTTAACCAGGTTACCATCAATGAGATTAAAAATCTCTTTTGTAAAAGAGGCAGACTCAGACGAGGAACAGAGCAATGCATGTTGCAAACAATTAAGAAAATACATAAACAATTCATTTTGAATACTTAAACTGTAAAAATCTCTGAAACAATTATGTTCTTCCACAAAGCGACTATTTATCAAGTTTTATAAAAGAATTAGAGAGATCAATTAGTATAATTTACAAATATATCATAAGTTATTCCATGACCATGGTGCAAAGAATTTTATTTTCCCTCCCTCAGCCCTGGTCAATTGTAAGATTAATACAAAGACTGAACAAGTAATCTTATTGTAAATAATTTATCGTGACAAAGAAGTTGAAATAAAAACATAACAGCCTTCACTGTCATATGCTACAGATCGCAGCGCCATGTTATGAGGGTGGTGTGCGCGGTGACTGGTCATGCAGACCGCAAGGAGGGATTGAACACACAGAGACAGACAAGATCAGACAGCTTTGCGGATAGGTCGCTGCCATGGTTTTTTCAAATCTTTGAAGTAATGGAGATCAAAAAGTTCCCTTAATTTGTGTAATGTAATGAATGTTTACAAAGAAAATTAACCCCTATGCAGGCTTTATTTTGGAGTTAGTTTTTTTTTTTATGTGTGGCTTTTCATTTTATTGTCTCTTTGTTCATATATTGTATTTTAGGATTCTGCTCAGCTTAAATTTTGTGAATACTGCCTGACTGTTTTGTAATGATTTGTTGATTTTGATAAATGAAGGCAAAAAAAAAAAAAAGCTTGTCGCCATGGCGTCCTGGTGACGCAGGGGACATTTGACCTTGCTGTTAACACCGACAACAGCTTTCCGAGGACAAGGAGGGATTATCCCTGCAGCTCCATGCTACTCAACGCTCAAGACAGCAGGCAAAAAAACAAGCCTGGTCAGTGTGAGGAATAACACAGACCCCTGTGCTTAGGACAGGAAAACAAGGTGTATTCTTAGTGTATCCAGATACCACTTCACTGGGGCTGCTGGTGGCAGAGAAATATTGATGATGAAGAGCTAGCTATCTCTCTCTCTGTCACACACACACACACTCTCTCTCTCTGTCACTCTACGCATGTAACTTACGTATTCTAAGCGTTCACCTAATCGCTCTCTTGGATCAAGGACTTGTTTTTAAATTAAGGTTTGAAAATAGACTGGACCTTGCCACCTGCTCTCGTAAAACCTTTGGATGTCACTACACACATCAGACCTCCATGACCTTCCTTGAGCAATTCATTCAGGTTTGCTGTCCAACCTGGGAACTGTATTCATACAAGCCCATTATAATACCTCTACTGTTACCGCTAAGCTACAAGCCCAGCTCACTAACCACATACAATACTGTAACCTCTGAGCTACAAGCCCAGCTCCATAACCATTATACTACACTGTAACTTCTGAGCTACAAGCCCAGCTCACTAACCATTATACTACACTGTAACCTATGAGCTACAAGCCCAGCTCCCTAACCATTACACTACACTGTAACCTCTGAGTTACACACCCAGCTCCCTAACCATTATACTACACTGTAACCTGTGAGCTACAAGCACAGCTCACTAACCATTATACTACACTGTAACCTCTGAGCTACAAGCCCAGCTCCCTAACCATTATACTACACTGTAATCTCTGAGTTACATGCCCAGCTCCCTAGCCATTATACTACACTGTGACCTCTGAGTTACACACCCAGCTCCCTAGCCATTATATGACACTTTCACCATTGAGCTACAAGCCCAGCAGTGTTCGCTGCCAGCCTTCTGCTAAATTCAAGCATGCAGGTCCTGAAAAACCATGACAATGCATTAGTGGAAAACTTATGCAGTGTGGCATGGACACAGGGACACGTGTATAAACGTCTATAGTAACCAGGAGTCACATTTTAATTAAATCATTTTTTCTTTGCTCAAGGAAGATGTCATGATAACACACACCCTGTTTCAAAAGCCTAAATGTGGTGCATATGGAAAGAAAACCTCAAATGCACTATACTGGCAGCCTCCCTTCCAGGTTTGACATCCCTGATTTAGACTGTCTGACTTTGTGAGTCAACTGTCCTGGCACAATGCACTACTGGAGAGTGCTCTGGACTGTACAGAAGAGCTTGGGTGAACAGCCTGGGTAAAACTTTCTCCTCTCTGCTACCTCCAGACACCCTCCTGTTCACTTCAAATGGAGGTCAAAATGGCAGAGACTCAGAGAGTCAGAGTCTTCACAGACTGAAGACTCACCTCTTCCAGATACGCCTCTCCTTATTCCTCTCTATCTCCTCTATTTGATCATACTGCCTGGGGGAAAGGAAAGAAACTACAAAACAATAACAATCCTGGCATAGTTTTGTGATTTCTTTCCTTTCCTCCATTATCACCTTGCCTCCTCCCTTCCTACAACATTCTGCTACTGATGGGAAAGAGGAGGCAAGGTGGTAGCGGAGGATACATTTTTCAAGTGTTGGGATGCACCCAGGGGTAAACCAATTGGTACTATTTGTTCAGCCGCTCTAGCGCCCATGCCTGGTCAGGCTGGGTGTGTGCAGATACAGAGGGAGAAAACACTGTGCCACTCACCCTGCACCTCGGCATCATTCCCCTGGGGGACACAGCATGCAGCGCCCACTCTCTCCTGGAGCTCTCTGCTCTGTTCATCCAGCTCTGTGGCGAAACCCACGTATACCGCAAACACATCTCGCACATCCTGCTTCAGCACCTGTAAAACAATACGACTGGCTCAACTAAACATGCCACAAACACTGCACATATAGCCTAACGCACATACATGGGCAGCCTGTTGCCTAGTGGCTAAGGTACATGACTGGGATTCCTGAGGTGGTTCAAGCCACTGTCTGGCCACACCAAAACAGTGTTTCCGTTGGGCCCTTGAGCAAGGCCCTTAACCCCACATTGCTCCCATGGGAGACTGACCCCTGGTTAGCCTAATAAACTGTAAGTCGATTTAAAAGTGTCAGCAAAATGACTGTAATGTAATGTACATTCAACATCATACAGCAGTCAATTCATGAAAGGACAGGTGCTTTCCTTAAAAATATACATAAATCAATTGTTCATGAGACAATATTAACATAAAAGCACAAACTAAGAAATATATTCAGCCTGGGTCAATTCCACCCCCAATAACAGTCATTTATTACAGTTTAATAATCCAAGATTTTAGAGTTATCACATAACTGCATGTGAAAAATCACATAACCACATATTATCACATAATTACTTTCTCCTACCTGTACTTCAGAGAGAAGTTTCCCTAAAGCAGCATGTGTGTTTTTCTGAACATGTTTCTGGTGCTGGTGATGCTGTCGTGCTTGTAGTGCATTTTCATTGTCCCTGCGAAGTTTGCCTAAACACTGAGGCAAAAAGACAGGGATATTACCATCAACGACCCAATCACACATTGCATTTACTGCCACTAAGCACAGTGTTTTACATTAAACACCTACACAACATCTGTGTAGATCTGAACCCACAATGCATTTAACAAAACAATACTGTACTACAGTACTGTATTACATGTGGAATAACAATTTACATGATTGAAATCTGCAATTCTATTTTTTTTTTTTTGGTATTAAAGGTTCTGGCATTTAAATGAAAATCAACTTCATTCAGAGATGAATGCAATGAGCTAAATGGTGTAAAACTAATGGACATCTGTCCACTCAGCCTCCAGGAAATAAGTACTTTAATCTCTAGACAGAAAGGACATCTGTTGCTTCAAGTTCTTCAACGTTATCTGGTTATATTGACACCAAGCTGTTTCATTAACCAGCTACCAGCCTATTTAAATGTGGGTTACTGTGACAAAAATGAAAATGCCTTACGTCCGCAAGCCTCAAGTGCAGAAGAGCATTTTCAGTCTCCAACTCCAAAATACGTTCCTCTTTACTCTGGAATTTGCCGGGAGAAGGTGACAAAAACATCAGAAGACATAGTGACAACAGGTGAGAATTAAAATGTGATTATACTAAAATGTGAATATGCTTAACAGATCCATTTCCCATAAAAATTTCAATTTATATGACTCGATCTAAGTTCAACGTCGACCCTGTCATGGAATTTCTTATTAGCCAGCTAGCTAGCCCGCTATGTTTAGCCGGTCGGCAATTATTAGCTTGCTAAACCAATAAGCAGGTAGACAGACGCCAACTTACCCGAAGTTTGTGTTCCAGTAGATGTACTTGGTGAGCGAATATTTGGTCTCGGTTAATAAATAACGGCATTTTAATAAATAATGTAAAACATTAAAAAGTACAACTAAAGAACCAAACGACCTGTGCCTTCTTCACACGCTGTCACTAATCCGCTTTCACACAGTTGAGGCTGTCAGAGAGAGAGAGCGCGTAACTACGCAATTAGTGACGTCTTACTTGGCGATAGTTACGCGCCACATGATTGGTGTTTACGGTTACATGCCGTTGCTTTTAAAACACAGATGATGATGCTGTGGATTTTGGGACTTGCTGTAGTTGATCTGAGAAATCAACACACTCTTATCTTCATGATGTCCCCTACCCTGTACATATATAGAGTGTGTACTGCACATACCTTTATATGTTGCATTTCCAGCTCAATTTCGAGGAACATTTTAGTGATCTACATAGTCCAAATGTTACTAATAGTCAATTGTCAAAAGTATGCTTTTGTCAGACTTTTGGTTAAGATATGAATCGTTATTTCTGTGGTTATTCTTGAGTCTAAAAAATCTATTTGTGTTGCACATTGTGAAACGTAAGGGAGACGCTGCTGGTTTATTGTTAAATGTATTATTTTAATTTAAATTTTCTCTGGGCCTACTTGCAATCATAATCAGACAACAAGGTGGTAGAAAAAAACCTTTTTGCTTGAGTGAAAAGGATTTTCAGACTCTACCTTGCAGTGACTGGATGTGCTCCAAGAATAAGTATTTTACTTTTGAAATGTATCATCCCTACCCTGGTCAGTTTAAGTGACATCTTGACCAAATTTGTATTATTCTTCTTATTATTATTTCTCCTGTGGTCAACCTAAGGAGAAAAGGGGGCCTAGAAAAATCCACCTGAGCTGTGGGTAGATGGTGCAATCATTCTTTTAAAATGGAGGACAGATGCAATGCTTAAAAATCGTTCATGGCAAAGGGTCATTTAAATTCAGCCAAAATTCTTCTCAACACCTAAAAAAACATAACAGCCTCAGCAAATGTGTCCTGTTCCTGAATTTATCAAACTCTTACGTTCAGTATGTGACTGTCAGAGAGGGCATTTTCATAAGCACAAGGCACCATTAGGAGAGGATGTCAGGTAAATTCCCTTATGACCTGTTGAGGTGAATCTTAGAGAGGAATGAACATGCAAACAAGAGCTTTCAATCAACAAGTGTTTAATACAAGTGCGCATTTGGGAATCAGCCTCCTCCGGGATCTGATTCAAAGTACATAAAAAATTCACTCATCCTTTATACTTTTTTATGAGTACATAATCTTCATAGTAGGTGTGGAGATCCCACCTCTAACATTTCATTGGTCAACAGTTACTTCAGTGTCCTTTAGCTACTTCTTTTCAATGAGTCTTCGGTTCTCACAAAGCTTGTTTTCCTCACCAGACGATGGCAATCCGCCCAATTTCAGTTACTCCCCAATATAATCTTCTACGGTTACAAACAATTCTTCTTTCTACTCCGAAGGACATCTTATTCTCACAAGAACGCTCAACAACCTAGAGAGCTGTTCCCTCTTATCTCACACACACACACACACACACACACACACACACACACACACACACACACACACACACACACACACACACACACACACACACACACACACACACACACATTTCTCTAACAAGGATATTGGGTTCTCTAGATTGTTTTGGTGAATTGTTTAATACCCTCCCACATTGCATCCTATGACTGATTCCCTTGTTGTTCTGCTCCTTCTCGCCAGTAGGTGACAGTATACAACTCTAGACTCCTTTTCTGGACAACTAATACAACCACTAATGGAAAATAAATTACGACTGATGAACCCACGACTTTTCACTCAGCACTTCCTCTCCTGTACTCCGTCACCACCACTCATCTCCGATCCACATTATATTTGAAGAGGCGCAATCAGATGAGTAGATGAGAAACTTTTAAATCTCAGCATAACTTCACCAGTCAATGTAGGCAAGAGTTAGCTGTGATTTCCCCTAGCTGAGCTTTGCACAAATTAAGGAAATTGAAGATAAATGTTCTCATTTATACTAAAATGACAAGTGGTATCACATGCTCTGTTCTATTCTCAAATAAAGCAAAGTGGTAGACCTACACGCCTGTTTGTCCGTGGTTTGTTTTCCGTGGTGGGAGGAGCCGCAGTTATAGGAGGCGTGCTTAGTGTTTCATGGAAATGTAGAGAATGTAAAAAAAGTAACAATTCTTATTTATTGAGAAATAAAATTCAATACTACGGAAAATAGGTAATACTAATACAGTTTATTTTCAAATGGAAGTTAGTATAGATAGTGTCATTAGAAGAGGGCGAATTCTATTGGTTGACCCCACTGTAACGCCACGAAGTGCTTCTGCCGTGAGTTCAAATGGTGAACTTTTGGGATGTGCGATGTAGGCTACGTCATCATATAGCAAAGCATTGCACTCTATGGGAAAAAAAAGAGTATCTCACTTGCATGTTGTACGCATCTGGGCACAAGTGTGTATTGGCGATACAGCTGCAAGATTTTCGATTTGAGGAGGCAAAATGACCAAACCAAAAGAAAAAAATAAAGAGAAGATAAGCGTTGCTAGCGAGGTCAGTTAGGAATAAATAATTTTAAGATGTAATGTTGCGATGTTGTCAGCTTCATTCTTCATGTATAATTATGTGATGTTTGGACTGGCTGGGCTCGATGCAGTTTAGCTGTGTATATCTATGGCTATCTTAAATCCTAATTTTTTTCATCACTGAACATGTTGGCTATTAACGTATTGTTAGGCTATATATTGTGCACGGGTGGTAGGAACATATTTCAGACGTGTTGACTGTGTGTTTGCTTTTTATTGATGGTCGGCTAACGTATGGTAACCACTGAAATGTAGTGTTATATATTGCACGTTGTTTTGCGAAGAGAAGCAGAAACACCGACTGATCATCGTATCAGCACTATTTAGAATATTGTAAATGGAATCAGTGCTGCGAAAATGTGTGTGCTTCAGATTGACCGCATCGAGGGACGCAAGTCGCTTTGCCAGGACAGTCTGGAGAAGGCAGAGTTCCGCCAACGCCGAGAGAACCTTTCTGACGAGGAAAGGTGAGATGAAGGACCCCGAGCCCAAGTGTCGTCATTCAGTCATTTAATTAGGAATTATATAGTTATTATTGGAATTTGATGATAGGTGTAACATACAGGTAGGCTATATAATGTTCAAGTCACATCAAGGAAACGACAATATATCCTGGGAACATTTACCCTGACGTTCTGGAAATTATAAAAAAAATATTTATCTCAGATGTGCCGCCAAGGTTTTACACAGTAGGCTTATAAAACAGATTGTTGCATATCCATATATTTGCTACTAAACTGAGTCTACGTTTCCACTTTTGTTTACATGGCTAGTGTAATTCCTATTTGGCACCAATACGTGTGCAGGTTACCAGCTTGTTTAACCCTATTTTGATAATCCTGGTTCTAACCTGGATTTGAACCCTTCAGAGGAGGTCCATACTAACCCTTCACCAGAGTAACATACTGCTGCCTCAGAATAGGGGTGTCAGACTCTGGTCTTGGAGGTCTGCAAATTTAAATGGCTAAATTTTACTGTCCAAATTCATGGTCTAATGGTCCATATTATACAGAGTAGTTTATGCATCATTTGTGTAATATGTGTCAGGAAAAGGTTTGTTTTGTAGCTGTTTGGAATGTAACCATTGCAGTCTGGTAACTGTCACTTGTGTGAAATTGATGTAACCAAGCAGTTTCCAGGCTCTCAACTGTTAGCTTTGATTCGATTGAAACACAAACATTCAGACACTGAGGCTCTCAGGGATATGAGCTTATCATCCTTACAGTCTTGTTATGACTTTATGATTATTAAAATGTTCATAGCCATTTTCATTGATGGAGGAATTGAATTTAAGATAACTGTTTCACAGCAGTGGTCAGGCCAACCCCCGTGATCCCCTCACATCCAGTCCCTGATGTGGTTTACAAACCATGCCTTAAACTCCCATCCTGTACCTTATTTCATACATTTGTTTTTGGTAAAATCACAAAACTAATCTGCACTTATTGACTGTCTCTTCTCAAAACAGACAAGTTCTGGAGGATGAAATGACAGTTATGACGGAGAGGATCAAAAAGTATGGTGAGACATTTGTTTCATTATATAATGAACAATAGAGCCTCAAGGACACAAACTTGGCGATGGACTGGTAAACCAACAACGCATGAAACTGGAAGTAGTGAATATCTTATTATGTCTGTTATGGAGAATGGCCTACATTAAATAAGATCCTGATTATGATTGGTTTGAGTATTTATTTGGGTATGTTTTTGAGGTAAAATATGAAATTATCCTCTGAAAATGTGGGACAGTAATGATTCCAGCCAATAAATGGTTCAGATTATGTGCATTTGAACCTTGTTGTCAAGATTGCAGACAGTTAAGTACTTCCATCCGGGTGTATTTTTATTTGAAAAGCTGTGCTGTAAGTGTGCCCCATGTATATGAAGGCTTGTTATGTCAGGGTTACTGAGATGATGAGAATGACCCCTCTCTCCCTGCAGATCTCCAGCTGTCCCATCTGCGGAGCGAGAACAGGAAGAACATGCTGCTGTCTGTGGCCCTGCTTGCCATCAGTGCCCTCTTATACTATGCCCTTACCAGCTAGTGTGCACTTCTACTGTGCCCTCATGAACTGTTGTCCACTTCTCCTGTGCTCACTCCTCCCATGCCCTCACCAGCTTGTGCCCACTTCTCCTGTGCCCTCACCAGCTTGTGCCCACTTCTCCTGTGCCCTCACCAGCTAGTGTGCACTTCCACTGGTTATAGCTCCACTTCTCCTGCGCCTTTACCAGCCAGTATCCACTCTTCCCGTTCTATGGGCAGCTAGGGTTCTACTTCCCCTGTGTTCTTAACAGCTGTGCCCACATCTAATACTCTCACTAGCCAGTGCCCACACCAGAAAGTACATTTTTCAGCTATGCCCTTACCAGCTACGGCTCTGTTTCCCCTGCACCCTTGCCAATGTACATCTAAATCCTGAAGGCTAATTGACTATATAGACAGGGGTTGCCCACTCTTGGCCTAGGACTCATCTGTGCTGGTCATCTGGAGCCGTCCACAGGCCAGATACTCCTCACCTGTGCCTTTTTTAAACCAAGGCTTTCCTCTGCTTTCATTTACATGCACTGTTTGTGCACACCTGCCTTCTGTGGTGCTGCTACAGTGGTTTTACACTGTGTCTAAGTGGCTGGGAAAGACTTCGGTGTTGTCTCAATCTCAAGGAAGCTACCCATGAAAGCAGTCTTCCCCTTTTTTTGGTATTATCAGCCTTCTTAAGATCAACAAAAAAAGATGTGTGCGCTAAAGATAAGATTACTGATTTTGAGTTATTCAATGGATTACCTTATTAAATGTATTCTTGGTCATGTAATTTGTAATCGGTTACTGATTACTTAATAATCCGTGCAATTTTGACCTCACGTACTCTGAGTGACGATGACCAGTCGGGTTTGTAAATAAATACGATTTGAGTATACTTTGTCACTGATGGATGAGCAGGTGACATTACCGAATATTTGTCATTGCACATGCTTTGAGGTGTCTGTTTTATGCTGCCTCATCAGTGAGTGTTATATGGTGGACTGGGGAATGTGGGATTCGGGAATTCTGCGTTGCTTGTGTGTCACCTTGGAATATTTTCCGATCTGTCAAAAAAAGGGGATATTTGGTGAAGTAACACAGTTTTGGTTCAAACAAATGCATACTGGAATCTTGTTTTATGTTTGCGTTTTGCATTGGGTGCACAGCTGTAACCTTCCAGCAAGTGATCTGCAGTAACCCCACGTGGCAAGACAAGGATCATCTCTGGGTGTGTTGGCCATGAAATGGTTATATGTAATATATCAATTACAGAAAGGGAAGGGATTTTTTCTAATGAATAAAAAAAGACTGATTTGTCTGAACCTTAAAAACCTTAAGTTTGTCTGGGGCCTCAATACTAAGTTTTATGTTGAACTTTTATGTCTAAGTTCTTTATTTCTGTGAGTGTGTGTGAGAGAGACATCCTTTGCCTTTGGTTGTCTGGATATTTAAGATCTGAAAGATTGCTGCCTCCTGATTAGTAAGGGGCAATCACATTATTGAGCTAGCTAGCATTTGGTATTTTGGCGTAGACTAATGAATGTAAAATATGGCTACACTGTGAGACTTTATATCTCATGCCATATCAATGTGCTTACCTTTACTACCAGCAAGTACAAGGCTGGTGGGTGTAAAGGTGCAGTTTGCACCCCCTAGTGGCAGGACGTTTTCATTTCTTTAAGGCATAAATTGTGATTGTGAAATAAACAGAAATTGGAAATGCAGATAGACATGGAATGAACTAAAATAACAAACAGCAGTTGGTTTAAAAATGTGAAACTACTTTAAAATAGCAGCTATTTTTCTTGATGAGGTTACAGCTAATTGACTGAAACTTACAGTGGGCAATCAAATTCTGTTTCTGTCCATTTTGTTTCCTGCCACTACCGCCAAATCTGAGTGAGATGAAAGCCTATTTTTGACCATGTTTTCACTTACAATTTTAGAACTATTAACTTCAATTACTTTGGAAGCTTTTTGGCAAACTAAAGCTGCCAGCTTCATCTCCAGAATTTTATTTTTGAGAAGATAATTTGAGAGATCAAATAAGCACCATTGACTGGATGGAAGAGCCAAGATTGCAAAACTGTGAATGATAAATGGAACCTATTCAAAAAGGTTGTTCGAATTAGTCAATGTCAAATCACTGCAAAATGCAGAAAGAATACTCTGTAAAAGTGGTTTCACCGTCTCCACAGTGGTTAAATATGTCTTTGTGAGCAAGCCTGAAACAGAGGAGAAAAAGTTTTTCAAATCTGATGGCTTACATAAAGGTAAAAGCAGAATATTATAATATGTAATCTAAGGTTGAAGAAATAAAGGCACCTATGAAACACTCTGAAATCTGAATATCCTAGGACACAAAAAGCCGCAGAAAATTCTCTTGCCAATTTTGCAGTAGAAAAAGAAAAGCCATAAGTGATGTGATGTGTTTTAAAAATAGTGCTTCATAACAGCAACACATTCTGCTAAAACTCTCAACAATTACTCGTTGGTGACCTCTGCTACAGCAGTGGTTATAAATACTTCCAGAGCATTGAGAGTTCAGATTGTTTTAGAGGACACTGAGATTAGGGAAGGTGCTATCTTGGAAGAACATCACTAACTTAGGACAAATTTGACTTTTGGTCCAGCTCTCCTGCTGGTTCATCCCAGAATCCATTCTGGCCCTCCATACTGGCCAGACACTCAGTGCTAAATATATACAGTTGTTATCCTAATTAGCTGGCTGGTGCCAGTAAGAACTAGACTGGCTCTCCCTCTGAGCATGGATTTGCTCAAGGTTTTCTCCTTCCAGCCAGGGAGTTTCTCCTTGCCACTGCTGCCCTAAGGTTGCTCAGTAGGGGTCTGACACCCCTGACTCTGTGTAAAGCTGCTCTGTGAGAACTGGGGTTGCTATTGGTACTGTTAAAGGAGCTATTCATTTGTGGACTGTAATCCGTTCTGCAGAATTCCAACTGCAATCTCTCCAGGCTGGTGAGATCCCAGATGAGGAAATGAACCTGAATGAACACTGGCCTTGTAAAATTCTACTATTTTATCACTACGGACAAAGTTGTAGAGTTCAAAGTTCAAATATTCCTTTTTTAAATGGAGAACTTAGAAATTGATGTTAGAAACTGGTGCTTGGAACACTACCACGGGTGTTCCCAGACAGCAAGGCGAGGCCGTCTCCGGATCTGGGCGCCCAGGCTCTGCAACTATGGTAACAGAAACAGTACAATTCAATCACAAAAAAAGTAGTTTACTAACTTACAGTTTAACAGGAAACATGCACCTTGGATACAACCATGCTGCTCATGAACACCAGTGATGTCACTGACTGGGTGTCAGGCTCTCATCCAGTGACCCACTATGTATGTTCCTCATTACACAATATGTGGCTGTGTGACCAAACAGTGTCCCTCAATCTGGCTAAGAGCTTCCACAGTCATAGACAAATACAGTTATAATTCTACACCCAAAGCCGCCACCACAGAGCACACAATCCTTGTGTGACCAGCTATTCATGACCACAACAGGTAAACCCAACATTACATATACAAGTCTGAAAGCAATATTTTTATTATTATTGTCAGAGATTTATCTTCTGGATTTCAGCTTTTTTTGTCAGGCTTTTCTGTAAATACAAAAGGAACCAGTTCAACTCTCAGACACTAACCTTTAACATATTAAACGAAAGACAAAAGATCTTGAATAGAACCACATGGGCAGGCAGCAGGACAGGAGGAGATGCGCATAAACCAATCCCAGTCATTCACACATGTCACATGACCTTGTGCCTAAGGCACAGTGATATTCACTACTTCCATATTAAGCTGAGGTTTTTCCCACTACCTGCTTTTCATCATACAAGGATGAATCACATTTTAGACATTTGTTACTTTTTCATTTTCACCACCTCCATTAAAAACAAGGTCACTAACTCCTTTGTATGTAATTTTAAAGCTTATCCATAAATAAAGTCTCACCTTTGAGCCCAAGCTTTTAAATTTTTTTTAAACTTATGACAGAAGCGCTTTAAAAGGCTGCATTGCTGCACAGTTATGGTGTCCTGGCTAACACAGAAGACCTCATGGGGTTAAACTCGAAACATGATTGTACTGGCCTGTGACAGGGAAGCAGTAGCACTGCATCATGGGAAAAGGTCATGCTGGGGGATGGGGTGGGTAACTCCTACAGCTACTCCTACTGCCCAAAATTCATAAAAACACACTGATCTGCTTCTAGGGACAGACTTGAAACATACTGGGGAGTTCCTCTCCTCAGCCCAGAGGGTTATCAGTGCAAAGAAATTCACCAGGGACTAACTAATAGGAAAGATCACATCCCTAGTGACTGCCACCAGTTAAAAGAGTTCAATGGATGGAAAGGGTGAGGTCAAGGTCTGGGGTTAGAGGATCCTTGAGTCCACACACAGATCAGGGCCCATATTAATAAAGCGCCTCGCTGTAGGGAGTGCTGATCTAGAATCAGGTTTCTCCTGTCTATACCCTAACATTATCCATTATGAGCCGAATGCAGAACTGATCCTAGATCAGTGCTCAAACAGTGAGACGCTTTATGGCACAGGCTCCAGAAGTGTGTAGAGAGGGTTTTTACCGGGGGGAATCAGTGTTTTGGATCACGAAAAGATGCCGCCAGCCCAGGGGGCTATGGGGTGTACAGTGTCTATTAGGGAGCCCCAGGGGAGGCAGGGTCTCTCAGGGCTGGTAGTTCTGGTGGATGAAGGCCAACACGTCCTCCTTGGACAGCTTCTCTGGGTCAACCCGAGTCTGGGAGTCATGAACTCTGACCCCGTCTTCCCATGCCCAGAACAAGCGCTCGAAGTGGCACACACTGAGCAGGGAGGGAGAGAGAGGGATGGAGGAAGAGACAGCAAGGAAGGCATTAATACACCCCAGTGCCCAAAATAAATGCATATCGTTCAAGAAAAAGAAAGAAAAAGCTAGCACTGAACCACACTTATTGGAACTGCTGGGTGGTTCATGCTGGTAAAGCACTACTCCAGTGTGCGGAAAGGCTCTGTGCTCTCGTATCAAATTCAAACTATCAGTTCTATGAAGCATAATTGGCTATGGCTTTGTACGGGGAGCAAGTGACAATTATTTTTAGCAGTAGAATTAGTATGAATTAGTTTAGTTACCACGGTGCAATTTACTTTGAACACAGATTTTTCTTGTGTCTACAATAAACTAGAAATGTTCAAACGTACTCTACCTCCTAAATCTTACCGGTTAAGTGTAAAACATACACAGAGTCTGATATTTTGGTCCAGATTAATTAAGGAACAACCTGGCATGTGGATGTAAGTCCAGTTAAAATCCTCCTTCTCTCATACTTACTGGAAGGGCGCCACAGCATTGGGTGGAAGGTCATACGTAGAGTCTTTTGTCAGCTTGTTGTAGAAGAATTTGCGCTTAGAGTTCTTGCTGTAGGCCATGGTCCAGGGATCTATCAGGGATGGAGGCATAAGGGAGGAAACCACTCCAACCAAACCACACCCAAACTACTGGACAGAAAATCTGGCACCCTGGCACCACAAACCGCCTCCTCCAAACCAGTTTCCAGCGCAAGGATAAGATTTTTCTGATTTATTACATCCCTATATTTATTCATGCTGGTGTTTTGTGATGGATCACTGCTGTTGTTATGTTAACATTAAATATTTATCATGAAAAGGTCTTGGGGTCATAATGCAGAATCTGGCTCATGCCACCCAAATGAAATAACTGGTATATTTCCCTGTTTTACTTTCACCAAAACACACAGTCGCTACAGATGATTACAAGACAAATCAAGGTGAAAACAACCACGGACATAATCAAAGACAGGAAAACACCCAGAGAATAAGAGGAGTGTAGGGTTTAAAAACATGAGCACAGCTCTAACAGTAGCTGTTGTAAAGCTTAGCCAGCAGCCAAAATTCCTAAAATACATTTCCTTTCCTGACTCACCGTTGACAGTCTTAATGATATAAAGTCCGGTGGGTAGGAAGTGTCGGTCATCCCTGCCGGTGTAGGACAGGCGTGGAAAGCCCCCTGAGCTCTTTGTCACCTTCATCTCTAGTCTGGGGGTAGACCACACAATCAGACTAGTTGATCAAGAAAGACGGACAGCAGTCACAACCAATCAGCTGAGGTTATGGCACTGGGTAAACAGCAATGAAAATACAACAAACAAACTGAAGATGCATTTGACTGTTTGAATTTGACACTGCAGATGTGGCATGGTTATCCATTACATATGACACTTGAAGAATACAAAACAGAAAGTCAACATATGTTCAGCTCACAAACATTCAAATGCTTGGCTTGTCAGTTGAAAGATGTGGCAGATGAGTTTAACCAGTTTATCCACTATAACCACGCCAATGTGTACCAACAGTTAGTGACAGAATGCATGGTGCTCAAACTTACAGATGCATGGCTGCACCAAGGACATGTGTCTTTGCTCTATGGGCTACCAGAAGGCTGATGGTTCTCCAATTTCAGCCATTTTGAATTTGATACATTAGTACAAAGCTTGCATCCCCAGCCATTTTCAGTCCATTTTTTATTGAATAAGATCTAAAAACCAAATGGGATTAAATACCGTCGAAAATAATTAATAAAGTGATGATAGAAGATTTTTCTAATTTCCTAAGGTTGTCTTTTTGAAGATGCATAACAGTTCTTCTGTTATGCTGTATTTGCATCTGTGGAACTTATAAACCCAAAACATTCTCTCTCTATCTTACCTGACAAAGATTTTCTCCATTTCCTCCAGCCGATAAACTTCCTTTACTCTGTTAAAGAGACCAGGAGAGAGAGAAATAAATACGTTTCCTTCGGAGGGCTGACCTCCCAGGTACTGTGGAGTTCAGTCATAAAGGTCCCAGCATCATGGTACAGTGTCACTCCAGCCCTCGTGGACCAGTGCATCTGCTTGTTCTTCATGTGTTTCAGCACTTAAATGATTAATGAAAGCAACTGAGTCCACTCCACTTTTTCAAAGGTCTCACCGACTCCTGACTGAAGACAACCCACAAAAATCTGCAGACACTGCAGCCCTCCAGGACTGGGGTTAAACCTGCAGACACTGCGGCCCGCCAGGACTAGAGTTAAACCTGCAGACACTGCGGCCCGCCAGGACTGGAGTTAAACCTGCAGACACTGCGGCCCCCGGGACTGGAGTTAAACCTGCAGACACTGCGGCCCTCCAGGACACTAAACCTGCAGACACCGGCCCTCCAGGACTGGAGTTAAACCTGCAGACACTGCGGCCCTCCAGGACTGGAGTTAAACCTGCAGACACTGTGGCCCTCCAGGACTGGAGTTAAACCTGCAGACACTGTGGCCCTCCAGAGCATAAAATTAAGGGGTGACTCACCTGATTGGATTCATGTCAGGTCGGCTGGGTTTGGATACAGCTCTTACAAACTTCTCTGCCATCTGTATTCTGTACAACACATATTTTCAAAAAATGAATCTAGGCATTTAAAAACGTAAAAGAAAAGGTTTAACTGACAACCAAACGACACACAGTATACTTGAGGCAAATTTGTCTGTTGCATGTGCTACCGAAGACAATCCCAATTTGGCAATTGGCAAATCACTAAAAACAGTGACTGCTTACCTTCACTCATGTCAGAAAAAAGTTACCCTGCTCTTGGCCAAATCAACAGTATACTACATCTTGTGCATCTGATTTTAGAAAAGAGGTTAGCTATGTACAAATGCAAGTTTTATTCAAGTAATAAACAGCCGTTAGTGCTTGTTTTGTGCTTCTGATTATCAGAAAGGCTACAATCTACGTTTGAAAACAGAGTTGTATTCAAGCATTCAGTCTTAGCTGGATGATTTTGATCCTTAAACCTCAACTAAAGTCATACAGCAGTTCATTCTCTCTCCTGATTGGCTGATAGGACTGACCGTTGGTTAAAGTGCTGGTCTCGGACATCCGTCCCATTGAGTACCAGAGCATCGAGGATGTGGACCGCGTTGATCCTTCGCTGAGCTTTTCCCTGTGAGAGAAGAGTGACAATTACCCCGATCAGGCTTGCTGCAAAACGAGTGTCACACACAGGACCAGTTGTGTCAGGCGTCTCTCCTTGGGGGAATGTTTGTGCTGGGTTCTACTACTACTATGGCAAAGGGTTTTGATAACACTTATTTAGACTGAACAAACACATCACATTTATGTAGAAACTGGATTTTTTTTACTGAAGCAATTTAGCACACACAAACTTAGCATATACCCTGCTCGGTGACAGCAGCTCCCTGACCTGCAATTTAAACCTGCAAGTTCCCCATAAGCTGAGTTCCCTAGCCATAAGCAACACTACAAACAAACAGAATAGGCTATGAAACCCTTTGCTATGGTAAGATCAAGACCGCTTTTTTTTTTTTTTTTTTTTTTAATTGTCCAATGCAAAAGACTAGACTAGGGGAGAAATCTTATACATATTTTAGTTTTTAATGATTCATTTGAAGGCCATTTGGACTCAGTGATGCACCCCACCTACCTCCCCCTTGAGCTCCTGCACGATCTCCACGCTCAGCAGCGTGTCTCTGGGCAGCTCTGTTTTGAAGTTCTCCAGCTTCTTCCACCTCAGGGGCAGCTTTCCGTCCCACGAGTAGATTTGCGACTTCTGTTTGGGGGAAAAACACTCCAATTCGTAACCGAGAGCAACACCAGAACTGTACCCCAAATAACGTCAATACACCGCTTTAGTATTTCTTAAAGTTCATCCATGGAGCAGCGGTGCTTAAGGTTGGTGCAATGTTTTTTTACATACTGTAACTATAGTTTCACCACACATCACTACAAGCTGGCTGATGTCCGCCATTTATTGATAAGCACTTAGTGTGAAAAGTGCTACATATAAAAATATTACGTAATCATACTATGATTGTGCACTACATTATCCATTATAGTGTGAGTGTACTTTCAGTCACAGGTCTGAAAGCTTATTGACTGAACACTTTTTACCCTCAAGCGTCAAATCAATGCTGTGTCCATAAATAAAGGCACCGTGCCACATGAGTGTATGATCTGAACCCTTTGAAGCGAAAGGGTCCGAGGCCCCCCTTCCCCCTCACTGAGGCACCCGGCTCCACTCACCCCGAGGCCCAGCAGGAAGATCTGTTCTCCTCCTCCCACAATGCAGCGGTAGTCCAGCACGTGATGCACCTTATCCAGGGTGCTGGAGCTTAGCGGGGTGGGCTTGGAGTTAAAGGACTCAATATCTGAACCCTGAGACAAAGAGGAGCAGAGGTGGACACACAGATATATATACACACACACACGCATACACATAAACACCCCCCCACATAAAAATGCACACACCCTCAGCACCGTCAACATCATTGATTTATTCACTTATTACTGTATTCTTGCCACTTTATATGATACACTTTATACAGTATTCTGCTGTCAATTTCCTAAAGATAAATTAAGCAAAACAAATAACACAGTTCCTCACCTTCATCAGCTCATAGAATTTGGTTTTGGGGTCTGAGGAAGCAGGAGTTACTCTGGCCTTATCAGGGATCTGCAGGAGAGAGGGTGAGACAGAGAGGGGTGAGACAGAGAGGAGGTGAGACAGAGAGGAGGTGAGACAGAGAGGGGGTGAGACAGAGAGGGGGTGAGACAGAGAGGAGGTGAGACAGAGAGGGGGTGAGTGGCTCTGCTCAGGAAAGGCACCTTTAGTTTCTGTCACTATTTTACTAGAGCGCTCTGCTCAGAAATGACGGTGTGTTATGAGCACCAGCTGGATGCTCCTGCATATAATCCGGTTATTTCTTTCAACGACAATATGACGGATGTTTATTTGTGTTCGTAACACTACACTCTTTAGGGAATTATTTCTTTAAAAAGAAAAAGCGGCAGTAAAACTATATTTCACACTATTATAGTTAATTTTGCAATTAATCCGCGGTTCACATGCATGCCAAACCATGGGGGGGGAACCATACGAATCACGGATCGACTACAGTCTGGTGCACTGCTGCCGGAGCATCAGTCAGTCTGTGCCAGACGGATTCTCTACTCACCCCCCACTGCTTCAGGCACTCCTTACGGATATCCGCCTGCCTGGGCTCTGACAGAGTGCTGAAAAATATACACACAGTCACACACAGAAACGCACACATCCACACAGTACACAACACAAAAACACATGCTGACAGACATGACAGACATCCACACAGTACACAACACAAAAACACATGCTGACAGACATCCACTCATCCACACAGTACACAACACAAAAACACACTGACACATACAGACATCAGACACAGACAAACACGTAGTATATACATGAAAGCACACACTTACACAAATTCAATCACACGGACAATCTGTGAGCAGGAAACACACGCACACATTTACACACATATGAGCTCATACACACACACAGATACATGGAGACACCTGGACACAAACACATACGTCTGACACACGCGCACGCTCACACACACACACACGGGGGCGAGGGTGACTCACGTGTCGAGCACATAGGCATGGATTTTAGCCAGAGCCTTTATCTGCACTGCACAGTGACTGCAGGAGGAAACAAGAGAAAGTAAGAGTTACACGAAATTAATGTTAAGAGTTCTGGGTTGAGATGGGATCAAGACAACATTCGAATGAGACCCAAGCCATTCTAATCGTTTTCATTATTATAATTATTATTGAGCCAGAATTAAAAAAAGTTAAGGAATGACCTGCGAGTGTTGCACACTGCTGAAATAAGTCAGAAAGCACTAGAGTGTGTCTGAGGGGCAGGTCCGAACCTCTCGTTGGAGGTGATCATGTACTGGAAGAAGTCCGTGTCTCCTTTGATGATGTCCAGGGGAACCACCTCATTGACGTCCATGTCTGTGTTCCTCAGCTGGTTCAGCTTCAGGTTAACAGTGAACAGGTACTCCCGCACCGCGTCCGAACCCGGCTTCAGGCCCCTGCACACCACGTACCTGCCAAAGACAGAAGAACAGGTACTGAGGGTCCTTGGGGACACCTCGCTGAGGGACACTGACTCAGGGCCGTGGCCAAAGACCTGTGCTGGGCCTACCAATAAACGTATTCACTCATCTTGATGGAAAGCTGCTTTTGGGTGACTTCTATTGCTACCGTACGTCCCCAATCATTGTGTGTATTGTGTTGCTCACCTTTCTGAGTTGGCGGGCCTGCTTGTGACAGGTTTGAAGAGCGAGACTCGGTCGAAGCAGAGGTAGAGCAGGTAAACCAGGCCAACGCTGAAAGGGGTGAAGAGGTCGAAAGTCTTGCACACAAAGTGACCACCTGAGTGCAGAGAGAGAGAGTTACTAAATACGACTGGGCTGAGGGTGGCCCTGTGATGAACTTAAAACTATAATTTATCATGCCTTTCAGTTATAGAAACTTAAAAAATGGTGAAAATACCGATTCCATGTACAGACATATGGAATATGTGAAACTGAGAGCATCCGTATTTTTTCCTCCACCCCATACTTCATGTGATAAGTACAACTCTGTTCTTTCTACACTGCAGATGTGTCACCAGTTACATATCAATTATACAAATTGAGGAGAACAAAGTCAGCATATAATCAGTTCCTGGATGTGCAGGCACTAGTACAGACAGAGTATGAGATGCAGAAGGAGTGAGAAATCACCTGTTCTGAGTACAGACAGAGCTGTCAGAAACTGGCAGAGTAGCAGCTGCTTGCTGAGGATTTCCTGGATGTTCTCCTGTCCCTCCACTGAAAAGCCCTACATACAATCAAATTATACAGACACAGCCAATCAGACCTATAAGTGCACAAAATTGAATAAAATGGGAGGAATAAACCGTGCTGTGCAGTTATATGAAAATAAACCACAGCAGGGTGTTGTGATGTGGGTCCGAGACTGGAAGGATGGCCTACCCCGTCTGCCATGAGGAAGTGGAGTCCTCGTCGCTCCGTGCTCTCCAGCACAAAGTTCCGGAATGCGCTGATGTTCTCCGGCCGCGTAATGTCACCGTCACCGTCTATGCCTCCCTCTCCTGGCACGGAAAATACAAAAGCATGAGCCTGAACTGCCCGAGTGGTCACACACTTGCAGAGAAATTGGAATATGCCAAAGCCATTTCTTTCCATGGCACATTTCTCTTTTACCATTGCCAATTTTTCTCCCACTACAGAAAAATTTCTCTCTTACTGTAGTAAATATATCTCTCCACACTTAATCCCTCTCATACCGTAGTAAGGTTCGAACAGCTCGCTGGGAGCAGCGTAGAAGTCCTCCAGTTTAAAGTCGTTCGGGCCGCGTAAGGTCATGCCGAAGCCCTTGGCATGCCAACGCCGCCGCCACAGGACGTACTCGGAGAACCCCCCCGGCCCGGCGCACACATCCCCAAAATACAGCAGCTCCCCCTCACGCTCCCGGGTCAGTGGCTTCTGCACAGGGCAAAGAACAGAGGAGTGGGGAGCCTCCTGAGTCACGGGATTAAGTGCACGTACACTTAACACGTACGACGACATATACAACTACCAAACAATACTTTCAGCACACATCTGTTATTGTATAGACACTTTCCATACTTTTGGCTTTTGCATATTTAAAACATGTATGCTGGCAATTAGTCTGAGATTATGAATATAATATAAGCAATACTTCTTTTTATGTCATCTATACTTGTTTTTAAGTTTCATGAACAATAAAGACAGTGAAGTAAAGTGGGGTTTGGCTGCATACAAAGCAGTGCAGTAATGAAGATTGAGAGGTTCTATTTTGAAGAGACTGACCTTCCGCTCTTGGCTGGTCCATCACACCCTGCTCAGACAAACAGGAATACACTGACTCATGCACACTCGGACAAACAGGAATAGACTAAAGCCCACACATCCAGACAAACAGCAATAGACTTATGCCTGCAGAGGCTCTTTCAAACAACAATACACTCACCCCTTGAGAGTCTCGAGGGTTGGTGAACATGCAGTCGAAGACGTGGTCGATGTTGGCCATCTTCATGGCAGCTCTGCCCGAAACAAGAGGGTTGCCCATGTTTATTCAATTGTTTACATAACTTTGGTCATGTTACAGATATCATTTCTGGGTTAAATGCATATTTGCAATGTTTAACTCTTCAGATTCTGGTATAACACAAAAACATTCTACTAAACTTTTCACAGCGCACTTAGCCCAGGGCTAAAAGCATTCTTAGAACCTTTATAGCCCCAGGCTAAGGGAGCTGTTAGCCCCAGGCTAACACAGCGTTCATGCTGGCACAATCCTGGCACATTACAAAGTGGGCAAACCCTGACTTTAGCCTAGGGCTTGCTGGCCCTGCTCCGGAGCAGGGTTAGCGCCGAGTTTGCGGGATCATCCCCTGAAAATCGAGTAAACACGGGGCTAAAAGGTGCCAGTATGAAACGGGGCCAAGTAAACAATGGAATTCTAGAATGCAAACATTACTTGCGTGTTCCAATGGACGTTCAACCCAGGGCTAGAAGAAGTGCAGTGTGAATTGTTTAGCCCTGGGCTCAGGTTAACCTTGGGTTAACAATGTGTGTGTGAAAAGGGGCTAAGTTATCCCAGGGTCAACTCTTATGAATATGCAGTGTCAAAAGCCTATACCAGATCCCAAGAATTTCCCAGGGAAGAGCCTTAGTAAACCAAAATGTTCAGAAATAGTAATAAGAATTTTGATCAGCAGTCATTTTATAGGTGTCTAAGGAGTTAGTGTTTTACTCAGGACTACAGACAACCTTCAGGTCACAAAGCGAGATGGAATATGTCTGGTTTACCTGGGATTTAAGGCTTCTAGGTGGGACATGTCCTTGTGAGTAACAGATTGAGTGTGTGGTTTGTGTTAGTGATTTACCTGTTCCAGGCAGTGCATTTCCCAAGTAAATCCCAAGAGATTTACCAAGTGCAGGTGAAATGTGTGGTGTCTATGGCCATGATTTACCAGATCCAGGTGGAGCATGTCCAGTGTACCTGTGATTTACCTGTTCCAGGTGCAGTGTGTGGTGTGAACCTGTCATTTACCTGTTGAGGAAGAAGGCCCCCCGGATGGTCTCGTAAGGGTTGGATCGTGTCCGAGCACGCCGCATCTCCTCCCCCTCCAGATCATCAAAGACGGTCTACACAAAAGTGCACGTTACAAAATGGTGGAAAGACAAATCTTCAACAATCAAACACTTATTCCACTCTACAAATATGGACAGCCCAGTCTCAACGGCCCCCAAACCTGACCCTGGAGAGGGTAGGGTTATGGCAGACTGTTTCTGCCTTGTTTAAAGTCAGCAAACAAGTTAAACCCAGGAAACCAGATGAGGTGAGTCAACAGTGTAATCAACCAATTTAACTGGACAACTGAGCAAAAACCAGCACATTCTGCAGCCTTCCTGGCCCAGAGATGAGTGACCCTGGTCTGCACAGAATTGCAAAAGCAGCTCCTGACTCACCTTACACCGTAGCAGGCTGTGCAGAAGGTCTTCAGTGCAAAACTCAGTCTCGTCCTCAATCTTCAGCTTTCTCTGGAAACCGTAAAACACCCTTCACTCAGCAGAACCCCTCCATATACAAAGTCAATAACAGTAGTTACAAAGGTAAGAAGCATGTGGTTCATTTGTGTGCATCTGATAGCTGACCTTCATACGAGAGCGGGCAATCACATAAAAGGTTGTGTCACTGTACAAAAGATCGTAATCTTTTTGCACACAGATGATGGGGATATTTCACAGAGCAGAATGGAGGCGCTAGCTAGCAATAAGAGAATAACAATAGGATTTCATCCCATTGGACCAAACTGTAAATCTAAATATTTTGCATAGTTGGTCAGGAAACTTCTTAACCCCACTTGGTGAAATACCACCCAGGTCTTGTCTTGAATGACATGATGTTACAGGTGTACAGGTCTGGGAATGAGGTAGCCCTACAGATGTACAGGGTTGTGATTGGGATGGTGCTAAAAGTGTAGAGGTGTGTGAATACCGTTCCAATGGTCATCCAGTCCCTCAGCTCCTCTGCATCTGGCATCTCAGTGGTGCATTCTGGGAACCAGTCGACCTGTTCCACTGCGCTGGGCTGCGACAGAGACAGGAGGATTGCTTTTTTTAGATCAGAAAAAAAATTGGTTGAATAATTTACACTGACTGATAAGAGCATGAAGAAGTTCCAGCAAAAGTGGCCTTACTTCCATTCCAAATGAACAGGCAAGCATTTTAATATTCTTTTTTTACAGAGTAGCATAACTGATTAGACCAGAGAAGGCTACAGGGTAGTATAGATAATGGCCAGACACTGAGGAGGAGTGGGTAAAAGCTGGAGCAGGCGTTGGTGGGTACCTCTGGCTCATCCTGCCAGTCCACGTTCAGCTCCCCCTGGAACCCCTGCAGCGTGAGCCCCAGACCCCTGCGCCCCCTCTGGGTTGACGCCTCCACAATTTCCCTCCGGCCCTGCCCAAACTTCCCTAGACCCTCGCCTTCACGAAAACCCATCTTGGCCTGTGGAGAGTGGGAGAGAGAAAAAATGGTGAATACACACACCACATCTGTGTTAGAAGATTTTTATTGAGCATACAGCCTTAAAAACAATTAAAAGGTAGAAGGAGGGACATAGGACAATGTACAATACAAGGACAGTAAACATTGTGAAAAATATTGCACTTGCGAAAAGTTTGTTCATTTTATTCTGTAGGGAGTGCATGTCTAAAAGAAACCGCAGGCAGTGAAAGCCTTCTACTTCCCCTAAACCAATTTCATATTCCTCCTTTCAATTCCAAATTCCTCTTCTTGTGCCGCTTTTCCTTCTGCATGGCTTAGGTGATTTTCACCTTATATATGCAGATACAGGCATACCAAAACTGAAGGAGGTCATTTCTGTGGCTGGAGATTTGAGAATGTGCATAAGAGTTTGGCTGAGCTCACAGTTCTTACCTGTCAGAAGGCCAATGATCGAAACAATCACACTGAATTTTACATAGTAGGATATATGAGATTATGATGTGTCTGAAGAAGCATCCAGATCTTGGGCAATTTATGTGCTATCAAAATGTCGACCTGGACAGACTCACAGCACTATAAGGTCATGAGCAGCCTGGTCAGGCTCATAGTATCACAGGGATGAATTTTCAAAGTGAGGCTCCTGAAATGCACACCTGTACACAGCTTCTTTGATCACGCATACATTACCATGAGTTTCTGAGACACGCTGTTGTAGATGGAGAATTTGTTAGAGGAAGCCTGTTCAGGTTCTCCTGATTGCACTGCATGTTGGGATAGCGAGGGCATGGAAAAACCTGGTCTGTGGTCCTCAGGATCACTGGAGGAGTCGCTCTGACTTGAGTCTGAAACACACATACAATGAATTTACATGGAACACCAGCGACTTCAAACTGCTGACACCTGTCAAACCACAAGCACTGATGCCATGCTGAGTGCAGTCTCAATAGGTTGCTGGGGGGGGGCACTCCCCATCCCTGGAAACGATATAGCAACAAAAATCTGCCTTTGATCAGCTTTTACGGTTGGGGCGGCTCCTTTGTGACAAGTAGAAATACTTTCTTACTCTGCTATGTCAGCTTTTGAGCAGAGATGTTCAGTAAGTCTGACTCAGAGGAGGCGGAAGTGGACTGAATTTTTGGCTAAAATACCGGTATAATCACAGTTACACAGAAATGAAGAGATTATAACCGGGAATCATGTCTTTCTGAATGGGCAAGTGGTATAAATCAAATGTAAAGCAGAAAAATGTGCTGCAGTGTGCAGTTACACAGTAATGTTGGTTACATTTTGCCCTTGCTTGTCAAATTACACAACCCTGCAGGTTTTGAGGGCGACAGATTAAAAGGGAGAGGAAAGTAATCACCTCCAAGCAGCAGGTGTCTCGTCTAAACCGCAGGATGCGACCGGCGTGCCAGGTCTAGGCACTGGCTCAGTGCGAGATTTTTGTCTTACCCTGGCTAGCTGCCCGGAGGGACTCGTCCTCATCGTCCGAGCTGGGTTCCTTGCAGCGCTTCTTCTTCCGCTTGTGGGGGTCTCCCTGCCCCACTCTTCTCTTCATCATGTCTGTGAGGTGTACAAGCACAGCACTGGGTCAATATCGCTGCATTCATCCAAGCAGAAATTTCCCCTGTGATTCTGTTCGAAGTGAGGGAGGCAGTCTTTTCAGACACAAGAATCAACACATTAGACCTCTAATGATTCAATAGCTTGTTTTGGTTATCTTATGATATAGGTGTGGGCAACCATTGTGTTTTCAGAAAACCAATTAACCCTCTCAAGCATGGTAAAGTGGGAGTTAACACATATGCCATTTTCAACTACGCAGCAACTCTGACATTCCCCACACTGCCGTTCCAAATTCTCATGCTGTTCATATTAATGCGTTGCAATTTTCTAAGACGTTGCAAAGTACTGAAAAGGTTATATTTATTTCAACATCACAGATCTTGTCCATATTATACAAAACATATTAGCTGTGATGGGTAAAATGGCCTGCCTTATTGCAACCTACTAACTTTGCGACCATAGTAGTCTCTAATACAGTGTCATTGTCCACTTAAGTAATCCAAAGTTAAACGGTTATATACAAATATCTCATTATTGTAGTCCTGCACTAATATCATTCGTTTGTGAATGCTTCAAAAGCCAGGGTAATGAAACTACAAACTTTGCACACTTCAAACCAGCAGTAGCTTATTTCTGAACATACATGGCACCGTAGCTATACTCGACAGAATGACATGTTAGCTGGCAGCCAGGGGAAGAGATTTCTATTCACGGAGAACACTGCTGAAGTTACAGAGATTCAGTTACCTCTGCGCGTTGCTCTGGTAGCTACACTTGGTGATGTTTACAATTTAGCTATATTATCGGTGTCATTCGTCCCCCAACCACAGTAAGTCCACTTGAGCCCCGTGAGAGTCAGGTATGAACAAGGGCTATAACGTCTGAAGAATGTCAGTTTTCCTAATGTAACTGAGCAAAATGCAACAGAGCTCTTGACGGGTCTTAGCTTTAGCAAAGCTAGTCAACTCTTTGCTGAATAGCTAGGATAGCTAGCCACAGATGCTCGCAAAACAGCGAGTTAATATTACAACAGCTCGCTAGTGCTACTTTTCTTGGTAGCTCCTTGTATTAGCTATCACACGAACCAGCAAGTGATGTACTCTTTTTAACAAACAATCGGTTATATCAGCAGCTGCAATTCCTTTGCGACGAACCAGTCCTCAAAGATGAATATTTTATTGACAACAATCTCTACGCGCTTTCAAATTTCAGTTTCGAGCGCTGAAAGTCGCATGGGTCTTTCGTATATTTGGGCACTTAGTAGTGACGTATTTTGTGGTATGGCGTTCTTAACCAACTGCCTGACTCAATGGCCGCGCTCCATTGAAGACTGATCCGTGCTGAGCCATTGCACGTAAAATGATTTGTTGACAGAAATGTATTGCAACTCACCCTATTCAGAGTGGACATTGCGGGAAGTATCCAAAGTTGCTACTGTTTACATGGGCATATCGATCAAATAATTAGGATGTTATGGATCATTGCCATGCATCCCAATAGGGTAATAAGCACCAGGACGTGAAATAAAATCTCTGCTATGCTCAGCGATTGCTGATAAGGGAACTGCAACATATCTTTCTAAAGTGGACCTTCAATAGTCAGTGAAAGGATCCTTCTCAAACATTTTGAATAGTAAAGTAGGCCTACCATTTGTTATGATCTATTTCATTAAACCTCTTCAATTTAAAAAAAAAAAAAACCTTTTGGTATAAAACTTTAATTTTTTATTTGAGTAGTGTGGATGCAGTTTTATGAGTTTCAATATACAGTTTTTTATTTTGGTAAAAATGTTCTAATTACACATAGTATAAAGTATAGAGGCCACAGAGGAGGAATGGGGGCGGGCATGAATGATTCACCCGTAATTAAAAGCATGATGGCTCTGCATATCTGACCAAAGCATGAATGTTGTTTACTAGCAATGCCTTTGGTGCTTCAGTCTTCCTTGAACATTTGTCTCCAATCTAATTACCACATTAAATCAAGATATGCCAAATAACAAATTCTTTATCCTCATCAAGTCCCCTCTTGACCGAGCATCATAACAAAATTCATCATGCAGCTACTGTTTATTTTGTTTATCCAGTACAATTACTGCCTTTAACCAGTTTAAAGTGTAATGACAGGCCAAGACGATAAGCTTCTTTTCACTAAGGCTCCTCACCCTAATTAAAATTGAATGGTGAAAGTCTGTAATCTAATCTGAAGCATGGTTTCCACATTAATTTAAATAATTGCATCCCTGTTTTACAAAAAATATAATTCCTTGGCTTAAAAAAGAGCATAGTGGATCACAGGTGTAATATTTTAAATGTCTTTACAAAAACCTGTCTTGCCAAATGGTTTATTAACAAAGCTAGACACGGTACTGACTGAAAATTAAAACAGTAAAAAAAAAAAAAAAAAAAAATCCAAAGCAATGTGAGGGGTTTAAGGGGGAAAAGCTCTGACTGGCATATATGGCTGCAGTGTAAAACAGAATGGGTCCTGATTGGCTGCCAACTCATATCAGTTTGCCTAAGCGTGAGAAAGTGTTTGGAAATGGAGGCCTAAGCCCTGGCTGATCCTGCCAGCATGCTGCCTTGAAAGAATAAAAGAATTGGGACAGCAGGTGTTGGCCACGCTAGTCTTTGGCTCTGCTACGTGTCTGGCTCTTCTCAATGGTTTTTAATGACACGACATGTTTCGTGACTGGATCTGGAAAGGGCACCTCATTCCAGTTATATCCTTTCCATGTTTAGGGCGTGCGTGATGGACATCTTACAGTCTTAAAAACTCATGGAAGAATCATCCATAGTGGCAGAGACATCGATACTGATTCATTGCAAGAGAAAATACAAATATTAATTTATACCCCCATTTGTAATATGTTGGGGGGGATTTGGCCCTCTTCTTCTGTGTTTGCTCCGCTGACTCTTGTGTTTATCACTGCTTAGGCTCCTGTGATGTATACAGACATCACCTTTCTGTTCTGCATGCATACCTGTACATGTGTACACCTTCGGAAGACAAAGAGCAATTCTTTCATGCGATATGCTTTTGTGGGCATACACTTGCCAATAGAGACCCCCAAAAATGGACATTTTTACAGAATTTTGATGAATGGGCATATGTTTTTGCATGCTCATAAAGGCAGAAAGGACCCCTCCAAGGTGCTGAATTATAAGATTCAGGACAAAGGATGCACTGAATTTAACATGCTTTCATATATACCCACCTACAAAACTGTCCCCCAATCATAACAGAAAACCTTTCTTTTCTCAAAATTTCGTATGAAAATTATCTTATAAAAACCGCACAGTGTGTATGTAAATTAATTTAGGCTCCATGGATTTAATATATCCAAGTCTGGTCAAGAGAATTATGGCTAATATTGTGATTTTACTCAGCAAATGTAATTATAGAACATGCCCTCTGCTAAAGTCTATGGCTTTGGATGATGTATGGCTATACTTTGCACTGATTAAAAGAGCCAGAATTGGTGGCACCCCATTGGAGTTCAGAGGGGAATAACACAAAAGATGCTAATACTAGTGCTGTAATATTTTGCATGATTTGATCATATACATTAATTGTCACTGTGAAACAAATTGTGAAAATTGGAGAGGGTAAGATGGGGAAAAGGATTTATTTTTCACAGAAAACCCCAAAATATTTAATATGTGTAAATTATTTTGTAAACAACACACCAATGAAGATAACATAACATGAAACTCCCCACATCCAAAGGACCTGAAAGTGAAAATGGTACACATATTGAAGTAGAAGTATATAAATAAGTAAGTAAATAAATAAAAAGTCAAGTAAGTCCAGAACATACATATTGGTGGTAAGTGGAAAATAGAAACATCGAAAATAAATAACAATAAGAGGAAGGGGAAATAAGAAAAATTAAAAACAAAACCTGAGAATTAGGAACAGTAAATAATATGATTTAAGGAAATAAATAATGAATAATGACAATAACGACAATCATGTAACGTGATTCCTCAAACTGATGGACCAGTATCTGTCAGTGATGAGTGTAGTCAGTGTAACTATGTAACTGTTTTGTCAGTAGAAGCCTCACACCTATGATGCGCGTGTAGCGGTTCTCACAAGCAGCGCTCCTGGCTGGTAACCAAGAGTCTGTGGTAATCCCCACGGACACACGACATGTGACACTTTACATAAGCCAAGGTGGACTTTAAATACTCTGAGAGAGTGCTATTCTCTTGAGAGATACAATCTTGGCGGAGCGCGTGTGCGTTGGAGGAGAAGAGGAGAACCGTTGGTGGCAAACATCTGAGGGGAGGGTGGAAAGGAAAGTCAGAGGGGCACAGCTTCTGGGTACAAACTCCTACAGGCATATCAGGAGAAAGCAAAGATGTTCTTCCGAATCCCCCGGCTGACTCCAGGCTACATTCGATTTCTACAGGTGAGTTGATGTGTTGAAGCTTGCAAATTGTTGATCGTCGCAAATGTAGGCAACATGCAGTCTATAAATTGGCTCAGTGTTCAGTGCAGCTATTTCATATGTAAACAATTAAAGAGAATATAATGTTTGAACAATTAATGTAGGCATAGAAGTTTATGGCACTGTACACCTAGGAAACGATCTGTTTCAAAATAATGAACCGGTTTGGCTCAGCTTTGGCGATTAGATCAACAAGCCAAGAGACTTGCTGCTTTGAAAGGATATGGAGTTAAACCTGAAACACAAAGTGGTTCAGGGTGAGATTAATTCGTTATAATTGGCTGTCCCTGGGCTTCAGCAATCTGGCACTACCACTGCACTGATGACACAAAACTCATTCTCGAGAGATTGTGAGTAGATATTGTAATGTAGAAAAAATATTTTGTAATTAAGACTGGTCTTCTCTGGCCTCTCTAACTAACCACAAAAATAACTTTTTCCTCGATATGTGTCTTCAACAGTAAAAATGAACTATTGTTAGACATGTATTTTTTTCAATCTTTTTGCAACTCCCCAGGAATAAAAAAGTAATTTTCCTGATTATCAAAGATACATTTCTGGTCATGAGAGATGGAAACATCAAGAGACTATCATTTTAAAAGAGCCTCTGGTTCCGTTTTGTCTTAAACCAAAGAACACTGATCCTGGACTGCAAAAACCTCCGTTAATAGTTTTAGCAAGTCTTTATGTTTTTAAGGTTCATATCACTGTCAGTTATCAGCGAGATCAGGTCACCTAATGACAGCTGGGTAGCTGCTCCAGTGGAGGTGGGGAATCTGCTGCCATACGTTGATCTGACCCACAACACAAACAGTGATGTAATGTTTCTGTGTTTGTTTGCTTCTTTCATTCACAGCTTCTCAGTTATTTTACTTAGACGCTCTAAAGCAGCAATAAAGCCGATTAGCTTGGACTGTCCTGACTATCCAAAACATGTCCTTGTGTTCTTCCTGACTTCATTGTGATGTGCGATGTTGTTATATGTTTTATTATAATGTTCAATGTTGTTTTATGTTTTATTGATTATTTTCAAATATTTAAAATGTATTATTATTATTATTAAACGTGTTAATACATACGGTCAATATTACTGAGCTAGGTTGGTTGGAATAGCACAAATAATAACCTACATATTGGGAATACATGTATTTAATGTTGTTTGACCACTCATAACTTAAAACATACAAAATTGCTGCCTGGCCCAAACTAAAAGTAAAGAATCGTAAAAAAAAAGTAAAGAATATTTAAAAAAAAAAACAGAAATCCTAATTTGATATTATCTGTCACCTCACAGGTCTGAGATTGGGTTTGGCGCCACTGGCAGTTAGGAAGTGACCGTAATGCTGTCTGATCTGACCTTTCCTGACTGCTCAAAAGAACTTTGATAAGTTTGATTGGTTTTATAATAAGCCTTTTCCGTTAATGTTACAGAAGATGGGAATGTCATTTCAACAATAACATTGCAATGGAAGTGCTACTGAGACTTTTTCCATACGGCAAAACAATTGCCGGACTACGGAGAGTGCATCACTTGCATGCTCTTAAGGACGCAAAGGGGGACGCTAGTCGAAGGTGCGGCCCGGTCGTATTGCTGCCTGTGAGTTACGGCAGGAGGGGTGACTCGTATCTCTTGGTGTTTCAGACTCAGGCCGCCCAGAACATCCTGCCCCCGCAGGAGGGCCTCCTCATGCCACGCATGGCCGCGCTCCTCGGGCTGATGGGAATCGGAATGTCGGGTTACAGCACCCGGCAGCTGACTCTGCACAACAAACCCTGCTCCCGCATTTTGGGATGACCGACCACGAGGGGACGCGCAGACTATCCAGGAACACCGGATTGTCCAACAGCCTTGAGAAAATAACGGTCTGCTCAAAGGCTTTTGTTGTTAAACACCCGCTCCCTCCTCCCTCTCCTTCCCGGTTCAAGGTGAAGCCCCAGACGGTACAGGTCTGACGTTTTGAGATTATTTAAGCCTTAAGGTGCAAATCTGTGCTCTGTGGCACCTCTGTTCCACTTGTAGCCTAAATGATCCAGGATAAACTCACCCCACACTAATCCTGACATAGGCCTTTTCAGTTTCTGGAAAAGGTTTAAATAAGTGGTGGCTGAAATGAGGTTTCATTAATCCAATTTAAGGTGTATTGTCACTCACTTGTCAATCACTACTGTATTGGAACCAATCAAAGATCTTTTTTCCTCCACAGCCGATATGGTCATTGGTCCAAATCATGAGTAACTATGGTGACATGATAGCTCCTTTCATTTTTGGTGAAATGAAAGGTAATTCTCATCACTGGTTTAAAGTGACACAGTGCTTATGATCGGGAACAGAACCTACATAATTCCAGTTAAACAGTGAACACAGCTGTCGAAGGTATCCACCATTTAAAAGTCTATTCATTTTATACAATCAGTAGTTACTTTATGGAGTAACCATTGATTGTATAAAATAAACCACTGAGCATAGATTTGCAGTTGGGAGGTGATGGAGACCTTTGATTTGGTGAGGGCCTCGATGTGTCTTATACTTAGATGTTTGATTCTTTGCCAACCTGCAATTCAATTATCCTGACCCATTCTACATCCATTATGAACTAAAAAGGCACAACTACTCCTAAATCAATGCCTGTATTCATAAAGTGTCTCAGAGTAGGGAAGCAGATCTAAGATCAGGGTTCCCTCTGTCCATCTCTCAACATTATACTAATTGAGATAAAAGGCCATACTGATCCCAGGTCAGCACTTGAGATGCTTTATGAATGCAAGCCCAGATCGGAGAGCGTAAAGCTGCTGTTAGCCACTGACGCCATTCCATCCTCTGACTTTGTGGTTTGTCCTTAACTTACATTTTCTAGCAAGCACTAACTTTCCCATTCAATACACTTATTTTTTGTTAATTTCTGTAATTAGTAAACTTATAATTTAGCGCAGAATAAACGGTGGTATAAAATGAAAACAGAATGCTCGGAAAATTCCTTTAGAATCCCTTTCACCTAAGTGAATGGTATTTTAGATGGCATCTGAAATACCATTGACTTTGATTAAAAGGACTTTAAGACTTTGCTTTCAAAGTTGTGGACAAACTGCAAACAACAAAAGATTGAATAGCCATGTTTATACCTGAAGCAGTTAATTAAACTTTCACAGCAAAACTCAACTGTGACAGAGTACATGAATGGAAAAGGGGTAATATGTACTAGAATGGAAATGGGATTATGTATACTCTCACAGAGTAAAATTTACACTGTCAGAGTTACTATTACACTGACCACGTTTGTGTCAAACTTTAATCATGACAATTGGATAATGTAGTATGTCTGCAGTTTCAATGGCCATCTTGGTTTAGTGACATTTCATAGCGTGCATCATTATTTTTAGCTTTCTTTCAATGTCTCCATTTAGAGCATCAAGGACAATAAGCACAGGAAATGGCTTTTTGACACACAGAAACTTATATGGTTGCCCCATTGAATTTAGAGACTTGGAAACATGTGTGATGTTATGTAGCATTGAGTAAACAATTGTCAAAAAAACTCTTCTGACATGAGAATGTAAACACTGTTATTTTGCACGTTGTCGATTGCACATCGAAGCACAAACAAACAGGGAGAAAGAGATTTGTAGCACCAAGGTAGCCGTAGGATCGTGAGAAGAGGGAAAACGTCACTGCTGTAAGCTACTTTTCTCAATGGAAACTAGGCAGGGTGGAATTTTGGTTGAATGATGTACAGGTCTGAGTTTGTGTGCAGGCATTCAGGCTAGCCACCCTGAATGCCAGCCCAGAGCTCAGTATGTAGACATACCATTCCAAGATTCCATTCTGCTAACTCTTGGGCAAAGAGTAGGCAGCGGAGAGAAACCTCCTCAGCAAAATAACTAGATGCATGACTGGTATGGTCTCTTAACGTAGCTGGAGTTATGTAAATGTAGCTCATGTTTACCTGAAATAAACATGATTGAAATAAATTGAAATAAATGTTACCTATGTCTAATTGCACATTCTTCTTGTAATAAAATATAGTAATGTATAGATTATAGAGGGTAGGACTTAATGGTAAATAAACTTGAATGATCATAATCCCCAACTTTGGTTCCGGTTCCAAAAGTCTGTCAATGGGATTTACCTGTGACTTTGGATAAAAATAAGTTCAGTTACTGGCAGGCCACCAGAGGATCCAGCTAATCCAATCAGTGGGCGTGTTTCTTTTGGTACACCTTTTACATCAATCAATCGGTCAGTCAGAGATACTGAAACAGAGACCAAAGAATGAGTGTGGATGATCCTCCCTTTTGACATATACAGAATCTAAAACTATTCACCTTTTCTTACAAAGAATTTACAAATAGACAACATATAAATGGGTTGCTAAGCTTTGCATTGATTCCTTTGGCATACCTATAATTTCAACCTTTGCACTTTATCATACAAAGCAAATCCAAATAGACTGGGTTGTTAAGCTTTGAAGTTTTGAATTGATTCCCTAACAATCATCTATGTCCGGTCATGCCTTCTTAAAAATATGTTTGTGTAGAATGAAATCACTCTGATGGAGAAAGAAATTCACAAGATTACTGTCCTGCTGTTATCCATTTTTATTTACATTTATGAGCAAAAACAAAAAAATACCAAAAACATTAGTTCATTTACTGCAGCTAAAATGGATCAACCACATTTAAATAGCATAGCCGTTTTTATGCTTTCATAGCAATACCTAACCATTCTGTTTGCTCAGTTTCAAGCGGTTAGCATACATTACAGGGTGAAAATAGGATGAGATATAGAGGACAAATTATTTTAACCTCCAGGTCTCTCTTGTAAAAGAGATTTTAATCTCAATGAGATTTTACCTGATTAAATAGAGGTTAAATTAATAACACAATGGAATAGATTCTGAAAGTACTTAAAATATATCAACAAGAGTTGATAACTGAAAATAACTGTAAATATTTCCATGAAGCATTGTTATGATCTATCATGTAACAGAAAAATCAATGTATTTTTATCATGCGGAACTTTTAGTATTGTAACAGATTTCTATTTTTGAAGTTGGATGGACTATTTTGACATTAAAAAAATTGAAACACTTTGAGTACCTCACTCTCTTCTGCAGTACTGAATATCAGGATTGTTGAATTTATTTTCGACATTTGAAATGTATAAATTGTACAGAAGTAAAGATACGAGTCATGTAATTCACTGTGCTTAACTGTTTACTTTAGAAACTTAGCATCTCATGTTTTTTCTGTCTTTGACCCTTTGTAATGTTGCCTGTAGAACATGTGAATCCTGGTCTTATTTTAAGTACACATTAATGCTTTGTGCTGTTCTGTAAGAGGAAACCTGTGACCCCCTTCCCTTTGCCTCAGTATAATAAAGAATAATTATATGAAAACCTACATTTCTGTGTGGTTGAATTTATTTAGGATGGATTTTAAAAGGAGACTTTGATGAAGCATGATGTTTCCTGTGTGATAGAAACTAGAAAAGCAGAGTTAGCAGACAATCTAAATGTAGGCAGCTTCAAAACACAGAAAATGGTAAAACATTTCAAAGGAATATTTTCACTCTAGATAGATAGATAGATAAATGTATTGCAGTCTTTATTCTGTACACACTAATGAAAATTAAATATCCAGGGGCATGTTGCTTTGCTAAAATACTGATCAACTGTGAAGCATATTATTCACAATCATTTGAAGACCATTGGATATGATACATGGTCACTGTGATATGTGAAGTAACACAAATTCATGAGTCAGACTTTACAGGACAGGGAAAGATGTTCTCATTCCCCACTGATAGAAGAAATGAATGATTGACATGTGTATAGACTATGCTTCTAAAACAGTGATATAAGACCAAGAAATCTCTATATTTGACCTTTCCTCTAAATGAGAGCTCCATTATGTTGCTAGGAGCATTCCCAAGAGTCTAGTAAAGATTAATGCCGCATTGAGTTGAACATAAACAATCAGGACAGTAAAAGGGTAGTGAAAGCTTCAACATAGCATCCACAAAAACAAAAATGTTTGAGCAATAAAACATTTTTAAAATAGTTCATCTTAAAAATACAGCAAAAACCCAACACACCCATGTTGTTCACTCTGCAAACCACACGCAGTATTTGTCTGACCTGTGGTTCATTCTCCAGGTGTCAGGTGAGCAGCCTCCCAGCCAGCTATGTTCACCTTTATGTGGCTGTAGACAGTCAGGTTTTGACCTAGTTATGGTGCTTACTGCCTCCCTCACATAATCCAAACCAGAAATGTCCAGCAAGAGTTAGGGCTGCAGAGGATATGACAAGCACTTGTCATAAAGCTGCACTGACAGTCAGTAAGAGGGAGTGTGAACATGAGTTCAGCAGGGGAATTTCTGATATAACTGGATACTGTTTAACACCTACATGAATACAATAATAATAATAATATTAAATTAATAATAATAATAATAATAATAATAATAAATAAGAAGAAGAAGAATAAGAAGAGGAAGAAATGAAAAATTGCCAGCTGTATGCTTACATTCCAAAATCTTTCTCCCTGAGGCAGCATGCTTTCAAAATTGTAGAAATTAAATATTACTGAGGTTTATGTTTCTACTCAATAATTATAAGACTTATATAAGCACTGTGCAAATGAACATAACCACATCCAAACAAAACCTGAGTCAAACACATACTGTACTTTGAAACACAGGGACTGTGATCCTTGAGACACCAGAAAAAGTCCTACAGGTTAATCGTGATTTTCACCAATATTCAGAAAAAAAAAAGATTTTTCAAATGATTCTACATTACATTTTGTAGCATGCTTGACCAAAAAATCATCACCTTTCTGAAACCTGAAAAAATATTTGCTGAAATGTTTCAGGATCCCAGATACTATGTGCCATTGGATACCGGCTCCCTCTGTTGGATCCATATTGTATTGTAACTGACACCCAGTTAAATTACTTGTTCATCATCAACACTGTCAGTTGACTTACTCATGACAGTCTGGAGCTGAGAACCTTGGAAAGTAATGCTAAGTAAATAGATACAGTTGGAAAACTTTGATTCAAGTTTGGTAAATGGCTTTGACCTCAGTTAGGAAAAGTACCCTGGTTTTGAGATTGACCTCTGACAAATGAAGAAATATTTTTTTAAATAAAGACTCTGTGCCAATGTTCTTTTTTTCTTGTTTTCATTGCAATAAAATGCCATGCAGTGCCATTTCTCATGTACTTTGGCTTGGGTTGTCCAAATTTGAAAGTCTCTGGCTTTAGTTACACTGGTCTCTAAAATACACACAGACACACATGAGGGCAAAGGCAGTGGAGTACTTTGTTTTAAAATAAAGAATTCTGAATTTTGCTATTTCCATGGTATGCTGTAGGTGGCCTGATGTATCCCTGAAACAGGAAAGGAAATGAAAGGTTAAAGGTGGGCTGTGGCTGGTGGGCTATACTGTCCTTCAAGTTTCTATGCAACATAAACACATAAACCAGAGGGAAAATCTCCCAGAATGGCCTCATAAATAAACATATACCATGACTGAGCCTGCATATGGAAGATGGCTTACCAGACCTAGAGTACACTGTACAAAGATGAGTAACTTTGGGCTTTACAGTTACTAACAAATCTGAAAGCACTATGATAAGCAGCATCTAACATGATGAAAGTTGTGGGTATTTGAAGTTAGATGGTGAGTTTTGATTAGATGGTGAGTTTTGATTGGTTCTCATTGTGTGTCCTTATGTATCAGAGAACTGATAAAGACACTACATTGTGATTGGCTGTTTCAACAACTGCGTGTGCCAAACTGCAGCCCATTTCTGAGGAAACCTCCTGGTTCTTCACTGAAGGTGGGGAATGGGAGGGACATGGAAAGATGCAGTAGATGAAAGGGGGAGGGGATATGTTGCTCAGTTCATTGGTTAGTTTTATTACTCTCCCCAGGTGCTGAGACATTTGTTTCTTTGTTGTGGGCAGTGGGAGCAGGTAACCAGAACCGGCTCAGAGGTGGACGAAACACAATGAGCCTGTGTGTGTGTATGTGTGTCAGTGTATGTGTGTGTGAGTGAGAGAGAGAGAGTGTGTGAGTGTGTGTGTCTGTGTATGTGTGTGTGTGCGAGAGATAATGTGTGTGAGTGTGTGTGTGTGTGTGTGTATGTGTGTCAGTGTATGTGTGTGAGTGTGTGTGCGTGCGAGAGAGAGTGTGTGTGTATGTGTGTCATGTGTGTGTGTGTGTGCGTGCGAGAGAGAGTGTGTGTGTGTGTATGTGTGTGTCAATGTATGTGTGTGAGTGTGTGTGTGAGAGAGTATGTGTGTGAGACAGAGAGAGAGAGAGAGAGAGTGTGTGTATGTGCACCCCCCACACACACACAGGCCTGGCAGATAGTGACTTACCTGATAGGCCACAGCAGGTCTTAGGGAAATAGACACGCCTGTGATCAAACCCCCGAGGCAATACCGGCTCCTGTCACCACCCTGACACAGAGAAACTGATGTAACCAAGCAAGCTGCCTTGGCAACAGCCAAAGCCAGAGACAATGATCTCATTATTAACCAGTAGGGCTGACTGAGAGAGTGAAGTTATCACTTACAACGACCACCTTGCACATAACATGGACGGAAGTAGGATAGCACTAAAACAATGTATAGCTGTGCAGAACAGTCTGAGAATGACACGTAAAACATCATTAAACAGGATATGCAACAAACAGCACATCCAGAATGTGCATGTTGCCAAATTTTACAGAGCCAATAAAACAGACACAGGAATAAATCTGAATTACTGAACGCAGCGTACAAAACCATGATGGCATATTGCAAATTAAGTAATAACTGCATTATAGACAGGGATGGACAGACACAAAGATGGTTGCCACAAAAAGACCTCAGAACTCAATTTCAACAAAAATAGTATGTTATGAGCTTTAGAAACCAAACTTTATCATAGGGCCATCATTCAGAATCCACTTGTAACCAAGACCAATGCATAACCTGGTGTATTGAGCAAAAAAACAATTTCTGGATCACTTTGCATGGTGGAACTACAGCAAAGGAACATGAAAGCACAATAAGTACCCAGGTGTGTCCTATGAAATGAGTGAAATGTTATCCACTCTGGATAAGAGCTTCTTCTAAATGAGCCATGTCTGTTTCTGCTTGTAATTATTTGATACACATCTCCATGACCAGCCATTTTGATAAGCTAATGAAGGGCAAGTTGAAGACAGAGTGAGCCTTTAGACAATGACCAAATGTACGACTCAGGCAATGTCGGAATTTACAGATAATTTGCTGCAGGGTAATTGGTGGAAACCAAAACTTTCTTACACACTGGCCCTCCAAGAACAGGACAGTCTGTACTTGGTCCAACCAATCCATCCCTGCAACAACCAATCACCTAACCCCTCTTTGATCCACATGTAGAGATCACTGGGCCTGCTTTGAGCTTCACATACAGCTCGAAGATCAGGACGGAAGGCTTCCCTTCACAGTGCAGTGACGTGTGAACAGAGACATGCCGTGGTACATGTGTCTTTAAGCTGCAGCGCATGAGATTATACTCTTAACACCTGCAGCACTGGAGGGCTGCTGGGGGGTGGGAGGCAGCAACTGGGTGTTTTGACAGAAGTAGTATTTAACCTGGTTTCCCACAATGTCCATGGCTGATCTTATTACATGGTTTCTTTGAAGGGTTTTTGAGGACATATGGAACATGCCATAAATAGACAAAAAGCCATAAATATCTGCCCACCAAATGGTCAGTGATACATAATGGTTTTGATAATAACCTAAAGTAAAGACTTTCTGGGAAACTGAAGCATTACCTATGTCCAAGTGTGATATCTCCATCCAAAACACAGTGTGAGAAAATGGCTTGGTTTCTTATTGGCTGAGCGCTGTACATTTACTGTCCAAGAGATATGTGACGTTGTTTCCCTTTGTGACCTGGTAATTATGTTTAGGGTCACAGGTCCAATTATAAAGATAAACTCACAGAAGGAAGCAGAGGATGAACTGCAGACATTGCTTCTCAACCACCCTCTGGTCTCTCCCATCCTGATTCATGCTTTCAAACAGTCTTTTCAAAGGGATAAGGTATATACAATATAAGGCTTCTGAGTCTTGTATGTATGGCATATGACAAGTATGTATCAATATTCAAGGACAATACTCCCTTACAAATTTATCTGTTTCTTTCTTTATACAGTTTGAAATCAAGAAAAACAAAAAAAAAAAATATAAATAAGTAACAATGTCCATTGTTTACACTAGCTTTGGCTCTGAGTCTGGATCATTGTGTTGTCACTCTGTTTGATCTGTGATCATTGAGGATACAGTTAGGAGTTATGAAGCAATTGAAGTGTCATTGGAATACTAATCCCGGGATGATTGATTGAATAAAATTCCTCAATGCATGGCTCAGGTTTATATTGCTGTGAAGTCCATCCTGGATGGAGTGGATCTGGAAGAGAAGTACCTCCCAGCACACTCAATTTGGTTACCCCCTCCACCCCTTCCCCAAGGGCTGAACAACGATGGTTTTTCTGCATAAATTCCCCACCCCTGGATAAAGCAAACTGCTCTACATCATGCTGACATAATGGTGTTTCTAAAGACAGCTCCAGGCAGAAGGGTTGGGGATTGGGAGAAAGCTCCAATGAGGAATCAGGACTGGAGTCTCCCCCTGCCGAGAGTAAGTGGGATTCCTCCAGGCCCAGGGCAGATGTGCTAGGGATGGTTGAGTCACTGTAATGTTTGATACTTGAATTTTACATGGGTCTGTTGTTGGAAATTACATGATATGGTTGAGCTAATTACGCTCCAGAGTTTATTTTCTCTTGGGATTCAGTGCACCATATATATATATATATGGAATGAGCCTGTACCTGTACCATAAATCTGTGAAAATCCATTAATTAAAACACTAAAGAAGGATGCTTGTTACTATTCATCCAGTGATTGCCTATCTTAACACTGTTTGTTTAGAAAAATCAGAGGGTGTGTACAATTTTATTTTCCGACGCTTTTATCGTTTTGTTTGTTTTCATTTAAATACTTGCGAATCTAAGGCACTGGAACAACGACAGCAGCGTCAGCACCAAAATACACGTTGACTTTTCGGGCATTGTCGGCCGCGTGCGCGTTTGCCTCCTCTACTATGCGCTTTTCCAACAGGCGTGGAGACACACTCTGCCGCAGCACTTGGCACAGGTGTCATGACGTCATTAACCACATTGAAACCAGAGCCTTTCCACTCAATCTCATGGATCCCTCGGTGTCCTCACAGCAAGACACATCAGCGTCGTTTTGGTCGCAACCGCCATATATCTACTTTGAACATATCGCAGTATATCTCACATCTGAAAATAACTGTCGGCCACTTCCCCTCATATTTTTCTCTATTCAAAGTATTTTCTAGGAACTTTGATGTACAAATTACAGCAAGAGCGTCTAAAATTTCGTCACTTCACTGCATTATGAGCTTAGCTGTGTTGACAAAAACGACTTTGTTGAAAATGAGACTTTGAGGTGAGAACAGAGTGCACTGAGTCGTAACCTTGGTGACATATGTTCGTATTTTGACACTTGAACACAAAATCGACTGTGCACATTCTGTTTTGTCTTCAGCTGTTGTTTGGGCTACAAATGTTCTTCAACACACTTGTGCTGATTTTTTGGAATCAAACAGAGGAAAAAAAGAAACACAAAATGTTTTCCATCATGGTTCAAATTCCTTTCAGAGAGTTCCTTCAATTACCATTTTATTTCTTCAGTGTGAGGAGCTGTTTATGAACAGAAGGAAATCTGAGGCAAGTGGAAAAGTCATCTGATGTAATGGAAGGTAAAATAAAACATTTTTGTAACACTATCATTTGCACAGCTCTCTTGGAGTGTGATTAGTTATCAAATGCAGACCAAATGTACAGTACATGTCAATGCGGGTAGAAGGCCGCTTTCATTTCTCAACCTAGGAACATTGCATAAATGCACTTGTCATTTTATGAGTTAACGGGACGTTTATTACAATGATTAAAGACATAATACCAGAGGGGTTTAAACCTTGCAGAGTCTATAAGCTTTCCATGTCACATTCCATTGACGTTCCCAGTATGCTCTGTGGGCCCCGTGCAAAATCCTGTTTCTCAACTGCCACAAACGCCACTATTGTTTGCACACAGAAGGAACACAGAGAAAAGCGTCACTGTTAGCCACCGCAACACATTCTCCTGCTGTAATTACATTTCAAATCTCCACCTAGAAATGGTTGGTACTCAAAGGCTCATTTACTGAGGAACAAGCCACAACGCTGCTCCAAAGCACCAGCTCTAAGCTATGAAAAAAATGTACAAACCTAAGGTTTCCTGCCCAACAGAGATCAATTATTCAAGGACTCAAGGAGAGATTAGATATTATTAACAGACCTTGCACAGGGGGTGGGAGATGAAGTTTTTTTTTTGGCCATGAGTAGATGTGGGAATTAAAACTCCACTTCAAGTCCTACTTCACAGAGGCCATACTTCATTTTATGTTACAATGGTAAAATGCATGAAAGGGACATATGGTTTACATAATAAATAATTGCTTTAAGTTGGAAAATTTAACTACCTGTGGATATGATTTTTTTTTTCACTTGAATTGTCATAATAAACTGACCAGCAAGAAAGAGCACCTGATAAAAACTTAACATTATTTTTGATGGACATCCCTTTGGGGGATTGTGAAGAAGAAAGAGGTTCATGGATTCTACAGGTGGAAATTTTGAAAATAAATAAGAGACACTGAGTTCTTTATATATATAAGTTAGGCAACATAAATGTATTTGTGCTCAAATGCAAAAACAAAAGGTGCTTGTGTTGAAACTTTTTTTTCATGATTAATGATAAACACTTAGGAATTTTGCATGTATGCTTGTATGTGACATTTTTTTCTGTAACTTTAAAATTATTTGTTTTGAACAGCAGAATGTTCAGGGAAAGTCTAGGGAAAGTCAAGGGAAATGTACTCTACTGCTGTGTGATTGTTTCACGTTATCTGGGAACACAATGAAATCCAGTGGATGCAGTATCTCATATCATATCTCATAGCCCTTGAGAATCTCAGGATTTGTGAGTGATTGGGTTCCAGACACAGCAACAGCAAAAGCAGCAGAGGAACAGGCAGAGGTTCACACTCAGAGGAGAACAGAAACAGGGCCAGGCCTGCTTGAGTCCAGTGGCTGTCAAGAGCAATAGACATGATGCTCAGCAGCTAGGGCAGTCAAACAGAAAAAGACTCTCAGCAAGAAGTGGGAAGCTGTAACATGTACAGCTTTAGAGCTATTTGCATATTTAATAAATGGAACAAGACAAAGCTGACATTTGTGACACTTTTGGTAGACTCAAATCTGCATTTCAGAGAACGTTTGAATGTGCTGCAGTGTAGATAAAAAGGCATTGATGCCAGAGGTTTCATGTTATGAAGTGTCAATAATGTGTACTAATGTGTATTAAACAGTGCTATAAGGAATATACATTTAGTGCTTAAGGGACAGATGATCATTTTTATTAAAGATTCATACTGCTCTGCTTGTCTTGTGGATGATTAAAATTGAATACAGATCTTTTTATTTAGGTTACTATGGCAGAAAATTTGAGTTTTCCATCTTTCCATACTTTCCATCTAGTGATGTACCATAAGGGGTTCACTCTTGTCTTACCAGATTCAAAATTCCCTTACCAGTAGCTTGCATAGTGGAGATGTAGTCATAGCTACCAGTTACTGTGTATCTAATTACTGCCCCCAATGATGCCATCTTGGTTCCACTCACTTCCCCATTCAAGAATCATATTGATCTTTTTCAAATTTTGTCATGACAGTTTCTAAGCCATTACTCAAATTTTGTGAAGTCTATGTGTTGTGGTTACAATGATTTTAATCGCTGGACAAAACAGCGCCAATTTGTCATGACCATTACCTAGAAGATCCCATGAAAGAACCACACTGCCTTTAAAATTTTCCCTCAATGTGTGTCTGCAGCCAAGCACAGAGTCATATATGGAACAACATAAAATGTTATATTTCGTTGTACTTAATTACTGTAAGCTGTATGAATCTATGACTTAAGTTGAGTGTGTGGTGTAGTAGCTGGAGGCAAAGAAAGTTGCACTCTGTTTCGTACTCCAAGCTAACGGATATTATGTTTCCTATGCAAAGTACATCGTTCATTTAAATAAATGATCCATCAGACCCGTTCAGCTTCATTTACATCACATTTACCAGATGATCTTATCGAGAGAAACTAACACACATTACTCATGACCATTACTCATGATTACAATGTGAATCAATTCGACGTTTATTTCTCTCAACGGTTGTAAAAAAATGTTTTTTGATAAGGCTGGCGAATTTTGTTTACCTTTGGTGATGCTAAATGTGAAAAAATAAAGCATACAACAAAAACATACAACAATAATTGTTACCCTATCGTTCTGTACTAGTGTTCACTGAGAAGCATAAGCCATGATTTCAAAGTAGCTGGCTATCAGGAAAATGTTACATATTAAAATAATATATATTTTTTGCCATAGTAGATATTTTAAATGCATTGGCAAAATCAGGCTTCTGTGCAGTGGTACATTTGTCCAGTAACCATATATTTATATCATTATTTTATTTATTATTCTGAATAAAAAACAGTTAATGTCACATTCTAATTGACCCCAATGGACATTTCCCTACTGCTATTACCTTAATGTTTGTAACAAAGCAACATATGAACCTTTATCAGAGGGTCACATGAGTTTATGCTATGTCAACAATAATAGATCAATAAAAGGCTCCTGGTAAGATATGTTAAATCAATCACATATCAGTGAGAGGACTTCTTTTATCATATTTTTGTTGTTTTGAATAGGGATCAATAAAAAATTCTATGAAATCAGAGAAAGACTGAAATGTTGAAACAAAGTTAGTTCAGCTATTTTAAGAAGTGCAGAGAACAATGTGTAATTTGTGTGTCTGATGTTTTCTGTTTGGGAAGCTTGGAGGCAAGTCCAAACGCTAAGTTTAAATGTGGTTTTACGATGGGATCCACTTTGTTTCAGATCCTAAAACCTCAAAGACACAACGAATCACTGACTGACACTTCTGAAATCTGACCTTTCTCCTTGCCCTAGTGCCACTGCAGTATTCTGGGATCTGCAGAGCGTAGTCTTCTGGGTACTTTTTTTTGTCATAAAACACTGCATCACATCATACATCTTCAGAATTCTAGTTTCTATTTTGAGCGGACACAGTAATGCGACTGCTTCTACACAAACAAAGTATTTAATGTCCAGATTAAAATTTTATTCGGTACACTGCGTTTTACTGTTTGTGTTAACCCCTAATTTTCTGATTAGGAAATTCAAAATTATTTGTTGGAATACTTTTTGATTGTCTAAACACACCACACTCTGTCAAAGCGATTGTAATGTAAGCCATTATTATATTTATGACACGAAAAATGCTGTTGAACTCCGGACTGCAGGGAAGACATTGATAGTTAAATAACATCAAATTAAGATGAGTAAAAACGTAATTAACTGATCTATTTTACGTTACAGCATTACTTTCATAAAGTGCATACAAGACTTTAAACATATTCGCTCGCGCAAACTCCTTAAAACTAAACGCAAAAGTACACTCTGTAATTTACCATGGCAACCATAAAAGTGGGGTTGTTTGGCAACACGGTAAGTGGGAGCGAACACCGAGAGCAATGGGAGGGGCCATTTTTAAAGGACCAGGTGTTCGTCACCATTCCACATGCAAACATCAGATAAACTAATCATTTAGAGCACTGGGCGCGTTGAAAGCAGTTATCCAAGCAAGGCTACGCAAATGGTGTTACAAGGGAAAGTATTTTTGTAAAAACTTTACACGCTTTACCGAGGCTTGCAAGCACCGTGGTGCTTCCCTGCGATCTCTCCTACAACTAATCTCCCTCCCCCTACCCTACATGCTGCCAAGTTGACAGGATAAGCACTCAGCCTGTAAAACATTCTTTTACCAGCGAAAATAAACTCGAAGGTGGAAATCGGACAAAAAACAAAATGTTTAAAAAGAGCAAAGGCAAAGTGCTGGTAGAATACGCTTCGGAAGAGGACGACATGTCGTGGCATCACCAGCACACGTATAAGGTAAGATAATCGCTAGCGACAGTAGCTAACAAAACTAACAAAGTACTAAGCTGTGACCAATTGATATAATGCAGTTTAAAGTAGACAGACTTTTAGATGGCACTGAACAAAACGAAATGCAAACGGGCTATGGGTGTGTTGAATCCTTTAGTAATGTTTTATTAAGTTAAGGGGATGCATATCTTATAAAAAGTAAGGTATTTTAGGATTTTTACGCATGTGTGGCCAAAGATGAAGCCCAGTTCAGTAGATCCCGTTCATCTCTTGTATTTGCTGTTGTGGTCTTGATTTTGTGCGGTTTAGTTAGCACTCTATTTCTATGGATACGTATTTACATACCACAGCAGTTGTGAAAATTATTCTGACACATCGCCTATGATATAATCATGAAGTGTGTGTGCAAACGGGTGGAGTTGCATTATCCGTAGTTGAAGTCTGCTGTGAAATGTATTTTACTTTTGCGGTACTTAATAGTTTTTTCAAACAGACAGTTTGCTTTTAGCGCTTCCCTGATGGAAATGACCAAGTATAGGAAGCGTTAGGCGCAACTATGCTGTATGGCGTGAGGTTTGAAGAAATGGTCTCTTCCAGTGGTACGATGATTTTTAAAGCGCCGAATGTGGAAGATGCAGCTTTTGGAGAGACGGCTTCCCTTATCCTCCAGTGAATTCCAGTGGGGTAGTTGTCAAGTCGTTTCCCTCTTTTCACATTGCAGTGTTAGAGCATAGAGCGGCTGGGATTTGCGATGAACACCTTCAATAAAGATGGCAACATATAGCAGGTGCCACCTGTGAGACAACAACAAGGTTGTGTGAGGCCGATCCATTTCCTGAGAGGAGAAATGTGATACTGATGAAAAATGACGATACATGTACTGTCTAAATAATGAAGGTTGTGTTTTTGTGTTTTGGACAGTAGTGGTGGGTGGTTACTTCATCTGGTGAGATCCTTGGTTTATTGGCTCTTAATATGATTGCTAAAAAAACACACATGGTTTTGGATGGTTCTGTCATCGTGTTGGTAAATTCCAAAGACCAGAACAGAGGAAAATAACCCTGATGTTGATGAAGAGATGAATCAGGTGTTCATTTCAAAGGAAAGTAAAGCTAAATAATGCAGCCTGCAAAGGTAACATAGGTATGGACCAGGACTGTTCAACATATACAGATGTGGTCCTCTTTTATGCAATTACAGAATAAAACATTCACATATGACCTCCTTTTACATTATGAGGGTTGCCATACCTGATTGGATCTGTTATGCTACAGTGACAGGACTTCTCTAGACCCAGCCAGACTTGTTGGCACACCTGTACAATCAATTCACATGTAAATGTAGAAACACTATTGGTGTATTCCAGGATCAAGTGCTGTGTTTCGTCTATAGAGTTGGCCACTTGTAATGGCGTCCAGAAACACTTTAAAGACTGGGTTGAATGTTTCTTCATCCTCTTCCGATACGTGAGACAATAGCCATTGTGTGATAAAACGGTCCATGCACTTTCATTGTAGAGAGTTATGTGGTGAAGTAGTTTTAATGTTGTTATTGATAGCGAACCAGAGGCCATGTTTTATATTTGAATTTACCTCTTAGCGAAACAAAAGAGATCCCAGAGTCGTTCTCTTTCAGGAAGTTGACTGGCTGCTCCAGAGCAGCAGTTTCCTGGTTTGTGAGGCCTGTGTTCTGTGGAGATGGGATTGGAAGTTAATATTGGGCCTCCTTCCTGGGCCACAGGGCACAGAGACACTGCAGTGGCCCACATCCAAACCCTCCTGGGCTTTCCTTTAATCCCAAGATGGAGCGCCTCCGACCGTAATGACCGTAATATGTGCGAATGTAAACTGTAAATTGTCTTGAGACCCAGTGTCCATACCCAGTTCTGTGGGGCCGGTGTGTCTGTTTTTTTTTTCCCTTTCAGTCATTAGCTTGTGTAGGCCTTGAAGCCAAAGGGTTTGGACTCGGTGAGTGAAATTAAGTCCTGGACTGATGAAAGACAATAAAAGCTAGCGGGCAGACTGGCCCCTCAGAACTGCAGTTGAGCACCGTGGAACTGGGCCATAACGTGGGGCCATATTGTTGTCTATCATTTTTATCATTTGCTGCTAAGTAATACCACAAACCAAATGTAAAAATCACAGCTGTAGAAATGTGTACATCAGGGCTGGGGGTCCATTAAATTTCAGCGCTACCAAGGCCCGATAATTTAAATTCATTTAATGAACTGAATAGTGAATGCTATGAACTTAAAAATAGTATGCATGAAATATGCATACTGTTTTTAAGGATTTTTAAAGTACTGAAATTAATATTAATTCATTTCCTGAATTTACTTAAATGAAATGGAATAGGCCCTGACTCTGATATCGCCTAGATGCGTGATTAAGGCCTGCAGAGATGCTTTTAATTTGTTGTTAAATGTATTTCTCTCACAGCCTGAATTGTAGATTTAAGGATGAAAAAAAGTGCATCTTGACCCTAATAAGGTTCATGCAATCTTGTCTTTTTGACGGTATTGAGAAATTGAGTCGAAATGAGATTTTGGCTGAAGACTTTTGTAAGCTCACATAACTGCTACTTGATCCAGTTATTATTGTCAGACACAAAACGAAAAAAATGACTGTTAAAACTGAATAACTTTTTATTTAGGCTGTGAACCTCAGTATTTTGTGACCTATTTCAAACTTCTGTCCTGGTCTGCCTTATGTAAGGAGGTTAAATAACCCATAATAGTATGGCAACAGCTCTTTTCCTGTTGAAAGATAAAACAAAAAACAACATGTCAAGGCTGGTCCTTCATTTCCATAAGTGTCTGTCTCATGCAACGCTGTGTGAATGTGAAGTCAATTTAAGATTATTTTCAGATTGCAGTTCTCTTGCCCGCCGTCTTTCTGCATTGTCCATCAAAACCACAGCTCTTTGAGCACACAGTAGAAATGCGCAATGTCATAGCAGCAATCAGACTTGTGGCCTGTTTAACCAGCCTGAGAAAACTGTTTGAGATCGTACGAGAAAGGCCAAAGAGCCCAGTTGAAGGCGCTTAAGCACATGTTTCCTAAACAGCGGTGATTTGGGTGTCTTCCTGTTGGCCTTTGATCTACCGAGGTGGCGGCTGAGGCAGGCGGCGCACGGGCACGTCACAGACGTCTCCTCTTCGCCCTTGCAGAAGATCAGAAGAATGTCTTGGGGCAGGCCTGCCTGCCTGCTCTTTTTGCTGTTCCACTTGCCTCATGTCGGTTGGTTGGACTCCATACTCTTACCACATTTCCCCTTGTTTTTCTTTTTTATCCCAATAATGCCTTTGTGCGGTGCACGGCTGTCAATAGTTTTGGTAAGGAATGAAAATTTGGAGGCTCATGCCCTGACTTGAATGGAAAACGATAACAGTTTAATGAGTATCTTCATGTCTGCACCTTACTGTTTTTCTCTTCAAAGCCCCACTCAGAAGATTGATTAGACTCTGTGTTATGTGTAGCTCAAGAACACATCATAACAGTAGAGTGAAAATGATGAAAACACATGATATATGTAAATGTAATAATACCCCAGTGTACGATGGTTTTTGTTCCAGTCAATAACCTGTTTAATAAGTTTTACTGGGAGCATGTTCCGTATACATAATTTTGAACATTGACAGATTTTAACATAATGCAGGTTTGGCTCATTTTCTTTCCTTTGCTACAGATGGTTAACTTTTAATGACCAGTTACTCACACATTAAGGATTGAGCAATTCTAGCTGTAAATCTGTCAATTAATCAGTTAAAATGTTCTCATGTTGGTTACCATAGCACATTAGCAAAAATGTGCTAGGGTAAGGACAAGAAAAACCAACTTGTTTTTACACAAGGAATCAATATGATTGTTTTACATTAGTAATCACTGTCATTGTTGGAACAAAAATCAGAGTAGGCAGGAGTCCCCTTGGACAAGGGTTTATTGGTGTGCAGTTATATGAAGGCATCAATTCAGCGTAGCAATTAAAATATCGGGGTAAAATGAAAAGTGCGCCAAAACCACCTTACATAGTTTTAAAAGTGCAAAGTTGTTACTGGCTGCTCACTTATCAGTAAACACAGTCTTGAGAGAGGGGTTGGACCAACATGTTTTAGTAGTAACTAATTTAATTTAAAATAATTTACATGATCACAAGAATGATCAGAAACACAATTGCATAAGCAACACTGAAAAACTAAAACTTGGAGAGAAACGTAATTGTGTTTTTATGGCTAAAATAAAAAGAACTATTTTAGCCTCTGCCTGGAAAATGGCAAAATGTTTTGGCTTGCCTCTGTGAAACAGGGTGAGGACAGAAATTATGCACTAATCTTGTTTTCTTTCTTCTCCCAGTTCTTGACTGCACACTGAGAAATTGTTGCTGTTGTATGAAAACAGATCTGTCACATGATCTGAGAGTATAAATGCTTGTCACCCATTATTGAAAATTGGGTCATACCTAAAAAAAATTGTACAATTAATGCTAAAACCACAAACTGAATCCACTTTTGTGTTTAAAATCACATTTTACAAATAATAAGTGTTTTTACATGAAACAGATACTATTTATTTTTTCTCATTTCCCAAAATGGCTGTTCAGTAAAACAAAGATCATGGACACACCAATGAACTCATTACTTGGATTATCTGAAATTACCAGCCTAAATGTGGCAATGTCTAACCATCTAGATCTAACCACTAATACAATCTAGTGTATTGTTATTGGGTTAATGTCTGTCTGTCTACTGAAAGGACCTGATGTTTTAAGTTTTACATGTGTGATTCTGAATTCTCTCAGGAACCTGATGTGTTATACACACACACACACACACACACACACACACACACACACACACACACACACACACACACACACACACACACACACACACACACACACACACACACGCACATATATGTGTCTGTGTGTGTGAGATTCTCAATGACCTAAGGAACCTGAAGTTGTTTTATATATATGATATGTGTGTGCGATTCTGAATGACCTAAGGAACCTGATGTCCTTAGTTTTACATGTGTGATGCTGAATGCCATTCTCCATTACATTTAGCCGTTCCAATAGAGTTTGCATGTACTGCCAACTCCCCCATTTTTCCAAAGCTGCCCTGTTTATTTTACTGTTCCAGAAATACCTTTCCCTGAGTACAGGAAAGCAGTGTCGTGCACGCTGTGGTGTGTTTGTGTGTGTGTTCCTCTGTGCTAAATCGCTGCCTTTCTCTCTGCATTCAGGATAAGGACCCCGATGGAGAAGAGGAAGTTCTGGGCACCGTGTCTAAGGTAAACACCCCGTTGCTCTTCTCTGGGCCGGGGCCTCCTCCTCTCACTTGCTCTCCTGCCTGGCCTGCTGACTTTACCACTCTAAAAACATGGCTAATGTGCTATCGCTTCCCTACCTACCTACCCACCCGCCCGCCACCTCAGGGGTCCATGCCATTGTCCTGAATAATGACTGCTGAAAGAAAGCCAACTGCTTAGACCCCAGGGTGTGTGTGTGTGTGTGTGTGTGTGTGTGTGTGCGTGTGTGTGTGTGTGTTGTGTGTGTGTGTGTGTGTGTGTGTGTGTGTGTGTGTGTTTGTGTGTGTGTGTGTGTGTGTGTGTGTGTGTGTGTATGTGTGTGTGTGTGTGTGTGTGTGTGTGTGTGTGTGTGTGTGTGTGTGTGTGTGTGTGTGTGTGTGGACTCTCGACCAAAGAGACTGGGGCTAATGTTGTGTGTGTGCGGGGTCGTGAGTCCATACAGGAGAAACGAAAACAGGATCAGGTGACTCACCACAGCTGCAGGACAGTGTACTCTTGGCCTTGCTAGCCACATCTTCATGCCTCTTCCACTGGCCTTACCATGTTTCTTATATTTATATTTTAAGACTAGCTCTTTTGTTGCGGCATAAAAGTTGAAAACTAGAAAAAAAAGGAACATTCGGAGCCCTTGGAAAGGATTATTTCCGTAGCGAAAGAAGAAAGATGGCCAGGTAAATGGCCTGATCAAGTCCATGATCACAGACGATGAGACGCAGCATTCGTCAGTTTTGTAGCAAAGCTTTGCGGACCTACAGCAGTGTTTCCCAACTTCATTAGAGGGAGCAGCAAAAACTCTACCAAATAAAGCCCCAACACTCTCTATGAAATTTAATTCGGATAATTGTCTCCAATGACTGCCAAATGTGACTCTACTTTCTCCCATTCCCCTCAAAACTCCTGTCCCGTTCTTTTTTTTTTTTAAATCCCCCCACCCCCTTCTGCCAGGTAAGCTTATATCACCTGTTTCAGCTCTTGAACTTTAAGAACATGTAACCCAACAACCAGAAGAAAAAACTCTGAATGTACTACCAGTTTGCCCCCTCACTTGCAAACAGCACAGTTACAGTTATACTACTGTGGAGATGCAGAGTAACATGGGAGTTCAGGCCCAAACAGTAATTTTAAGAACGCAACAAGTAAACAAAAACGCTGCTACTGAGAACATGTTGAGCTATGTTTTTAATGGTCCACTTGGCCATGGCTTGACAGTTAAAATAGAGCATATTGCCCTGAGTGATTGTTTGCTTTTCTTATTTAGAAACTGTGTGGCAACAGCTTTGCGCAAGTGAATGCACAGTTTATGTTGGCTGCCTCAGTTACACTCCAGACCACGAGCCTTGTGTGGCGGCAGCATGTCCATCTATGAATTGGCTTTTCAGCACATTAATTTTCCATGCTACAAGGCTAGAGCTATCCACTTATTGCAGCCGGGATCACGACACTTGCAATGGCCTCCTTTGTCACCACATCTCAACAAGCTGCTCACAGTAGAGACCCATCACCAACCTTTTGAACGGATAGCTTGCTTCTCTTGGGGAAGCATTGAGCGGATGTATCTCTTGCCACACTTGTAACACCTTACTGATGAATGAGCTGATAAATTCAGGCTGTTTGGAGGACAAAACAGGTCCAGTTCACTATTAGGAAGGTGTATCTAAAGGCAGCGGTGCGTGTGTGTGTGTGTGTGTGTGTGTGTGTGTGTGTGTGTGTGTGTGTGTGTGTGTGTGTGTGTGTGTGTGTGTGTGTGTGTGTGTGTGTGTGTGTGTGTGTGTGTGTGTGTGTGTGTGTGTGTGTGTGTGTGTGTGTGTGTGTGTGTGTGTGTGTGTGTGTGTGTGGACTCTCGACCAAAGAGACTGGGGCTAATGTTGTGTGTGCGCCGTGGGTCGTGAGTCCATACAGGAGAAACGAAAACAGGATCAGGTGACTCACCACAGCTGCAGGACAGTGTACTCTTGGCCTTGCTAGCCACATCTTCATGCCTCTTCCACTGGCCTTACCATGTTTCTTATATTTATATTTTAAGACTAGCTCTTTTGTTGCGGCATAAAAGTTGAAAACTAGAAAAAAAAGGAACATTCGGAGCCCTTGGAGAGGATTATTTCCGTAGCGAAAGAAGAAAGATGGCCAGGTAAATGGCCTGATCAAGTCCATGATCACAGACGATGAGACGCAGCATTCGTCAGTTTTGTAGCAAAGCTTTGCGGACCTACAGCAGTGTTTCCCAACTTCATTAGAGGGAGCAGCAAAAACTCTACCAAATAAAGCCCCAACACGCTCTATGAAATTTAATTCGGATAATTGTCTCCAATGACTGCCAAATGTGACTCTACTTTCTCCCATTCCCCTCAAAACTCCTGTCCCCGTTCTTTTTTTTTTTTATCCCCCCCCCCCCCCTTCCGCCAGGTAAGCTTATATCACCTGTTTCAGCTCTTGAACTTTAAGAACATGTAACCCAACAACCAGAAGAAAAAACTCTGAATGTACTACCAGTTTGCCCCCTCACTTGCAAACAGCACAGTTACAGTTATACTACTGTGGAGATGCAGAGTAACATGGGAGTTCAGGCCCAAACAGTAATTTTAAGAACGCAACAAGTAAACAAAAAACGCTGCTACTGAGAACATGTTGAGCTATATTTTAATGGTCCACGCACATGGCTTGACAGTTAAAATAGAGCATATTGCCCTGAGTGATTGTTTGCTTTTCTTATTTAGAAACTGTGTGGCAACAGCTTTGCGCAAGTGAATGCACAGTTTATGTTGGCTGCCTCAGTTACACTCCAGACCACGAGCCTTGTGTGGCGGCAGCATGTCCATCTATGAATTGGCTTTTTCAGCACATTAATTTTCCATGCTACAAGGCTAGAGCTATCCACTTATTGCAGCCGGGATCACGACACTTGCAATGGCCTCCTTTGTCACCACATCTCAACAAGCTGCTCACAGTAGAGACCCATCACCAACCTTTTGGAACGGATAGCTTGCTTCTCTTGGGGAAGCATTGGAGCGGATGTATCTCTTGCCACACTTGTAACACCTTACTGATGAATGAGCTGATAAATTCAGGCTGTTTGGAGGACAAAACAGGGTCCAGTTCACTATTAGGAAGGTGTATCTAAAGGCAGCGGTTTGAAATATCTGAGTAGTTGTAAGCTATGCATAAGCAGGGCCTAATGCTGGTTTCTGTTATGGTATAGCTGTGGGATCAGTTTGTTGTTGTAAAGGCACGAGACAATCTATTTTGTCACCTGGGCAGGAAGTGGTGTTCTTGGTTGAGCCTGTGAGCGCCTGTGTGTATGTGTATGTGTATGTGTATGTGTATGTGTTTGTGTTTGTGTTTGTGTTTGTGTTTGTGTTTGTGTTTGTGTGTGTGTGTGTGTGTGTGTGTGTGTGTGTGTGTGTGTGTGTGTGTGTGTGTGTGTGTGTGTGTGTGTGTGTGTGTGTGTGGGGCAGGGAGGTCATTAGGAGGAGTCTTGAGGAACAATCACAGTGAAACATAACAAGCGAAAATAGAAACTTTCCTCAGTCACATTATGCAACTGACTATGTTGTGGCCCGTGGTGCATTGTATGTGTGCTGAAATGTATTGGCAAAGTGATCCATGCAGCTAATCTTACAATCAATGTAGCTTCACCATTCATTAGCTCTATGTTTTTCACAGTCATATGCATGTTTACTGTAGTCTATATCTTCAAGGAATATCAGGGTTTTGTTGTAAATAGCAAGATAACTATACCTGTATCGGGCCTTACAGTTATGACTGTAAAAATCTGTTTGCATCAAGTTCTAGAATGTATGACTGGAGGAGACTGTCATCTTGTTGAGTTGTGGTTTATGCTATAGAGGTTGTTTATTCAGTATCTGGTTGGTACTGCACTCCTCTAACTAATAGTGATCAAATACTCAGCACAGTGTTTCTTCCAACAGTGGACCATCAATTCAAACCAGCTTGCTTGAGGAAATATGTGTGTATGCTCTTCATGAGACTAGCAGTGTTGCAGTGCATGTTTGTAGAGATGCAACAGATAAAATGTGTAACAGAATGTGCATGACCTTATTATACCAAGAGTTAACATGTCTGTCTTATGGCTCAGTGAGAGCTCTGCTAACTGCTGCTTCATTTTGCTTCACAGAGTGGCATGAGTAATCACTGTGTATGAGAAATAATGCAACAACTTACTTTTTGTTTATTCCTTTAATACCTCCTGTCTGAATGCTAAATCTGGACTGTATCAAGAGTCACTTTGTCTTCCACTGGCAGCACTGTATTTCAAAACAGGGATGATCTGCAACTTGGTTCGAAATGGAAATGTAATTTGTTCTTTAGTTGTTTTGAAGTTTATGTAACACACAACAGCACATGAAGTTTTATCATCTTGCATGCATACACAAGCACACACAGGATGTATCAGCATTAAAGCATGTTCAATAAATAACAAATCGTAACATCTCTTGGGAATGCAATATGCTGTTAAGTTCTTTAATATGTGCTCTGTACAGACACAAAATTGATATTTATGATTGGGAACATCATATTAGGGGAGGGAATTATTTCACAGTGAGACCTTCAGTGTTCCAGTTAACAATCCGTGAAGCTGGTGAAAAGAGTTGGTGAAAATAAATGCATAGTTGAGTACGAGTATGCGTGTGCGTCATTTAGCCTCTGGGTTGAAGGCTTTAAGGTCAAAGGGAAGGGGGGGCGGCGCCTCCCGCTCTCGTTACGAGGTTGCGGGGGAGCAGCAGCCCTGGAGCAGCTCAGGGTACGCTGCCCTCCTACACTCGGGCAAAACCACTAAGGTCTCTTTTCCTCTGCATTTCTGCTCCAGGTTCTTAACTCTGCAGCTGAATAACTGTCTCCACGACGCTTCATCTCCATGTGTGGAAGACATTTTTTTTTTTTTTTTTTTTTTTTTTTACAGGTTTTGCTTCAATGGCTTGTGAGCTCAAAGAAAGGATTCTAATGTAATCTCACAAAGACAGTTGGGTTTCCTTCCAATAATATATTAGGTGGTATACACCTCTGTCCAGATCATTAATTGGCTCTGCTGTAGGAAGAATGATGGGGCAGTGAATTGGCTTCCCATAATGCTTTTCAGTAAATGTTCAAGGAAAACCACATGGCTCACATGCTTGCCTTAGTAGCAGCTATATTGTAAAAATGAATATTGAGAGACATGTTTCTGACAAGGCACAAGGAGTATGTCTAATTTACAGTCCTTGTTTGGTGAGAACATTTAACCAGAACATTTTTCTCTCCATTGAAGTTTCAAAAACTAAAATGGCAGTTTGCCTAGACAGTGCATGATCGGCTCATTACAGGTAGTATATTTGAGTTCCATTTGCTTTGTGCATTGCTTTAGCATTTTTCATTTACTGTAGCAATTGTCAGTGAATATCAATTAAAAATCTTGTGTTGAAGACAAATGGAGCCACAGAAGAAAATTTTATTTTTCAAACTTAATTGTACACATTCTGATTTAGTATTTTATAATCATAAAATCGGATACCCATTTCATACCTGTGATTACATTTCATTATTAACAAAGAAAAGGTGTGAAATGGCTATGAACTGGTGCTGTTAATTTCATTGTGACCATTTGTCTGGCTGTACTTCCTGTGGTATCTCTGCAACAAGGACTAGATGTAGAAAAAGTACAACTTGCCTTTATAAACTGGAACATGCTAATGTGTAGCAAATAGAGAATATATATTCAAAACATAAAAAAAATCAATAAAAAAACAATTAAAGCCAATAGAAGCGCGTTGCGTATGAAAACAGTGGAGAATTCTTTGTCTTTATCTGATGATGGCTAGAGCCCGATGAGGGACAGAAACCAGCCCTGATGGCCTCCAGCTACCGCTTAGCCGCAGTCTCCTGTTCTTTACGTCGCTGTAAAGATCACATTTGTGTTTCTCTTAACTCTGAACTGTATCATCGGTTCAGTATCTGTCATGCAGCAACACCAAATTGACAAGGCCACAGTCTGTTGTCCCTGCAGAGCCTGGTTTGTCCTGAGAAGATGTCCCTTGTCAACCAGTCTAAGCATTCTTACGTTGCTGTTCATATTCTGGTATAGGACCCTAAATGGAAGAAATCCTCCCCTAGCAGCATAAATACCCTGACACAGCCTTCACTGCACTGAAGGAGGAAACTGCATCTCTTGACTTTATTTGGCTGGGGTACAGTTATTTTCAAGAGGACATTTATCATGGTTTTGTGTATTTAACATATAAATGCTCCACTATCTCCAAATGCAGCAAAGTCAAGCTGCTACAGCACAAATCATGTGCTGTAGGCATATTAATGAATCCTTATCATGTGCTGATCTGACAGGGATGATGGGATAGGAACTGTGTGCCAGCAATTTGATCCGCGGACGTGCTCCGGTGGTATGATAGAATGGTTTTGGGTACATTCTGAAATGGACAGGGGCAAGGCTATGATCACATTTCTGGTTCTGGGTTTGTTTGTATGTGATTCACGAGAACCTGCGTGTGCGTGTGCGTGTGCGTGTGTGCGCGTGTGTGTGTGTGTGCGTGTGTGTGTGTGTGTGTCGATGTGCTTTGTATGGAATACTGAGAACCAGTTTCTGTGTGTGTGTGTGTGTGTATTTTGGAGTTATGCTAACATCTACTGTAAATGTATTGATGTTAAATATCAGACTTTTTTAGATTTAATAATCATGCAAGCAATCTGATATGGCTGGCAGCCAATTTCAGAGTTACCATTGCACACTTCAGCCATAAAAACATGAAGTATGATCCTCAACTATAAGCCTTTTGACAGCATTCAAAAAGTTATTTCTGTTATTTAATTTTATGCAGATCAAATCTGTCACTGGAATTTACTTTAAGAAAAATATTGCCTGTGATTTGAGTGGGGGCTTTGAATAAAAAAAGACCAAAAAAAAACATTATGACTAATTGTTTGAGGTCTGATTCATTACCACTGGCTCAGACACAAAAAGGAAGCCCTCATACTTTGTGTGTCCCTATTGAATTTATTTTTGGCAGATTTGTACTTCCAAAAGTGTGTTTGTTTTGACACATCCTGTCTGGAAAAGGGGGATGCAGGCTGCTGGCTGTCAATAGAGGATTACAGCTGATAAACTTTGGAGCAACAATACTGCAAACCTGAAACAGAGACAAAGAATACGGTAAAACTTTATAACGTTGGGAATTAACATCAGGAAACCTGAAACACTTAGGGAGAGTGTATCTTCCAAGACTGGGAGCCTAAATTAAAACTGAATAAAGATATAAAGAGCTACTGAAACTACAGTGCCTTAAATTAAATCTAAAAGGAGTGGCAGGTGGCCAATAGAGAATAGAGGTCACCAGGGTGCCTGGAAAAATGGTAGGATCTTTAACAAGATATTATTTTTGAAAAGGAAAATTAATCTCACTCATTATTCCGTATGTGTTTAGAATGGTTTATTCAGTAATGTGTGTAACGCTTGAAACAATTTCATCGTTTGGCAAGATACATGCAGCATCACCCATAACTCTTCCCTCTCTTTCAACTCAATCAGCGTCCTGAGACTGAATAAATTCGGGCAGCGGTTTGATCACACAAGCATCCACGGTGTTTTTTCAGTTGAAAGTAACACTGGCTAAATGCAACATAGATGTGTATATCTGCAGCAATGGTGACCTTGACCAACCTAAGAGTAGGTGAAGTGGAAGAGTGTTTTCCAGTAGCTTTATTTTAAAATGGTTGTGGAAATTTTAAAATAGGTTTTTTTTTTTTTTTTTTTAAATGAACAATGTTCCACATAGAAGAGAGGTTAAGTGGAGACTTTCCATGTGAACAAGATTAGGATGGTGGTGAAAGTGCTATCCTGGTCTGTCATAGCATGTAGCATTTCCATTGCCATTGACTTCGTCCTTGCAAGAACAGAAAGCAGCACAGCAGCTGGTGCACCGCAAAAGCCTGGCTAACTGTATGCAGTTGACCTTAAACTGGGCATGGTTTAGCAGTTGCTAAGTGTGTTCGTGTATTATGAGAGCCTGTATCTGTTGGATTTCTGAGTCTGAATTGTGTGTGCAGGTGTGTTTATTTGATTACCTCTGAAATGTGTAACATAGTACATAAGTGTAGTCTGCTTATTTTATGCATATAAATTATATTTTGTATTAAATATTAACTATGTGTATTAATAATTATTTTGATATATTGATTGCATTTTGTGTTACATGGATGGGGATGGTAACTGAGCTGGTCTGCATGTAGCTTCACACCAGCAGAATTTATCACCTGCCGCCACTGGTGAGAGCAAATGGCCTTGTCCTCAAAAGTCGCCAACCACCTCACATCATTCCAACTGGCTGCTTCCTCAAAGCAAACTGTGATTCATCCGACCGAAATTCCTGTGCGACGGAGGAGCCAGGGCTGATGGGGACAAGTGTGAAAAAGCGAGGCGTGTGTATTCAGCATCTCCGCTGTCATCGGAGGAGCCAGGGAAACTGTGGTGTAACTCTACCCTGCATCGCATTCCACAAACGTGTGCCTGGCTCGCCTACAGCTTTAACAGTCTCCTAAAACACTGACAGCACTGTTATAACAAACTGCGTTCTCTACTCCTGTGTGATAAGGTTCGGAGAACAATTCAGGCCTTACTAGAGATGGCACAATAAGGGAAAAAAGGGTCTAGAGTGAACAAAGTAAATGACAAAGTCGAAACAGATTGCAAAGGGTAAGTCCAAAGAGAGAGGAAATTGTCTTGTTTTTTTTTTCTTCATCAAATATGCATTTTTGCGTGGTTGGCTCTTTCCCCTTGTTCCCTTTCTGCTTGAGAGTAAGTATTCACTGACTCAGTGGTTTGCACAGTGAGAATGTGATGTTATACATATTGTTACAGACTCCTTAGTCATCAGCTCTGCACCAATGGAGCGATGTGGAATGTTCTGTACTGACACTTGACACTGTTCACACACTGCTCACCGTTTCAGTCCCCTGTTAAAAGTAAATATGTATTTGTGGTTAAAGCTCTGGGAAGGCTCTTTATAGAACGTGCCACACACACACTGAGTGGGCTCTTGCATTCTCTTACAGATGAATGTTTGGTATGTTACATTATCCCAGCATTATCCTTGGATTTACTGCCTCGTAGAGTAATCTGAGGTCCTCTGAAAGTTGGTAGCTGCATTTAATTTGATGAGGGTAGTTGTGGTGCTCCCTTTATTTTCTGTCTCAGTTGAACTGCAACGTTTCCTCCTGCATTGTTCTGCCTGCATTGAAATGAAGCTTGTTATATTGATGAAGTGGCTCACATTTTTGTGAACGTTATTTTAGTTTAGGTATTTTGAAGTGTTTGATCAGATCAGATATTGTGCTTGTTCTTATTTCTTTCTCCTCTGTCTTTATTTGATAAAAATTCAGGAGGGAAAAGTTAAAAAAGTCAAGCCCAAGAAGGAGAGAGAGACAAGAAGATGTTTTTTGCTCCAGATGATGAACATTTCCTGCTAACGGGTGTCACTGCAGCTGAGGGAAAAGGGTAAGCGCTGTCCATATCTGTGGGCCTAACTAATGGCCTTGTGTGATATCTGTGTGCTGTAACAATCATCTTTTGTCATTTCTGCAGATGTCTTTGGCCATTTATATGCACTGTATATATAACAGTCTTTCATAGTTTCTATGAATTGAAATATTTTTTATATTACAGACTGACTCTTCTCTAGTCCTTGCTGACTGTCCTGTTGTACTGTGTGTAGCATGTAGAGTATAAAATACTCTCAGGTTCTCCTGTCACACAGGGGTTAATTACTAGTTAATTGTGGCCTGTATGTGCTGGGCTGGAAGATGAAATTAGTCAAATGGGGTCTCCTGAAATGGCTCTGGCACTCAAGGACCAGTGTTGGCCTGATGGGTATGAAATAGTCATAGGGTCTCCTGTAGTACTATGTGTGGCCTGTAGGGTGTAGAACAGTCACTGCCTCTCCTGTAGTCCTGTGTGTAACATGGAGTACATAATTCTCTCTGGTTCTCCCACAGCTCAGGCCATGCACAGTGCTGCAGAGTGTCATGCATTGGTGCATGTGTGATTGAGTTGGAGGAGTGCATTAAACTGGCCTTGATCTGTGCGGGTGAAATTGAAGGGAAAACCGGAGCAATCCATCCCTCTAAATAAAAAGGGACTGCTTGTGGAATGTTTCCCTGTAGGCAGTAGACCTGTTTGAAACATTTATGTACCACGCCTGTTCCTGTTGCATATTGTCTGAACAATAGCCCTTAATTTCCTGTATGTTTGGCTCCCCCTGCCCAGTGTTATGCATGGAATGTTGTTTTTACCCCCCTTGTTGGATGCACAGAGCTGTGTTGTGTGTGTGTGTGTGTGTGTGTGTCTGTGCAGTGCACATCGATTTGTGTCCGCGTGTCCTGTTATCCATGTTCTTTAGAGAGAACACTGGGGTCAAGTCAGGTTTGTAAATCTCCCTGTAGAGGCAGAGTGACGGCTCATAGAAAGGTCACACTGATGCCGCTGCTCAGTACAGAGCTCAATCTCCTATTGCCTGTGCTACGGTTTATGGTGAAACAGCCAGTAACTGCCAGTTAATTTTTTTAATAGAGGGGGATGACATAGTATAATGGAGGTTGTAATTCAGGGGCTGCAAGTTCAATTCATACCTAAAATACAGATAGGCCATCTGCTAAAATGTCTAAATGTGAATTCTAAGTGGGTTGAATGTTTTTGGTGGTACAAAGTTTAAGATGGCTGCCCTGCTTTATGATGGGAACAGATCAAGCAAAAAGAACCGAGAGGAGGAGAAGAGCTGCAACGCCTTTGTGGAGAAGAGCCAATGCTTTTGGGACAGCGTCACCATGACGATGAAGCAGATCACGCCCACCAGGAAGATGGACAGGATGGAAGGATGGGAACCCCCCCAGATCAGTGAGGATGGGGGGACGGAGCTGGAGCAGGAGAATGCGACCATGGACTCGCAGGAGGAGAGGCCTGGCTGGCCGAGCGTGGGGCTGGGGGAGGACGCTTCCAAATACACCAACCTGTCCAGGTCACATGACTCTGGCATCCGGTGGACCACCAAGGCCAAGGGCAAACTGGCTGGCATCAGGAGGCGGAGCCGAGGCAGCATGTCAGAGAACTGGGAGGGGCTAAAGTAACTCTAGATGGGCAGATCAACAGGGAGAATGCAAAGCTTGCCAGATACTGTGCTGTTGTTTTTGGACCAATCTCTGCAGTTTTCTTGCAGTGATTTACACTTGAACCCTGTGTTAGTGTTTTCCCGCTGATATGATTATGGATTGTGAAAGGGCACCCAGGGTTCATTTCAGTAAACAAACCCTTAAAGTTTTCACTCCACTCATGTTTGAAAATCATTTCAAAATCTAGTCCCAGAGGCCCATGCAGGGTCTGCTGTTTTAATTGTCAGGGTGTAATTGCTTCAGAAACCAAGCCACAGAAACCTGCATGCTCAAAGACACAAGTTTGATACCCCAGGCTTAAGGCAAAGGTTACCAGCCCAGTTCCTTGCTGCGCCTACTGGGTTTCATTTGCACCATTCAGTCAGCCAAAAGTCTAGACCCAAGAATGAAGATAAGGTGGGTCAATTGAACAATGAAAGATACATTTTAGACTGTTAAATGCTAAGTAAACACCTGACTGACTTATCATGAATTCGTTACCGATTCCAAGTTGGTTTGGAAAAAGCCAGTATGTTTTTTTTTTTTTTTTTTTTAAAATAAATCCAGTGAAAAAATATTTATTTGAATTTACCCAAAGTAGACACAGAATTGGTCATTCTTTCGGTGAATACTGAATTGTTTTGTTTTTATATCATGTCCCATGTCCAACTGAGCACACTCTTGAGTTTGATTCCCTGCTCCAGGTGCCCTTGAAGCATGTTGTTTACATGTAGAACCTGACTGTGTACACCACAGAAAAGATTTAAAAGGTTACATTATGGGATACTAACAGGGTTCAGCTGTATCTCTCTGTGCTGGAGCTGAGGGGAAGATGTTGATCAGATGTTTCCAAACAGGAAACGAGAGAAACATTGCGAAGAGTTAAATGTATAGGATGAACCCTCCCAACCAATAATCAAATATATAAATGCCTTATGCCAGTGGTTCCTAAACAGTGAGTCCTGCCAGAAGTTGAGATGGGTTATGACACTTGAAAGAAATATGGCTACACTTTCTAATGACATTCACACCATTCTAGCTAAACACAGAGGTAGTTGTGGTGAAAATGCAGTGTATGCAATCAAAATGGAATTTAAAAACATTTTACTTCACATTTCAGCCTGGCTCATTAACTGGCTTTTGGGATCAGAAAGTTTGGGAACTGCTATCTTACACTATCTTAAAACTGTGATACCTTCTGGCCTTGTATTTTACACTGTTTTTATATTAACCTCGTACACTGTTTGGGGAATACACTGTGTGACAAAGGATGCGATGTAAGGGTGTGTGATATAAAGTGTGTCTGCCATGCCTATCTTGTGATTGGTCAATCAGGTGTTGTGACATCAAAAATGGGAGGTGCTATAATTAGCTGTCCATTACTGACTTGTTTCAGCCAATCAGAATGTTTGGTAAAAATCAGTAAATTGTAGTCACACCCATTTTTTTAGTGTCATCATACCTCATTATTCCTCCATTACTGCTCTGTTCCACTCTGACTTGTGAAACTTGGGAAGTAGAGACAAATAGAGAGTCTTAGTTCAGTGTGTGTGGCTTATGGGCTTAATTCACTCTGTGCAGTCATTTTTAACTTAAAGGAACCTTTTACAATCTGATCTGTGTGTGTGTGTATGTGTGTGTGTGCATGTGCACCTCTGACTGTGTTTTCTTTTAAGCCACTTTGATGCCCAATCTTTGGTTTAAGGGCACTGATGTTTAACATTTTAACATCCATTACATTTCACCAGCAGAAGTGTTAAAATGGCAGCATAAGGTAACGGCAAATGTGATGGAGGTATACATTTCTCATGTTGTGTAGACAGAGATGGTCCATTTATTTACAGTTGTTGGAAATTAACATAGTTGTAATTAAATGTGTTCCAATGGAAGGGGTGTAATGTGGGTGTCCCTTGAGTTGTGATGTGGGCTTTTTTTTTCTGCGTTAGAATGGACATGTTAGTGCTTTACAAAGGACATTGGATCAAGCTTATTTTTCCTGCAGTAGATTTGGGATGGGACTCTCTCTGAACACAGCATGATACTGAAATGCTGGTCTCTGTGCGGACCTTCCTGTTTTCTTGGACCCTTTCACATAAATTGGGGACTGTAGCAGAGTTACGGACTTGCAGCCAAAAAAAGAGAGTCGGGCCCATGTCAGCGTACTGCCATTTCACACATCTGGGGGAGGACATTTTGTGAGATTCTAACTGGCTAAATATTTTTCTTAATGGCAGATTAATTTGAATCGTCATGGTCCTTCACCAGCTTTGGTTAAAAAGTTAAAACTAAGCTTTTTCCATACATCTGTGTCCAAGCCCAGCTCCATTCACACGTGAAACGTACTTATGAAGTTCTTACCACCAAAGTGGGGAGGGGGGAGTAAGGGGGAAAAATGATTACTTGACCTGAATTCCATTGTATGAATTCAATGCAATAGGGGGGTCCTTTGTCCTGTACTCTGAAAAGCTACTGATTCTTTCAACCATCAATGAACCATGTGATTTACAGAATGCTGCTGAGATAGGCATTCATCTGTTTCTTATGAGCTAGGTCACATTTTTCAATCATAATAAAAAAAAAGCATTTTTTAAAATTTCTGACTCAAGTTTTATTTCAAGCACAGCTAAGAAAAGGGAAATGAAACATTTGTGCACAAGAGTGAACGAGGTGCTGGCAGCAGCAAAGTAGTAGGTAGATACAGGATAAGAAAGACAACTGAAGTTGAGGGCCAACTTTCACAAACTCTAGGAAAAAAAAAAAAAGGACAGACTTCATTTCAGAGCAAGGAACACTGTGGTTCCCTTTGTGCTTTGTCAGGTTCGCCAGTAAATGATGCAGTAGTAGCAGCAGTGTGACTGCTGATATTTTACATGTTAGCTGGTGGTGGTTATTTATTGCTGTATGTGTATCTGAACTGCCAGCCTCGCTGAGCTGTCTCTGTGTAACAATGGAGGAGCCATACAGTTCTGGATTTATGCATTTCCCATTGCTACCTCTAAATCTTGCTCTTCACAGGACAAACATCATACCTGATATATTCCAATGTTTCCCAATGGCTATACTGGTATACTCCTTGAAGCTGCTGTAGGTAAGAATTCAGTAAACCCTCAATAATAGAGCTTGACTCTGCATTCAGCTTCCCAGAGCTCTCACCTAACCCTTATGAAGGGACCGTGGGCAAACATGATCTCATTGAAAAAGAGAACATCCCCTCATGACTTGATCGGCTATTAAACTGTGCAATTAAGTCCTGCTCTTACAAAGGCATATTTGTCGTAAAACGCACACGCTCTCTGAACCCAATGTTTTCACAGGATCCCACTGACTGCAACCTACAAGTTAATCTCGCCTAATTTTTTTTTATTTATTTAGTTTTTTTTTTTTTCCCACAAATTCCTACTAACAGCAGCTTTGCACTTCAGAAACATTTAAGCAGGTTTAATGATTTACAGCGAAGGCAAAGGAAAAAAGAAGGACAGAATGAGCATTTCTAGCTCCATTTGCCACAGCTGATGAATTTTTCTCCCAGCAGCTGCCCGACTCGACTTTCTCCCAAAGCTTGAAATACGTTAGTGTTGCTTTCGGTATAGCTATCTATTTGTTGAATTCAATGTGTACTGACCTTGCACCATGTAAGTGACCAAAACGTGAACCCTTTTTAAATGTTTTTCATTTTAAGGACAATGAGCTGACTCACCCTTGCACAACCAGCAATCACTCCCTTACATTAAGCATTCATACATTTTATTACAGTTGGCCATATCCCGATTCCTAATAGTACCAGTCATTTAGTCCATTCACACAAATGCATGTATAAGTTACTGGAATGATGAAGGAATATTACAAAATTCAAAAGAAAGGATATAAAATACATTTTCATAAATAGTTATTGTTTACATTTCTCTTTCTGCTCAAAACGGCTGGTTCAACAAAAGCGCACTTGTAAAAAGTCCGGTTATAGGCCAACCTCAAATTTACACTTAAGTTTCAATGCCTCCAGATACTCTCACAGCACAGCAAGGTACACAAAACACAGACAGTACAGACCTACTAACCTACGCATGACGTGCATTCCGTTACAAGACGAAGAAGAATGAAGCCACGGATGGACCTGCACCATAGAGCCATCGAAAGAAACGTGTCCCTCCTCCTCTCCCAAAGTGTCTGTGAGTGTACAGCACAATCCCAAAGCCCCACAGTGGTCTAGAAAACTAGAAAACCCTTCTCGGACATTTCCTTGACATGCTGAAGCCGTTCTCTTTCCTTAATGTCAACATTTATTGTTATCGTCCTTTCATTTTTTACGTAAAGTGTGCTTGGGAAAGAAAGATACCTTCATGGAGCCCTTTAACATGTAGGGAAAGTGACAAACCACAGCACACAGAGAAAATGAAGAAATGATTTTCCCCTCTGCCAAAAAAACAACAAAAAAAAAAAAAAAAACAAACCGATGTGTGGGCAAAGTGGTCTAACACTTGAAGAGGTCAATGAAGTGTTGTGGAGACACAGACATGAAGCTGCTGTCTGGATCGTTGGCTGTGCAGGGGTGCCCGGAGTCCTGGAACAAGACAGACTTATGTCACTCAACTATCACCATGGCAACCACCAGTGTAGGCACAGAACATGTAACACTGAACAGTGGAACAGTGGAGTCACAGAGTGAGTAGTTCAGACAATCAATCACTGATCACAATGATTTGAGAAACATGCATTTTTTTTTTTTAAGCAAAGGCTACCCTCAGATTTCTGATAGTGGATTGGCTGTCAGTTTCTGACATTTCCATTTGAACCCCCCAAAACACAACATCATAATAATGAGTCTGAAGTGGCAACTGGCCATTTATTGGGTTATTAAAGAACATCCCCATAACTTAGCAGCATTATGGAGAGACAGCAGGGACTGTAGTTTGTCAGGCTGACAGTTTTCATACAGTGATACCATCTCCCATCAGCTGCAGACCTTTCAATTTGAATTATTTTCATTTCTGAAACAAACATTCGTTGGATGTCACATTCCTTTTGGTTTACAATATTGAAGTTGATGAAATTTCAAGAATAGTTCAACTGAAAACAAACAGGTAAAACATGTATCACTGACACTGAGAACAACACAAACATGACAGAGGAGTTCAGTGAATAATCAACAATGGGATATAAATTTAGCACCTCCTGACTGGTACCAATGTGTACATGGTTTACAGTCTCTACAAATCAGCTTTACAGAAGTCACGTTTTGCTTTGTGGTGTGAGCGATGGCTTATCTGTAAACTGAAAAACGGTAGTTGCTAGAGACCATTTAACACACCAATCTACACTAGAATTAGTAAAAATGACAATAATTAAACTAAAATAGGGCCATTTCCCAAATCCCAACCCCTGATGCACTGATCTGCTGTGACTGTCACAGTTTAAGAAGACATCAACAGCGGAGCATAAATGCCAGCCACTACATTAGCACAGCGACATAGCTCTTATACACACACACACACACACACACACACACACACACACACACACACAGGTGGGAACAGACAAGAGGAGGATATTTCGGGTACCTTGATAAACAAAGCCAGCCGGCAGTCCTTGGGGAAATCAGGGAGAAGGGGGCAGGAGGAGGGGACAGCATGGATGGAAGAGGTCAAAAGGTCAAAGGTTATAGATTAGGCAGTAAGGGAGGGCTTGTCTACTCCTGCTCTGCATTCCCAGATGTAAAGTTCATGATATCATAACATCTATTTTAACATAAGATACAGAGCTTCTGTTATCAAATATTACATTTATTTGTGAGATATAGGAGGTATACACTTGACTTCATAATGATCATGGATGTATTACATTACCATGGCATTTTTCCTGGTGCTAAGGCCACTTAGCTTGTGTTTTCAATTGAATCTGGCTAGATTATTCACTGCTTTATTATTTCAGAAATGTGACTTTCTCAACACTCCCCATTTTCAGGAACACGCTATCTTTGGCCTGTGTTGAGCATTTTTTGAGATGAGGGCAAGGCGTTGTTGAGCTTGCCAGATAAATTAGCCATAAATGGATTCTGCTGCCGGTGTTGTGCAATATTGGTCAGCAAATTAAAGAAGCAGACAAACTACAAATATTCAGCATTTATTTTTACCTGCGTTCATTGCTTTCTCAATAGAAACCCTGGCTTGGAAGCACAATGACTCAAAAGAGCCTTCTGCAATGGCTGAAACACAAGTGTTCTCTGATACATGTACACTGTCAAGAAGTATAAACATATTTGGGAATGACAGTGCAACACCAGAACACAAATCGACATTTGGAGCTTTGTGACTGTCTAGACGATAATAAAATTGACAGTCTGTGATTAAAAAAATAACAATGATAAAAAAGGTTTTGCAGGAAGTACAGTAAACTATGTAGTAAATGTATTTTGCTTGTGCAATTCTGTATTTTTATTTGGTACATTTTCTGTATTTGAAACAGGATACCATGTTAGCTCCACTACATTGGGCAGAGGCATTCATCATAGTTTAAATGTAGTTGACTCTTAAAGAGAATCACAGATGATGCTCTGATTGGCTTACTGTGTATTTATGTCCATGACACACTGACAGGTATTTAGACCAACCAATTACTGCGGCACAATCATTCTTGAAAAATCCCGCCTTGAAATGCCTTAGAATAGAATGCATTTGGACACACCTAAAAGAGCTTGTGCTAGAGCTTAATGTGGAATAAAACTGCTAAAATATGACTCCAAAACAGTTTGACCAGCTGTCTGATATGTGTGTTAAAACCCCTGCATGTGGTGACTGTAGTACATCTGAATTTCCAGCAGGAGGCAGGAGTAGTAAGGCATTGAGGCAGGGAGGAAAGTGGAGGCTGGGATTGAGAGTATAGAGGAGAGAATTTCAATACAGGACAAAGGGACACTTTTAATACTGCTCTAAAGTGCATGATGTTATCCAAGTGACTGCTGCCATTGTGGAACCCTAAAGCCAGGAGTGCTGAAGCCTACTGTATAGCTAAATAACTCTGCCCTTGCTGCAAAATCTAAACTGAAAACCTAATGCATGACAACACAAGAGTGACATGAATCCAACATTAACAATATAGGCTATTTTACGATATCCACAATAATACATAGTACTGTACATAACGGCATATTTCATTTTTTTTAAATTATACATACCAAGTTGTAGTATTACAAATATTAGTATTTCAAATATTGTAATACCATATTTTACAATATTTTTGCATAATATACAATTCTAGAAAATGTTTTTAAAATATGTATTTACAATGTGCTTTGTTCTTGAAATAGCAAACTGTAACCATGTGTTTTTAAATCTTATTGACTTTTACACTGAAGAATTAGCATGCACAGTGGCAGCTGACAACTAGAACATACAAATTAGCTGAGCTGGGACTTGTTCAGCTGGATGGAGATAATAACTCTGCGGCTCAAACTGCACACTTCTGGCTTTAGAGTTCTACCAGGGAGATTGTTTCTCACTCCCACACAGGCGGGCAGCGCGTGGGGAACTCACCTTCCAGAAGAGAATGCTACAATGCCTGCAGAACTGCAGTGTGTCGCCGTACTGCTCCCGTTTAGGGTAATACTTCTGCAGGGTGAAGTACATGAGCTTCCAGTCCACGTTGCCCTTCTCTGACATAATTAAATGGCTACAGAACTGAAACAGACACACACAAAGAGCCTTAGGGTTTGAACATGTAGAACACTATTTAGCCACAATTAAGCCAACAAACTGTCCATGTTAGTTTTCAGAAACTTTTTCACCATACAAGTTACATGCTTGGTAAAGAATGTGTACTATCATTATGAGAATATATAACCTTATTAGATATTAGATATGAGACAGAATATATAACCTTACAATAAAAGCTTTTTACATTAAGCTTTGTAGCAATGGCAAGGAATAGGAACCAATCACCAGGGTATGTCTCAGCGTAAAGCATCAACAGCCCTCTAGTGGCCGTTTTGTGTATCATAAACTACTTTCTGCTTCACTAGACCTCTAGTGGTCATTCAGGGTATCACATATTATACTTGTCCTCACTTGGCCCTCTAGCAGCCATTCAAGTGTCAGCTATTCAGTGACAAGTCTCAATCTGCACTGGACTGAGGTAGACAACCTGGTCCCAGAGTGCAATAAAATGTTTTCTTATTAAAATCAGCTCCCAATTCAGAAACCAAGGAGGATGAATCAGCTGTTCTGACTGACCAATCAACAGGACAGTTCACCAAAATTACATATTTCTGTAATTCGTAGCATTCACCTTGTCAAGTGTTCAACAGTGTCAGTAATGACCCATTGTCTTCTATGCGACAACCATCAGATGCTAACAATGCTAAAATACTTTTCTAAAGAACGTCTTAATAGAACTGGGATACTTTCTTTTGCTTATACAAATCAACATTGTCAAAATACATGCGTTTACTTAAAAAAATAATCGCTTTCAGCAAGAAACATATTTAAAATATTATTCTTTTAAAATTTCTGGATTTCCAGCTTGGGATGAACTCAATGCACATAGGCAAATATTTTTCCTGTTACTACTTTCAACTGTGGCCCAGTCCACATTCAGCTCCTACAGGAGCAGCAGACCCTAGACACAAGGGGGCGCTTTTCTGAACATGCGCTCTGGGTGTTCAGGACCTCTGTGGCCCTCACCTGCTTTTCAGCAAAGTGAAACTGACACAGCTTCTTCCACAGCTGCCGGTCCTCACTGAGCATGTGCAGAGTGGGCGTGGCCTGTCCCAGGTTGATGATGTCCCAGGCGTCTGAGAATTTGTACAGGATGTTGTTCTGCATGTGCAGTGGCAGGTCGCTGAGTGTCACCCCATTGCTTATTTGCTGGAAGACAGGAAACAGGGAATGGTCACTGTACTACACAGTGCTCCCCTCACACAAATAGAAATACATTGCAATATTTCTTAAATATATGGAAATTATGGGAAATACAGCCGTTCTTTAAAACAATAAATACATGGTCTGAGAACTGCAGTTACTTTTACATTTATCCATATATCTGTTTGGATCATATATCTTGGTTTGGATCAGCTCCATGCCTCTTTAACAGGTACAGCTGATTATCTTATCCTCTGCTCGTTATTTACAGCTTTACAGCTCTCATCAACGTCACCCAAACAGCACAGGATCAGAGAGCAGGAATTTCGTTCCAAACAAACCATTTTTTACAGCTGATTTTGCAACTGATTAAATTTAACATAACCACACACTTAAATGCAATTATTTTCAGTTATTGATAAAAGACCACCCAGATACAGAGTACATTCTGTACAAAACTGAAGAAACACTTTCAACTGCTGCTACACAATAGCATAGCGCCATGATAAAGCATGTTTTGTGGGGGACTATGTGATGTTTAATCACATGCTTCTAAGTTTCAGCAGCTGTGGCCCAATCCAATGACAGCGGTCTGTGTCAGCAGTGGGCAGCTGCTTCCAATTAGTTTTTTGTCTTTGTGCTTGTTTTGATATAATCCTCAAAGTCAAATTTTCTTTATATCCATGTATTACTTTGTCAGTTTTATACTTTAATGTAGAGTATTATACCCACTTGTATTATAGTTTAAGGTTGGTCCATGTTGTAATTATGTTGTGTCTATAGGGTAAGGTAAAGAGTATTGATCACAAACAAAGGCAGAAGTGCAGAGGCCTGCTCAAGCGTCACACCTTGGGGATCTGCAGGTTGTTGAGCTGCTGCTGCCAGTTGAGGATGGTCTCCAGCCTGCAGACCCAGATGTTGATGTTTCCCACCAGCACAGACTTGCCCACCTCGCGGATGAGGATGCAGAGGGTGGAGCTCAGGTCCTGCAGCAGGTCTTTGATCAGCCGCGGGTTCTGCTGGTCCTCCAGGACTGCGCCGACGAGGGGGAGAAAGAACTTTACCGCTCAGAGTGGACGTTTCGGTGACACGCTCTCAAAGCCATGGGTTTTAGCACAATTAAATTACAGTCTGACCCAACAAAACATACTTATGTGTTTTTAATGGCTGACTATGCTTTCAGTTCAGAAAGAGCCGATTCAGTAAACCGTGGCCAATATCTTAGACCTCTGATAAACCCCGGCAGTACATCAAAACCACTAATCATGAAAGGGTTTGATTAGCTGGCCAAGTGGTTAGCATCCGCTATCCAGAGGAGGAGGTCTGTGGGTTCAGTCCCAAACAGAGTTTTACCAGAGGGTTTAGAAAAGGAGAGACAGAAAGCAAGGGAGGAGCAGAGAGAAATGCAAAGAGCGGTGGTGACGAGACTCTGGGACAAGACGATGTTTAGGCATTTTACTCTCTTATATCCTCTTACACAGAACTACTTACTGCAACAGCAACTCTGCAGTACTCTCATTAGTCAAGCTAACAGACATTAGTCATGTGCAAAGCTAACAAATGATCATCTCCCCATCTCCCATATAATGCTGTATAAACTTCAGGGATGACCTTTGCTAATAAAACAATGGCCGATTTCCACTACTTTCAAATCACCATCTCTCATGGGAAGGTTTCCATTTGTGTCTTAACCAGGAATACACAGTTAGAGACAATGGTACACTTTAAAATATCTTTGGACAACTCCATGTTAGAGAACCAGGAAGTTGGTTTGTATCATCTACCTATGGTAGAGCTGCTTTTGTGTCAAGCAGGAAGAGATGGATGGAAAAGAGGAAGTACAAGTCAGACAGATGGGTGGGTGCTGAGTCACCTGGGGCCAGTGTGTTAAATTTTAACCACCTTATCCAACCAAAGCTATCCTTGGAACCCTGAGGGCATCGATCAAACTGCAGGCAGCCTACGCCAAAAAAACCGTGCTTGTTTTACAAATGCTCTACCATATGTTCAGCATCTCGAGTCGAGACCAAGGCCAAAAACAAAGTCATTTCATAAACCTGTGCCAGATCTAATATGATGCATTTCCATTACAGAAAATGCTGGATCTGCACTTCATGGGTGCTCATTTTGGTCTGTTGTATCGGCACTTCAAGCCTGTACATCTTTGTTTTAGCATTTTCTTCTCCTCACTGTGTTCTGCATCTCAAAGCGCCCCCTTCCTAATTGCAAAATCGATGTGCAGTGAACAGCAGATTCACTTGAAACTTGGCCAGATTTTCCCCATTTAGTTCATCAGTGGACTAAGGGTAATTTGCTGCAATGCAGATATCCAACTTCTACAATTTGTTTGGGCACTAAGTGTACTTTTTTGGGAAAAGACAAACATTTAAAATTGCGTATTTTCACAATCTGTTCTTCATACCAAATGTAACAGGAGGCTGACAGAGTGCTTCACAGTCTAATGATAGTTACATGACTATGAACATAACAAATGCTCAGGCCCCCTAGTGGACAGTGGAGGCTTGTGCACTGGTCTCTCACCCTTCTTGACGATCTTCTCCAGAACGTTAAAGTAGTTCTTCTGGGCTGCTCCGCTTAAGGAGGTAAGCTGAGACTTAGCGATCAGCTGTAGCAACTGCACAGAGATGGAGGCAGAGAGAGAAGCCCACTTCACTCATCCTGGTATTTATATTTCAAATCCTGTAGTCACAAAGTACTGCTGTACAGTGACCCAGGCACCTCAACAATAGTAATAACAGTGCTCCTGCTCTGCATTAAGAATGGGAACATACAATTGTACATTAAACCTCTAATATGAGAAATGTATAACATGTCCATATACAATAATGAATGGTCTCAAACCAAATGCCAATATATCAGGGGATTGGCAAATGTTATCAAACCTGAAAAACAGGTGATGGGCCTGCAGTCCAGCTGCATGGCCACAAGGAGCAGTTAGTACTCATAGCCTGCAGTTTACCTACAGATACAACTGTTTTGATGTCAACTTCAGGTTTTTATAAATCTAGATTTGAGTGATTTCTTCATGAGGTCAAGTCAATGGAACCCATTCATATGAATATTTCATAAGCACCAGGATGTGGATCAATTTTTAACTGATACAATGTTTTTTAGCGTGGGGTTACAATTAAAGGACAGTTAGGGTTGTTCCATGAAAATCCTAGATATCACTTGCTGGACAAATATGATTTAACATGTATAGGTGATGGAGAGAAAAATGAATTGTGTGTTTATTTGTAACAATATCAACTACAAAACAGAAGGAATAACATCTGTTGGGATGCATTTAGTGCAGCATAAACAAAACAAATGTCCTTACAGAGCAAATTAAAAGGGTATGTGAAGCAAACCAGGTTTTGAGTTCTTTTGAATTTCAGGTAAAATTACAATAAGGGTAGCAAGATGTGCTGTAGTATAAGAATGAGGTCACACCTACACCCTGACTCATGTGCTGGAAATGAACATTCAAGTACAAAGACAAAATTGTGAAGTAAAATGCTTCATGTCTTACTTTTACCACATAGTTGAATCTCCGGATGTCTTGTATGGCACTGGAAAAATCTAGACGGTTGAAAGCCTCTCCTAATGTACAGTAACCATGTCTCTGTGGAACAAAACATAAACACAAGCACATTTTCTAACTCTCTCAGGACTATGACATGCATTTTAATTGACACAGCATGTCACATTTATTCATTTTGAAATCCAAATATGAATATAAGTTTAGTGATTCGCAATTATTCATTTTGATAGAGCCATAGGTGTGGGGGCGGGTGGAGACAAACAGACTTTTCCATTCACAAAGTCAGTACTTACTTCTCTAGTGCTTTCTTTCTGAACATAGATCCATTTCTCTTGATAAACAACTGCAGACAAAAAGAACAGGACGCCATGATTTAGAGACATACCAAACACACAGGGCAGAACCTCTTCAAGTTCTCCGTTCTTCCTGGGTTCACTTTAAATTATTTTCATATAAATCTCAAAAACATTTAAAAATAATAAAAACAGCTTTTTTAATGCTTACACTGTGATTTTGTGTTGTTGTTGAAGAAATCTTTTTTCCTCTTTTTGGCGGCTACTTGGCAGACGTCCCCCACAAACCGATTCTCTTTATTTTCATCCTGTATTCTGTAATAGAGGACTGCCGTTAGGAAAGTGCAAGTGCCTTTGTTAATGTGTGTATGGTAGTGCATGTGTGGATGTTAATGTATGCGTGTATGTAAGAAAAAGGGATATGAACATTGAAGAGAAGAAAGGTTATTCCCACACAATGACATAGCGGAGGTTAGACTTGAGGGTTTTATCTGCAGAGAGCAGGTTGGAGATACCAATTTTCCAGTACAATATAAAAGTAGTGAGTCTGATCAGAGAGTCTGATCATTGAACTGTAAAACTGCTTCTAGGTTCATCAACTCTTGTGCTCACTTTAAACTGTTATTCATTTTTGCAAGGAATAAATGTATGTCAAGTTGTTTATTTTTGCCCATGTGCTCAGGGCACGATTCTGAAAATAATAAAAAGGAGAAAAGGTTCCCTTCTAAAAAGAAACGATGCAAATATCACACGCACAAATTTATACCGTACTCTTAAAACAGCAACAGCATTGCTTTTAATGACCTCATTAAAAGTTTCACTCCTTCCGATTGTGAGCATAGCTTCTGTTTTGGATAGCACTGGGTGGAGCATGATCTTTATCTTCTGATGCAACACAGAAGTATACAACAGGAAAGAAGAGTTACACTGTTACAGACAGAGTTACCATCAAAATATAGCAAAAATGTAAAAAAACAAAAAAACCAAAAGGACAAAACCAAAAGGTAACCTGCTTGGGTTCAGAGGGACATTATACAACATGTTTTAATGGTTTGACCTGAATATTTTGCATGTTTTTGTCATATACATAGCTTTAACTGTACATAAAAAATCTGAGAGGCTCAAGTGCATACATATATGCTTTAATGTTTCAATTATTTTGTCAAATTCACTGATATACCTTCAAAAACATTTCAACGGTTTCACCTTCTGCCCAGCTGTATACACTGAACACTGAAAGCAGACTAAACGAAAGTGATCCTGCACTGTGTTTAGAGAGAGGATATAATTTCTGATGTTTCTGGCAGGATTACCTGAGCGTTCAGTTGATTACGTCAAAGGCAAACCGGATAAATTACCGGTGGCTGATACATCAAAGCGATCCATGCACATCCACAGAGTTATTGCACCTGGTTACTCCCATGTGAACAATGCCAGTGCAAAAATAAGTGGGGATTGAAATCCTCCTAAATACAAGGTCCAAAGACATACACCCCAATTAGGGAAGCCTGTTTATGTTGAAGCCCCTGTACACTTAAATTGGACACATTTCTCATGTTCCCTGGAGTAAGGACTTTCCCACAATGCATTTTGCAGTGACTGGAATGCAAGCCAAAGGTCAACAGTCTGTGGTGAAAATAAACTGAAGCTTTGGTCATGGAGATAATACTGAAATAAAAATCCCCCTCATCTCGCAGCTAACCCTCTGAATGCTGTCGCTAGCACTCACACTGGAGGGTTGGAGGTGCAGGAGCCAGGCAGACCATATGAAAACACTTTACCCATGGCACTCCCTACCAATTTTCTTGGCAAGCCAGAATAAAAAAAAAGGAAGAAAAAGAGCTGACGAACTACGTTGCAGTAGTAATTATGGTGTTGAATGAATTCTTTCAAAGTATAATTGAGATCTGAAAGACTGAGAATGCTACAAACAAGCTAAATGGTTTTGCAGCTACACAGATCACTCAAACATGGACCATTGCACAGTACGACATAGTTTTCTTAATAGAAGGGATTATGGAACTCTATAAAGTGGTCAATTAAGCTGGGAACTGAGCAGTAAAAAAAAAATATATATATTCATTTGTTCAAACCATGCAAAATGAAAGGGTGATTTTCCACACTGAACCTAACAAAGGCTAACAAAGGCCTACCCTCAAGGACATCATAAAAAAATCACCTAAAAACCAGTACACTGCTTCTTCTGGGCTTCTTTACATACCACATACCTACAAAACTATATTAAAAAAAAAAGAAATATACAGTCCCTTATGTATATACTCTCTTCGCCAGTCACATCACGCATGACTGGTGATGGGAAACTCTGTCCCGGTATGCGCTGAACTGCCTGCAGGTGTAATTTCAGCCCTGGAAGGCCTTTGTAGACCACAGAGTTTGGAGGTATTTATTGCTTCCTTTCCATCAGCAGCTAATTGATGTCTTGAGAAATTGTGTGTGGATTCTGTAGCCAATCAGTGGCTTAAATGAAGCACTGAAGTGCTTGACCACGCCAAAACAGCTGAGTCTGCTGCCCTCCAGGACTTCAGTCTGCCATGCTACGAAACGTGTTCTTTCTATGTGAAATACCTTCTTGAAGGAAATACCCTCTCATGCTATTGACATGTACCCTGCTGAATGTCTAAGGCTAAGCAGGTGTGGTCTTGGTTAGTACTTGAATAAGACAAAGTCTGAGGAGACAAAATTGTTGCTGCAAGGCCAGTTTTCCATCTGGACCAAATAAACCCCAGTGCCCCAGTACAGCGCAAGCCACTGTGTTATAGCCAATAAATCTTGAACTGTTTGACCTACAGTACATTTTTTCCCCTCAGATTCCCTGGCCCTTATTAAAAATATTGCACACATTCATGTTAATTTGTACCATACTGAATTTTCCACCTTCTCTTCCTCAACTATTTGAATGGCGTTTGAAACTGATTCTTGTGCTCCTCAACGCTGTGGTCCAAGCTCTTTACTAGTTTTAACAGTATGGTTAATTGGTGGAACAATATGGCTGCCACAAGTCAATGAAATGCCTATTCTGACATGAGGCCTCTTCTCACATTAGGAGTTATAACTGCAGAATGCAATGTGCTTTACGGTATAGCAACTCAGGGAGATCACTCCTTGATGTTTAGCTAATCAAAACAATTTGCCCTGTTCCTGGAAAGAACACTGGAAAACCATTGTAAAGGTAGAGCTCCATTACTGAACTTGGGCAGCTCAGTTGGAGGGCCATGAGTTGTTGGTAGTAAACAAAGTCAAGTTTGTCATGTTTTTGACAGACAGGGAAATTACTCTGCACAAACTCAAAACAGGACAAACAAGATACAAAGCAACATAATGGCTTCAGATGAATGTTTAGGTTTGATGTGCAGGCCAGTCAGTCCACTTATAAAACAGTTTTCCAACCCCTTTTCTCAAAGTCTTTCTTTACGGCCCAATATCCACCAACAGCATTCCAAGAAGGTCTGAAGCTGGTCTGAAGGCAGAGGACAGACCAACTCCTTACTAGTTTGTGAACATTCATATTGTTTGGTATTTCCACTATTTTGTCAACCACTTGATGCCAGTCAATAGTTAAGTGAGGGGAGGAGGATGGGAAATGCATTCACCTATAAAGGGGGCCTTGGGCTCAGATTTTATGAGCCCTGGTCCACAGAATCCATGTAGGAGATGAGCCTGTCTCCTAGGAGAACTTCCTGTTCCCAGCATAGATGTCTTTGAGGACATACTCTTTCTCATGAGAACCCTCAAAGAATTTTATTTCCACTAAAAATATGAGTCTCCTCCTCTCAGTCATTTTTTCATTCAATAAAGAACATGTAAATTAAAGACAAAGGGTGCTGCAATACTTACAAATTATTCAGTTTTTATGGCCAGTCATAACAAGGTTGTAGCCACATCTCAAGTCTTGTCATGAATTTGCTGTGACAGATTCCAGCGCATAAAAATGGCAAATATCACAAAATTTCCTGAATACATGTATGATGTTTTATTATCTGCAAGAAGACAAATCTCTTTCACTCAGGTTTTCAGCTTTTATATATAAAGTTTTTTTTGGATTTTAACTGGTCAATTCAAACACAAAACAGGCAGAAAATCTGAAGACTGATCTCATGGTGCAAGGCAAGGTTCAAGGGGAGGATAAATGCTTTTCATTCTTCAAAGGTACACTATTTCTGCAGTACATAGAAGGCCTGCCATGCCCACAGACAGTATCGAGGAAAGTGCCGTCAGGTTAAGAACCGGTAACATTAGCCTCATACAATTCACACACCTGTTTAGAAATGGAAATGACACCTGTACACAGCAATGGAAGAATAAAGATTCATGAATACCAGTATGAGTGGAGCAACAATAAACTGCAACAAGAACAATAAACAATCACTGGCTTCATTTGAACCAATCAGAACAATTTGCTCTACATGTTGAAACAATGTGATTGGTCCACATCAGTGTGCATATAGTAGCTCCTCCCATTGTGTGCCCACCAGATAAATAACCTACACCAGTGATATCATGGTGACACTGGAAACTCTACTCAATGCATTGTTCAGAGGTGGAAACAATCATTCACCTTATTTGACTGATTGCTTTGTTGACTTCACTTCCTCACCACCTTTTCTCCATAGACCAATACCTGACATGCAAGGTTCTGTCTCTGTGACAATACAGCAGTAATTACTATCAGACAGCATCAATGCCACTACTCCACACAAACATAGCTTACAAGAATATATATGCATTTCATTATAAGAAGCAAGCTGTCCCAATTAGCAGAAAAAAAAACATCTGTATTACTGAATACATTTTCACATACTCCTGTTCTACACATTGGATATTCAGGAATGGCACAGATATGTTAAAATAATGAATAAAATAAATAATGCTTTTTAATGTTATTTCACTGCATGATCAACCACAGTGCTGGTTTACTGTGCAGACCAAATGGGACTACACATTACCTAATACCAGATGAGAAGATATAACACACACACACACACACACACACACACACACACACACACACACACACACACACACACACACACACACACACACACACACACACACACACAGGATGAAATTACAGGTACTCTTGATGTTACATTTTGAAGGCTGTACAAAATAAACAGATTTGCAAACATATGCACAAACTATATAGATTTTTCTTGATAGTAATTCAAAAAGGTTTCATGTCATGCAATACTATATTTTTTCCCAAATGCATTGGTGAAACCCTCAAAATTAAAAAAAAATGAAATCAAGTAAAATCTGTGAGTTGTGGCAATATAACACACAAAGCAACACTAGAAAAGTTTACTAACCATGAAAATGTATTTTAACACATACAGAGGCACCAATCAACCATCCAATAGCTAGTCTTTTGGTATTAAATTGAATGGTATGAAATCACTAGCTGTCTTCATGTGATTACCGCTCTTCTCTTATTGTTTAAACAGACAATAGAAGTGGCGAAGTTCACTGCAGTACCCACTTCTGCAATGCACTCGTACACAAAGCGAGGTAACGTACTACAGCACAGGCTGTTTACGGTGTAGCATTGCAAAAAATTCTACAAACACACAATGCTACATAAAAACGCCTGTGTGTCTTAACTATACATTTAAAGTTTTAACTTGTTGGGTTGACCCACTGAAGGTATGAAACAGCCTCTCAATTTCATGTTCAAGCTCTTGGTAGCGAGTAGCTCCCGTAGCTAGTTAAATACCACTGGAGGGCAAGTTGCAAAGCAACATCTACAGCGCTAATGATTGTGAATTTAAGTACAGTACAGAAATGCATACGAGCTATGAAAAGGAAACTATTAGTTCTTACTCTTCCAAATTAAGTTCATTATTCATTCCTCCCAAATCGTGGTCATAGAACTCGAAACGCTTCCATCCGTCCTCAGTCTTTATCCAGCTCCACCCGGGGGACCTCCAGTCCTGGCCCAAAAAAGGCATCCTTCATCTGTGTCAATAATGAACAGAGAACAAGCTTATCAAGCAAACTTGACAATCAGCCTGGCAAGCAAAAGGGAAATTGAAAAAGCAAACTGAATTTAACTGGCTTGCAAGCTTAACAAGCTAGTTAGCTAACGTGGGCGACTTTGCCACACTGCTAGCCACACGAACGAGCTAGTCAATGTTCCTGTGATATAAACTGACAATTGAAGTTGTCTAGCGTTTTAACACAGCTGACAACTTTGATAGCCAGACACCCAACACAAAATAGAAGTATTTTATAGCTTTAAACGGTGACCTGGCTGGCTTCGTCTTAATAATTAGCAGACAATAAAAACAATTATCAATGGAGCGAGCTGTACCTACTCAAGCAATCTATTTTCCAACTCAAAAAATGCAAAACAAAGCTAGGGAAGACCGACCAGCTAATATAGCTCCTTAATGTATGGTGATAAACTGTTCACTTTCTGGCATGCTTAGTTATTTTACATGACAAACACCTTAAACCGTAAAAAAGAAAGTCTTTTTTCCTCACCAATCGCTCTTCCTTTGTTGTATGGAGAAATTCAGGCTTCCCCGACAATTATTGACGGAAGTAAACAGTCTCTTTATTGGAATGTGGAACGCCTTTTCGATAGCTTTCATTGGATGTTTTGTTTGTCTTTACCTTGTTGCTACCCAATATGTCGCCAGGGATTGGTTAATACAGATGTCACTCATATAGCATTTTATCCGCTGTGTTTTGCCAAGGCATCAACCAACACGTGACTGAAAGCCCTGCACATGTCTGCGTGTTTTGGTTTTGGCGGTGGGGGATGGGAGTATTATTGAGTTGGCAGCTATGACAGAACTGAAAGCGCTCTATTCATTGAAATATTTTTTAAATGTATGTTCTTATCCTTTGGTCTCATCGGTTGGACGAAAATACATTCCACCGTGTCAGACACTGGCTCCGCTACAATCGAGTTTGTCTAGTTATTGAAGAGCATATTTATTACAGATGCGGAAATCGCCGAAAATTAATCGACAGTAAAGCATCGAGCCTTTGCTGGGTGTCAGGAAAACTGAGACTCAGCCCAGTTAATTTAGATAAACATAATAATATTACGCTTAGCCCAGTGACTCTATTGATTCAATGTGACATCACTGTATTATATTTATAAAAGCAAATGCCTGTACAAAGCGTGCATTGTTTTCCTGTTTGCATTCATTGTTTGGACCCTAAACGCGGAAACGCACACCACGGCTGGTGTGTGACGTAAAAATGCAGTCAAATATTTGTCACAGCTGGTGCTGAACAGAAATATTAGCGTTTACAATCCTACAGAAGTTTGCAATCTGTCGATTATTTCTCCCCCTCGAAAACGCTTCTATAAGTGTGAAACGTGAAATACAGGAGCTTGGCAAATCTTTTGAGACATTATTTTCTATGTAGATGGTTCTTTGAGAAATGTGTTCAGCTGTTAAACAGGCAAGCAGAGTCATCCACGATATCCGTTAATGCAATTACTCAGAGATAAGCCTCTGAGCAGCGTGCCTCATTTGCAGTTTCTGCCGAGTGCAATTTATATCTCAGTGATCGACAGTGACCTCTAGTGGACGAAATTGTTAAACTGCATTACATGTTGACGCAGGCGAGTTGCTGGAAATTCCGTCGAATTTCTTGGCATTGTTCGGTTTCATGGGGTTTACTTACCATACAGTTCTTAAATATTGCGGTCTATTGCGCATATAGAATTAGAATTTTGGAGTTCTTCATGATGTGCGCTTTTTTGGGAATTGATGTTTGAAAATATGCTATACCAGGATGAATTCAGTTTTAGTTTTTGTGATTTTCTGAAACCTTAGTAATTTGGTTTAATGTGTGGATCAAGATCTATTATAATGGAAAATCGGTTTATAGCCTTTTCTTTTTACTGCCACAACCAGCTCCCAGCCTCAAAATGGACGGTAGATTTTTCAACAGTGATGACATACAGGTGGCTTATGAATACACTGAAATATCTAACCAACAGAACCACCCAGACACTGGTCATGCAGCAACATGACCATTACTAATCTCCAGCAGTGCTGACTGTAGCTTGCAGCCTGTCTGCTGCCTTCTTTATCCACTGCTAAACATGCTTCACACAGACAATACACTGTCTCACAAACAATGTTTGTGACCTCATATCAAAGAGACACAACCACCATCCTCACGGTAGCATCACACAATTTAATAAAAAAGGTACCTATTCTTACTATGCAACCAAAAGCTAGCACAGACAGACAACAGACCTGTTTTAAATAGCTAATCATAATCTCTAAGCAGTTCCTATGGCTATTTTTGTCTCATCCACATATCATTATATACTAAAACCCATTTTTAACAGTCTCCTTTTTGCACATAAGTGGTGACTTACAGTTAATTAGGCTAATCAGGGGCCAATCCCCCTGGGAGCAATGTGGGGTGAAGAGCCTTGCTTAAGGGCCCAACAGCAATGATGTTCTGGCTGTGGCTTGAACCACCAACCTCAGGGGTCCCAGTCATGTACCTTAGCCTCTAGACTATAGGCTGCCCATAGTGCCACCCATTCTGGGGGCTGCATACCTTCCTCATCACCAGTGTACTAACATCCTCCATCTGTGTGACTGTGTGGTGGAAGGACACCTCAGGCTAGACTGGCCATGTGGTGCCCTGGTGTTAAAGGGTGTGGTGGGGTTTGGGAGAAAGGAGTGAGGGATGGGAATGGGTAAATACGGTTTAAAATAAAAAAAAAAAAGTACAATTCTGTTTTTGTACAGAAAATGTACTTTTTGTAAATAATTTTGGCCAGGTTCAGGATTGCAGTTTTTTTGAAGCAGTGAGATGACTATGCTGGTGGAGTGACATCCTAAGAATGCAGTTAATTTTCAAATTCACTTGGTCTTCTTCAAAGTAGACTCACCTTGTTTGAATCTCCCAGTGATGATTGACCAAGTTTAGAACTAGTGGGCAAATGTCTGAAAAGGCATGAAATTGTTTGCTTTGCCATGGCTACCTGATAGTGAACTAATTAGCTTTATGCCATATTATTATGTTAGCTTGCTTAGATATGTTTGCTTATGACAGGATGCTTCTACCTTTCCTGACAATAAACAAACACAAAGATAAAGAACCTCAGCCATTGAACACCTGTTAAAACTTGCTGTCTGATACAATTTTGAAATCGTTCAGTACAACTTAAGAAATGAAGGTATCTGAGTTGTTGGTTTCTTATCTGCTTTCAAACACTCATATTTGTTGATTTCAAACACTCATATATGTATGCAGGCTGCAAAAAGCCTTTTTTTCCTACAGGGTTTAAATGTAACCTGCAACCCTAGTTATCAACAAACAATTAATATTTCTGGAAAGTAAAATATTTTACCTTTAGTATTTTATTGTTTATTTCACTCATATCTACATACCTTCCCCAAAGATGAAGTTAGATTATCTCACATGATTTGTGTAAAAACAGCTGGAACAATTATTGGATTATTATCCAAGCACTTGAGCCAAAATCACATTTTGAAGCTCTTCTAAGCTGCCTTTCCTTATTAGGTGACCAAGCTTTGGACTTCTGCTTCTGCTGTCTGGTTTAAGATAGAACCTTACGAGGATTAAAAAATTCAGACAGTCTAAGCAGCTAATTATTTGCATCAAAAAATGTATTTCCAATTTCATAATGGAAAATTGAAGAAAGAAGGCTCAGTCCTACCTTTGAGCATTCAAGATAGAGCAAATATAACATTTCAGATGTCTGTTTCAGAGATGGCTAATATGTTTTTAACTCCAGAGTTATTCAATATCCAACGGACATATGTTCAAGGCAGTGCAAATGAAAGGAACCATTTTTTTGCAGTAAAATTGTAAACACCCCCCACTCCCCCCAAAAAAAGAAAAAAAAGTGTGCATAAACTATCATTTTATTGGCATTAGTTTGCAGGATGAAGGTTGGTCCAGTTAACATTTGTTTCTATTCCATGTTTCTGTCCTTCTTCTTAACAATTCTATTTTGAAAGTGAGAGGGGCAGTAGCTGACTCTGAGTATCTTTTTTTGTTCAAACATGGTGAATGAAAGGGAAGAGGAAAGCTTGACAGTAATTGTCTTTTGCATATTTGGTCAATGATAAGGCTACATTATGTGTGAAACTATCAGTATTAGTTGTGCCATCAGTTTGGACCATTAAAATAGAGCAAGGTGTTGTTTGAGGTTTAAATTGTATTTTATGTGGATCAGAGACATTCTCTTAGTGATAGTTCAGAAATTCAACTATTTTGACCTAACTGTCAGTTATTTAGAGGTCGTTTGCAGTGTTAATATTAACAGAATATGAGACAGTCTAACCTCAGAAAAATGCTTTTAAGGTTTCCCAAAACAGAGAACTGGATGGAGAGTTGGTATTGTTTATTCTAATAAGAGCGAGTTGACTTTGAGATATGATTGCATTTTTGTTGGAGAGCAGAAGGGGAGAGATGCTTGTCTTAAATTCAAAGAAAAGGAGAGGTCAACAAACAATGAATTGTGGATTGAAATGGCAAAGTATTCCATTTACTCCAGTGGCAGCAAAGCCTTTATTTACGAGAATTTGAAATCCAGAATGTAAGTCTGTAATAGAACAGTGGATAAATAAATTGTTATAAAAATGTTTGTATCATATACTGCATGATGTCCATATTATCATGATATTAATATTTCTAAGTTGATTATTATTATTATTATTATTATTACGTCATAAAACTGTATTGGTCACGTAGGGTTCTGACATGACTAATTTGTATTGTTTTGCATGTTTGTTTTACCCCCTGCATATTTGAGCGCTTATATATTTCTATCTCTGCAAGACATCTCTGGATGTCTCTCTGATCTGACCCCTAGTGGTGGAATGCACATCCCACTGATGTCAGGACAGCCCAGTTGTTGCTTTTCTTCCACTGCAGGCTGACGACTCACTTCTTCAGACTGCACCTGAATCCTGGTTCAGGTCGGTTGTCTTTGCCAATCAATTTTTGTTTTAGCAGATACACAGCTGGCATTTATGGGTTGCATTTTAACTTGGAATGGCATAAGCAACCTGCACGGTTGCTGTGTCATGCTGTGTAAGTACTTTTTGGTGTAGAAATGTGGTTAGCCAAGGTCTGGCATTCTTGCTCATGATCGGGTGGATGCACTTTATGTTCTCCCACGCTGTAAGACTCTCTGGACTAGAAAGTCTTCTGAATGACTGTGATGTGATGTAATATAATGTAATGTGTGTGTGTGTGTGTGAGAGAGAGAGCATGATACAAAGATCATTGAGATCAACGTCCACACAATCCCACACATACACACACATGCTGTTGAAGGAAGACAGGTTCTCATAGCTACTGTAAATGGTAGGGATTAAAATTGCCCAGCTGCTTAGTCTCAATGCTGTTTCCCAGGGGCAGGTGGAGACAGGACAGGACTCGCCCCGGCAGCTCCCACAAAATTGCCCAAGAGCCACAGAGAAGGATGTTTAGTGAGGTAGTTCCCAAAATACAGGAAACAACACATGTGGGAGCTGGCTTCTTGATGAAGGAATGGCTACGGAGCTGATGCAGGAAGCCCATGCTCGTTGGAGACAGGTGAAACATGGTGCTCATGTCACTGTAAAAGACAACAAAAGAGCCTGTGTCTCCTGTGGCTTTTGTAGAAAATGCAGCACATCTGACCTGTCTTTCACAAATTAAGGTCCTACACAACAGCCAGTGTGTTTTAGGCAGGTGTGATAGCAGCCAAAACATTTAATGCAAATTACTAAGGGTGCGTGAATAATGAAAAAATGACCCCACCTTTCCTTGGCTACCATCTCTTCTCCACCCTTCCGCTAATACTTGGAAAGGAGTAAACCTTTTTCCGAGAATTGGTGTGCACCCATACCAGTGTTGGTGTATGGTAATACAGTTTACAAATGTACTTTCTATTTAAATTATATACATAATTCTATAACTGTATTTTGAAGATGTGGTTTCCTTAAAAGATATCACGGAACATTTTAGCCAAAATGCCACATTCAATGCATGCTAAACTTAATCTCTTCTTTGCAAAATTGCTTAATATACACACGTGAACAAACCTGAAAAAGCCAATGCTTAGAGTAGAGTATACCTGCCTGACAACAGAACTGACAATAAGAAGAAAGAAATTCTGTAGGTATGATGCTTAAATGATATTCTGGGATGTTGTCTGAAATTTTAATAGCAGTTTATCCTGCTGTTGGCCCTAAATAAGAATGGCCAGACTAGAGGCGGATCATTTCTTTCATTGTAAGTGTATTAGATGGACCTCCTACCCAGTAGGTGATTTGTTCATTTTTAACAGGGGGGAGCACCCCCCTGTCCCCACACCACCAACCAACACACACACGTGTAAAATGGGGATGGCGGGTTAACAATGGGGATGCACTTTGGTCATTTTGCTAACAAGGGGGATGGAATATATGTAATTCATATGGATATGTAATGTGTATTAGAAGCAGGAACTTCAGACTCCAGTCCTGGAGGGCCACAGTGTCTACTTCAGCAGTTAAATTCTGAATTTAAGTTATTTGTTGGTTAGAGAATCCAGACAACTTTTTTACGAGGCCTAAATTAGCTGCTGACTGAAAGGAAAGCACAAGACCCTGCAAATACCATTAGTCCTTCGGACTTGAGCCTGTCACCCCTGATTTAAAGATAATTTTTTAATCTTAACATTACCCCAGGGAAAGAAGGACTGTGCCATATAATTTCTGATAAGGGATAAGGTTTCAGCTCTGATGGGCTGAAAATTCTCCAGTGGACGCTTACTTTAAAATTTACATTTGCATAATTCAACGATACAGCAGAAGTAGTAGTATGCTTATTTAGGCAGATGCACAGGGCAACCTTTCTCTCTTCCTCTGTGTTACAGTTTGACACTGTTGGCATTTTCCCAGTTTCATCACTGAACCTGTCAGCTGATCCAGTGTTTCAGTCTGTCTCTGAGCTCGGGCATGTTGAAACATTGTAACAGACAGGGCAATACACAAACTGGGCTGCTGCATGTGAGGCAGTGCTGTTCAGACAGCAAGCCAGCTGGAGATAGTAATCTCTTCTTCACAGCAAGATGTGCAGTAGCTAGATGCAAGTCTCCACAACAAGCATTACCACCACCCTAACCACTATGATTGACATTGCAAGACATTGGTTTATTGTTAATGAAATAAGGATTTCAGTACAGTACAGCTCTGCTCATTGGATGGATTTCTAAATGCACACTGGCAAAACTCTCAGCTTGTAATGTCAACAATGGTGAACTGTGCATACAAAAGACTTCTGAATCTCCAGCAGTGAAAAAGAGGCCTGACACATCAACATACCGACAAATCTCTGAGCAAGACCAGGGTGAGGTCACTGTGAAAGTTTTAAAATGAAGAAAACAAAGGGATCTCATCAAATTTGGCTGTATTTCCTGCCTAGTCTATCAGCCAGTAATTTTCTTCTTCACAGGTAAAGCTTGCAGACTGATTTTATTTTACAGCTGATTTTGTTTCCTTGGCTAGGATAATATTGTATTTTTCAGCAGCTATATGTCTAACCAGTAGGTGATTTGTTAATTTTTAACAGGGGGGATGGCCCAATGGTAGCACCCACCTGCCCCCACACCATTGATCAACACACACACACACACATGTAAAATGGGGATGACAGGTTAACAAGAGGGATGCTTTTTGGTCATTTTGCTAACAAGGGGGATAGCATCCCCCCACAAATCGCCTAGTGTGTCTAACCTATGCTTGTATTAGGGTGCTTCAGACTGACATATGCAACTTATCTGAATTTTCAAGGATAACAGTAGCTAATCTTGGTAAACTTTAAGTTGAACAAGCTGAGCTCTGTCCGCCTCCTGACAAGCAGCCACAACATCATTGTGACAGCAGCTGTGACAGGGAGGGAGGGAAAGGGGAAGGAAAGGGGGGGGGAGAATTTACAACAACACTGCTTGCACTGAGAAGAGAGAGATGTCTTTGTGGACTCAGAGTTGTACCTCTAATACGGTTATATAGAATTTCTATTGGGCTCCTCTGCTCCATATGAGAGGAAAGTGTTAGCCTCTCATCTGCTGACCTTTCACCTCCCCATCATTTCAAAAGCACAATGAGTTTTCATATCAGTTTTCCTTTTCAGTTGGCTAGTGCTCGAGGCAGTTGAGCCTTTTCATGTCATCTAACATGTCCAAAGTATGTTGCACCCCACATCTTTTTACTGTGACATCAGCTTTGACTGGGGGGGCCTCTCCTATAGGTGCAGTCAGTAACTATAGTTACCTTCCAGGTGAATATCATTTAAAAGGGTTTTTTTCCACTTTGGTGACTTCTTAAGCTCTCCTCCAGACCTCTGAGTTGTTTTTATGAATGATTCTATGGTAGAGCAATTGTCTGTGTGGTTTTGAAATGTCCCGAGTCCTAGGCCGTTTCATTAAGACCTCATCCCATTTTGTGCTTATGTCCAGCTATTGAGAAGGGAAGGGTTTTCTGCATAATTATACTTCAAGTGTAGCTGAGCGATCAAATTTCTGGTTGTTTACAATCTTAGAAGCATTACTACTCCCCCGTGGGATTAGTGAACCAGACTGGCAACATTTCTTTGGTACAGGGGTACACTGCATGCAATGAAAAGACTGGATCTTTTTACATTAAATAAAGCACAAATATCATATTATCAAGTTAAGTGATGGTGGAAATGTATGTATGTGCTAGAGGTACATTTTGCAGGTTGTTCCATGAAATTAACAGAAGTGGATTGGAAGTTAGGATGAGGCAAACATGAACCACCACAAGATTTGGTTCATTCAGATGACATGAGGACCCACAAGGGATAATGAAACTACAGAGCTTCAGTTACCATAGTGTTATACCACTTTAAGGAAATGTTGGTGTGACACATTTCAGAGGCAGGTGTTTTTTCTACAATGTTTCCCAAGCCAAATCATGAGCACAGTCCTATAATAAAATAACATATTTTATTGAACAAGTATCTGGTGTTACATTCATCAGTACTTTATAATCAAGACAGAATGTTCAAACTATCCTTAAGAGATCATGAGGAAGGCAGGTCACAGAGTAAACTTTTTTTTAAAAAAGTTAATCGAGTTCATCAAACAGTCAATAAATGGGCAGGGGTGAAAACTCCAACAGTTAATAAGTCCATAGTGACAAGGACACCGCGCCAACACGGTGTCGAATGAATGGAATTTTCCTTTGTTGCGCAATAGCAAAGCAAACACGTTAACACTGCTGCTCCGTTTTTCATGACCGAAGGGAAGAAATATCTCCGGTTTTTACTGGAACGCCTCTCTCTGCAGATAGGCTAGACTGTACAACTTCAATAAAATGTGACACCCAGCGTGCAAAACACGTGGGTATGTGGCTGACCTGTAACAATTCTTTCAAGTGACATTTATGCTTTAGACACCATGATCCTTAACCAGGCGTTCAATGAAGATGGTGTATAAAAACCTAAAGTCAGAAAAATGTATAAAAGACTATGAAATTCTTTTGTTGTGACTTACTGAGATTTAACATTTGTCAAAAACAATAGCTTAAGTAACTACTGTCATATTCCATTGCCTGCATACCTAAGTTTGTGTCGTGAATGGCTAATGCAGGCCTTACAGTAACCTAAGTGGTCTAACTATTAAACGTAGAGCATATCCGTTGAAACTAACAAAGACGAGGATAATATTAGTTTCAGTTTGCACAATCTGTTGTGATTAAGTACACTTCTCTAGTCAAGATCTCTCAGTATTTTCCCAGCTTCTCGGGCGTTTTTACAACTATACAGCCACTTTATAATTCTTGCATTGCGCTCAATTACCGACGTCCCCTGACGAATATTTTCGTGTAGCTCCTCTTCGTGTAGCCCGTCGCTGTTTCCACTGTCCCTTGAAAATCCATCATCCGAATTTGACACACTCACACTTCGTATTTTTAAAGACAGGTCGTCCGACCGAGCAGAAAAGTTTTCTTTCCCTAGTGACTCTATCACGTCGCCATCCAGTCCGCAGAATTTAAAAAACGTCTCGAATTCCGAAAAGTTTTTGGAATACCTTGAGCTTATATCCGAGCGTGAACGGGCGACTCCTTTCCTGCATCTATCCCCAATTTCTGAGACTCTGTTATGAGTCGGCCTCTTGATGACAGTAGGGGCAAGTTGGTCTTTTGTTTTTGTGGGTTCTGTTTCTTCACCGTCACCACCACATTCCTTTCCCCGTGCTTTTGGCATTGTAATTGGTTTGTCCTTCAACGAGTTGAGGAAAACTCTCCGAACCAAGCTAGCCTTGTTGTTATCACTTGTTGACGATTTTACCACTTCGCATTTCTGTCGGTACAGCATAAGTGAATCTGGTCGTTGTCTTTTGGAGCTGCTCCGACTCACAACATTGGCTCCGTCGGAAGGCGATGGCTCACCTTGCTCATCAGTGGAGTCCGTGGCCCCCTGACTTCTACCATCCCTGTTGTTCATGCTCCATCTTGAGCTCCGGTTAGAGGATCCATTGCTGCTTCCAGAGGCCGAGCTGAACGTTATCACTGGAACCTGCTTAGTATTGATAACCTGTTGAGTTTTCACATACTTTTTCTTGCTGGCAGCCAGTCTCTCCACGGCGCTTAGTCCTTCCTTGGCTTCCACCTCCAGCTCCATCTGCTTTCGAAGGTAGTCAGGACCCTTTTCTAAAATTCTTGAGGTATCTACATCTGCGGCTAGTTCCATCCTGGGAAAATGCAAATAAACTACGAACGTTGTCTTTTAAAATGTAAAACTAGAGCATTAACTGTAGCGCTCCAATTTTTTGTTTTTCCGTATATGCCCTCTGTGTCGGCCCTCTAGAAAAATACCAGTAGACACAAGTCAGCGCTGTCCGAGCATGTCTGCCTTCAAGAACATTCACCTTTCTGTTTAAACACACCCCTCCCGCACCCGCCCCTTTGATAACACCTAGCTGAACTGAACAGTTGTACAAAGTACACTCAGTGACGTCACATGGTTGTTCAGAAAGATACTTATTTTATCATCCATGCAAAATCCGTTTTCCTTCACTTAATCGCGACAGCAAATACGCTCTCGTATAGTTAATCTCAGTGTTTTGCCGTTTTAATACATAGATAACAGAAAAATAACTATGTACATGTGATTGAAATTTTACAAAACATTTCCGTAGGGCAAACATAGAGTTAATATAGCCTGCATCAGTTGTGCATGAGGAATGTTTTGTGTAGGCCTATTCCCTCTCATTTAGACCTGTCTTCTTCAGTTAGCTTGGATTACCCAGCGTTTATACTGGATCTTCCTTTTACCCTGTAATTTCAGTGCTGCCTTGTTTACTTACTCAAACGTGCATTGTTGCGAGATGAGGAAAATAATAATACCTGAATATTGAAATTGGTTTCAATAGGATGAATCTGTTTTTGTACCATTTGGATCACACACAATTCCAACAAATGATAAGGGTGTGGCCTTACCTGCAAGAGGAATTTGGAGAGCAACAGTCTGGAGAGGAAGGAAGAAATATGATGGGAAGGAAACTCATCTATCTGGCCTGATTAAAAGAAATCCCTAAAATGTGCCGAAGTAACAGCATGATATCAGAGAAAACTGCACCAGGGCCATGGAGGTGATCTGAAGACTAGGGCTGGGTGCTAACAGGATTTCATCAGTTTTGTTTCCAGTTTAGAGATTGCCTTAAGCAACCAGACCCGGATTACCTTATTGATTCTTGGGATAATTTTGTGAAGAAAGAAACATGTTTGAACAGCAATTGAACAATACTTGTAGAACCTTTATTGCTAGTGTTTTATAGGTCTGTGTTTACAATGAGTGCTGTTTGCAATTATTGCCAGAAATGACTACTGGCCAGTAGAAATGAATGATAGAAAAACAAAGCATAACTAAGTAATATATTTTTCAGGAAAGGGTAACATAAGTAATAACAATGAACCGTAAGAGTAACATATTTGAAAGGAACAGCCTTTCAAATAGCTTTTAAGCATTAAAATGCCCATGTGTCTGTTGGAATAACATGAGTCTGTGTAACATTATTGTCTCAAGAGGGATCAATGAATGAGTTTGAGAGGAGCCCTTCACTGTAGAGTGGTGTTCTGCCTTGCTATGGCTCTTCAAAAATCTGTGTTTATGGTCAGACATAAGACATGAAATGAAATACAAAAGCTGGGTCCTCCCCAGGTTACCTCCCAGTAAGCTGTGGCCTTGCCAGGTTCCCCAGTCAGGTGTGGCCCCACCTGCTTCATGTCATGTGTAAGCATGTAGATAGATGGTTTTAGACTATCTCCGGCTGTCAGATGCTGAAGCAAACAACTAGACCCACCAACAGGTTCTTCCACCCACAATCTGAATGAGTCAGTCAGACAGTGACCACAATCCAGCGGTGGAAACCTTATTCACTTACTTACAGCTTCAGTGACTGTGTGCCTTAGCATAACTGACAGCATGGACTGTATCTAGCTGTGTGACTTAGCTGGCAAGCAATCTAACACTATAATTCACCTGCAATTATCATGCTGTGTGAATGTTTGTGTACCCAAGATTATGGTTGGGAATGTTTGCTGTGCCCCACATTTAAAGTGTTCACTGGCTAGCTTTTTCTATCGTATGAAATTGTTACATTTCTACAGTTTTCATTAGCTAGCTTTGCTGTTGTCTGAAATGGTTATATTTTGTTGCTTACAGGCTATGGCTGTACCTTCACACATTGAGCTTTGCTACTTATGTCTTTGGCTTTATGCATTGTCCTGAATAGGACATTTCATATCTGCAGACACCAAGTAAAGTGATGTTTTTTTCTCAGCCAAAACACAGTGGAGCTGCTTAATCTCTTGCAGCAACCCGCTCCCACCGACACAGGATAAGGCCTCCATGAGCATGTGACTCCTTTGATTCATGTAATGACGAGTCCTCGCTTCTTTCCACATTGGTGACACCACACCGGTCACAGACTGGTTATGTCATCGGCGGATAAGAGCGTCAGCATAAGCTGGGTTTGTGCTTCCACAGGTGCATGCCCGGTTGACCAGGAGTGGCCGCTACAGAGCGATAGAAGGATCTGGTCATTCCCTAGCGATGCTGACTCTTCAATGCAGATCTCCAGCCATTGCAGGAGATGGCGTGGCTGGAGATCAAACACCCAGTCACAGGACTCATACCTGCTTTCCAAACAAACATCTTTCTGCATGAGCCACCAGGAGGCCCTGGCAATAGTGCTTGATAAAATTAATTAAACACATACATATCTCACTAAATGTAAGTGCTTGTAAGAGCCGTGTGCCTTTAGCTGGCAACACCCACCAATAAATGTAAACGTCTCGATTGAAATCAATCATGCTTGGTCTATCACAATACATGCTTAACAGTCTGCCCTTGTTTTCCTCTATTAGGATCATCTTCATATTTGTAACAATAAAAATTAGACCAGAAAAAAATGTCTTTCACACTCTGCAGTACTTGGGCTTACAGTGAGAACACTTGCACACACTCGAGAATACCATATACTGTAGGATTGTTTGTGTTCAGGAGTCTGGAGTGAATATCTGTCAATGGTGCAAATCTCTAATCTTCTCATCTTATAAGGCAGAGTGCACAGCTTGTGAAATGCCATTTGCATTTGCAGTGCAAGTGCAGCAACAGGTGCCTATTGTCTGTATACTTACCTGAGAAAAATATCATCTTCCACATTTATTGCCTTACCAGTCAATGAGTCACCTACAACACCGACTGGCTCATTTCACTTCCTCTTTCAGATTGACCTGCATATTTGGGCAATGTAAGCCATCCCCACCTCTACTCTCCAAAAGAGCTTGGGTGAGAGCACCATCGCCACCCCTAACATGGTGGGACAGTAACAGGTTGATTTATCCCAGGGGAAATCACCCCAGTTAGACGGAAGATGTAATAATCAACAGGAACATCGCATGAATAATATACGAGTGGTTAAAGAAGAGACAAAGCAGGATGATGGATGCCCTTTTGTCCTTCATCCAGTGCGCTGACCCCTACTCTCCTTGCCAAGTTAAGTCTTAAATTGCCCTTGTCACCTTTAGAAATAGCCACGTTTACTTACAAAAAAACCATTAAAGAAAAGCAAAAACTCCTCTGTTCAAAGAGGGACTTTGCATCCAAAGTAGCAAAGTGCTGGCACCTGTTCTGGATGATGTGAACATCTGTTGGGTTAACCTGAAACCTGCATCCGATGTGTGAAGTGTGAGGCTAACTTTGTGTGAATGTGAAGAATGAGGGTAACTCAGCTCAGTCAGTTTCTTGTGTGGGAGGAGCTGCTTTTAATTACATTTCATGGTGGAAATGCAGTATGGTAGACTCTATTGGGTCATTGGGGAAACTGAGTATTTGTGTGGAGAGGCATCCACTTACATGTGTTTCATGTTTCTGGGTCAAGAGGTGAAGGAGTTTTATCTGCCCAGACTCTACCTGCCCCAGCATACTCAAGCCTGCACAGGGCAGTAGACAACACTGCCCTGACCAAAACCACACCCTGGCCCCACTCAAATGTCACTTCCATCCTGTTGCACCCACACACCACTCTGTACAGCCTCAAACAGCATCCATCTGCGTTTAACATCCCAAATGGTTTTACAGGACGGACAGAAAAGCAATCAGAGCAATAATGTGCTACACACACTATGTAGTGCACATAACCTTTTAATGGTGTGACAGCTTTCCATGTATATGCTACATTTCTCTCACATCCCGTGTCACAGACACTCAGCCCCATTTCCACTACAAAGACTAAAGGCTTTAGCTTATTGACAGGAACCTTGAAGTTCAGGATGTAACTCACACATTCACAAGCTTCAGGGTCCCATGCTGTTTGCTCCTTGATTGTTAAACTCATGCTGGTACAGGCATCAGGTCGTTGGAACTTGCAGTTTGTTTATTTGGCTTTATTCTACAAATTATAACATCATTTTCTTTCTTTTACATACTAGAGTTTTTTTTTCAGTTTGTCAACGCTGCCATCTTCTTCTTCCATATTGTTACTGCCAAAATTAATCATTCATTTCAATACAAATGTCTAAAGAGGAAATGGTTAACAACATAGGAAGAGAGCCATTGGCTAGAGAGAGTTGTATCAACTCCATCGACTCAATGGAACTGGATATACTGCAATAATGGAGGACTATGGAGGCTTGGACAGTTCTTAACAGTGGTCAGTCATAAATTAATGTCATAATCCACTTTCAATATTCACTATCTTATTAATGCTTAATTTTACAACTGGGACTAACAGCCGAGGACTTATCTCAGCCTCCATAAACCACGTGACCATGTGAGAGTTAGGCCCTTCATTGGTGCAAGACTTTGTGCATCAAACATTCTCTCCTCCATTCCCATTCTTCCCTCACCCCTAACTCCTGTCACCCCTTGCCTCTGGGTGAAGGGGGGAGAAAGGATAGGTCCCCAGACCTCTGGGTGTCACAGTGTGTAAGGTAGAAGTACAGTCTCTCTATGGCCTCCATTAAATGTTTTCTTCCCTCATTCCAGACCAGCTGAGGGCTTGCAGCTGAGTGGAGAGAATGACTCTTGAGATCTTGTCCCATAGTAGTGCTGGTAGTCTGAGGAGGACGGGCAGGGGGCTAGCTTGCATGGCCACTCTGCCCCAGAGCTGTTCCCTGCTCAGTCTTGGTTAGATTTAGGAACCAGGACTCACAATCCTTCCCAAAAGCCCTTGACAGACCTTGAAAACCTCCAGGGCTTCATTTGCGACAAAATGGCGGACTGACCAGCGCATGCATCCAGCAGCTGGCAGAGCCCCCATTGCGAGTGAATGCTGCATGTTGCACAGCTCGGCGGCTCAGCTGCAGGGCAGCCAGGCGGAGCAGGCTTGCTGCGGGCAGGTGAACACAGGCTGCACCTGAGCGATGTAATAATTGCTGAAGTTGCAGTCCTGCACGTAGGGGGCAGGGTGGTAGAAACAGGTGACGTTGGTCACCGTGGGGATGAGGTTCTGCTCAGCAAGTGCGCACAGTGCCAGTGTGGAGATCAGAGTCTGCGTCTGCCGCCGCTCATGTCCCATCAGGCACACGGTGCTCTCGCTGACCACGCCCTGCAGCGTCATCAAGTAGTCGTACTTGCGCTCCTCCAGCCCCACAAAGTGGTTCTGCAGGTAGGCCTCCAGCTTGCGCCGCTGCTCTCTGATGTCCGGGAAGTCGATGAAGAAGCGCGAGCACATGTAGCGCTGCAGCAACTTCATCTCCACCTCCGAGGCTGCGCGGAAACCCCTCACCAGCAGGTGGCAGTATTTCAACAAACCACCACCACGGATCTCCTCCGGGTTGCGGGTGCAGATCAGCCTCTGCTGCAGGTGTTCCAGCGCGGCCGCAAAGTCGCCGTACACGCTCTCCCCGACGATGGTGGGGTGGAATGTGGCAGACATGGGGTTCTCTGAGCACGCGTAGAACAGCAGCAGCGAATCCAGCTTAATCTGGAATGAGTCAACGCTGAACTCAAACTGCCGCCGCAGCGAGTCCACAAACTTGAGCTCCATATTTTTGCCGCGGTTGTTGGACAGGGAAATGAGGCTCCAACGGTCTGAGTCATTGCACACCTTCACCATCTTCTGCACGTAGGCCTCCTGTGAAGCAGAGAAACAACAACTTATTTCATACTCCTGTCTCCATGCTTACGGCATGACAGTGCACACACAATTGTTTCAGTAAAAATGATCGTCTCCACAGCCAGGTATTCAGTGCAACAGTAGTAAGAGACACGGCTGATTTACTGAGAAAGGAGTAGGGAGACAAAACCCACAATTGACAAATTCACATTGTATTTGCATTTTGTGGTTACAGATTCATTTTATTAATAGTAAAAGTTTAATTTTATTTTCTTCCAGACACTTTCATATGTTTTCTAAAATGAGAGCCTAATACCGTTTCCTGTCTACGTGTGCAACCAAGGTAACTGACAGCAGCTTATTACAGCAGATCAGCTCTAAATTGGATTATTGTAATACTCTTTATAACAGAAACCAATATTTTTACAATTACCACATATGATTTTAACAAAGAACATTTTCACTGAAATAACTGAACAATGTAGGCCTATGTCATTTATTCATGCTCTGATGACAGTCTCATGATAAATCGGTTAATCTCAACACAGTGGTCTCAAACAGCAAAATGGATAGGTGGGAATACGAGCAGATTACCTTTAAGGTTAATGGGGTAATCTTTTCCTTGTTCACCCCCTCCGGTAAGAAATCTAGGAGACAGTCTAAAACAATATCCTTAACGATCTGAAATTCCGCTTCGCCCTTCAACTCCACGCAGAAGATTAGATCGAGATCTTTGTACCCCAGACCGCTGTCCTCGTGCAGGACGTGGCTTGCGGCAGACCCGTTCAGTCTGACCTCTCGCACTTTTATCTGCTTCGCTTGCAACCTTCTCTTCACAATTTTAACTATTTGCCGTGGCTCCATCTCCAGCGTGGGGAAGCTCCAGCGGCCGTGGATGGGAATAATCTCGGTCAGGATGGTGTCCAGCCGTCTCACTTGTTCCCAGCTCAGCACGCTGAGGCTGCTGTTCTCGCCGTCAAAACTAACACTGACATTATCTTGTTCGGCCATCGTAACACAAAACATGCAAATGAAAACAAGATACTTTAAGGTTTCCTTCTTTGAGCCTTAGCTAGGTATTTAAAAAACTAGCCACATCAGTTATTCTGCATCTTCAAAAGGTGGAGACCGATGTTGTCCTTCTATATGTTAAAGGGTGTGTTGTGTAATTAAGTAAATAAAGAAGTAAATAAGAGTCTTAAGACAAGCTTGCTTTCCATCTCGTTGTCCCACATTCTCGCAAGTAGGTAAGGACAGTCTTTGAGTGGCTTTGCTTATCGCTCACGACTACTGCACTCCACTCCTGAGCCAAAGTACTCTTCCTCACTGGTCTGCAGGACTCCTCCGTTAATTTTCCGCACCTGTAGGGAGAAGGGTTCTTCTTCGTTCAGCCAGGCTTTTCTGAAGTTCCGGCAGACACGCCACGAGGGCATGCCAAGAAGATTGAATTAATTTAGATTTTTTTCCAAGGATGCTATCATTTTATTAATTTATTTTTTAAAGCAAAGTTCCGTGTAAATCATTTAACTCATAAGACTGACATTTCCCCAATGCTTGAAATGTACGGCATAATATTTACGCAGAATCAACTAAAAGTTTGAGGCGCGTAGCATACAACTGTTTACTAAGTTGTTCCAATGGCTGCATCTGTTACTGCATCTATTCATATATGTTAACCTCTTTCAATTTATCAACAATAACTAATAAACGAAGCTTGGAAAGGAGCATAGCTCTGAAATGAAGTCTTTCTCTCTTGTCCGGCTGTGTCCTGATTAGAGGAACACTACTTCCCGAAGCCCTGACCTGGATGCTGGCCGCAGAACTCTGACAACCTTGGCTCCAGTTCCTGGGATGCTGGGAGGGGAGGTGTGACTGACAGCTGTCTTCTCCAGTCCCCAGCAGAGACCCTAATGCGATTCTCTCTTCCTTGCGTATTCAGGTGCCTTGGCTAAACGGCACAACTGGGGAATGTTACTGTAACAGTGCGTGGATTCCGGTCGATACCATTTTTTTAAATGTGCATTCCGCTCCAGTATCATTGGCACCTTAAAGATGAGCGAATAGACTGTGCGAGACGAACAAAAACGAGTAATGTACGATGTACTTGGTAAAAAATATAAAATCGCATTTGCTCATTCACAGGTTAAATTTTCAGCGCGTGGCATTTTTTTTTATTTATAAACTTGCGGTGTGCAGATTGGCACCCTTTGTTGCAAAAGCATTTAACACTTATCTGCGATTAACCTGCTATAAGAATCACCTTTTAAATCATTAGACTTATCATTAGATAGATCAGCTTTCATGAGTGATTGACTGAGTATGCTCCACTGCCCGAGGATGAACACAGCCAGGAAACTAAACAAATTAAGGAGGGTACAAGTTGTGTATGTGTGTATGTGTCTGTACTTGTGTCACACTCATGAATGTGCATGCAGATGCGTATGCAGAATGCAGTACTGAATGTAGCTTGAAGAACAATGACATACATGAAATCATACTTACAAAAATATGAATAATTCTTAAAGTATTGGATTTAACTGTTCTTGGCACAGGGAGGGCCAAACATGCAGGATGGGAACATAGCTGAGCTAGAGCCAGGTTGTGGTGCTTGAGCTACAGCTCCAGGTTGGAGCTCGGAGCAGGGAGATGAAAACAAAGCAGCGCACATTCAGGATGTAGGGCATAGGTCTGGGCCTGGTACAGTCTTGAGGATGAATCCAAAGCAGTCAACACCAGAAAATGGGCAGAGCAGTTTAACACAGAGTACCCTTTTCTTTATTATTTTACAAATGTGGACAGAAATGAAGAATTCAGACGAACGTATGTTGTATGTGTGCAGAGACGGTACATGTATTACTCGGAGTCAGAATTAAGAGTTGACAGCTGTAGAATTTTATGTGTGTTTCATGGCTTGACACTTTGTTCTGCCTAAATGGGATTAAGTGGTACAATCAGGATACACTGAAGATCAATAAGATTACTGTAATTTATACAAGGTTTTTGTCCTGAGATGCCTCTTGTGACATACACATATGGCACATAGCAAATGAGTCTGTTTTAATTTGACAAAATATGAGAAAAGAACAGACACCAGTGTGTACTGGAAAGGGTAACAGGGAGCTGGGTGGGGGGGGGGGGGGTGGCATTGTGGCTTTGGCGGAAATAAGGAAATAACAATACAAATAATAAATACAACTGCTACTGCTAATAATAGTAATAATACTTATTATTATTCTAAGGAGAATATTATCCTTCAGTACAACTGGAACGCAGGAACAGAACAAAAGAAAAACCAGACAAAAGGAACCAACCTTTTCTCATAAACAATAACAGTACACCATAGTTAAAACAAAACCAAACCACATCTAAAGTCCCCTTCCTATCTTGCCATGAAATGGGGGCAAGGCCTCTGTCAGGATTCTCAGGGCTGTGGACAAACTGCTGTTTAGCTCCCCTCATCATAATCTAATTTTGTTAACTGCAAAAGACAGGAAAACAGTCAAAATTATGCACTGACATTGAGCACATTTGCTCTGGTATATTCATATATTACAAATACAACACAAGCTCACATACACCCTATGCATAGTTACAAAGTAACCAATACACCAACACAGTTGATATTTTTTCATCTACAAGTTTGTGCTGACCTGAAAATGTGATTTGAGGAACAGATAAAACCAAATTTTACTGTAAATTAAATGTACATCCCAGTGCTAATATATCATTATAGCGCCTCTCATACAGGTTTCCAGCTCATGGTTTTTGCACAAGTGCTTGTGGAAATGGCTTTGCCACAATGTCAGGGCAGGGGTAGATGTTCCTCAGAATCCGCCAGTGAGCTGTACACACAAAGCCCTGCGTCACTGCAGAGACTAGTCTGTAAACCCAGATTACTCTAGATTACCAACACTGCCCTGAGAATTCTTAATCCAACTGCAGTGGCCCTTGTGTTCCTTGCATCTCACTAACCAGCCACTGCACCTTCTACAACCCCTATATATACACACCTACTATACATCTATGCCAATAGCTCAGACCCCTACTCTCAGACCCCTATGTAAAAACACTAGGTAAAAACTCAGGGTAATGCCTTGTAATGTCCTCTGCTTGCAAGAATCACACTGAGGGAGGGGAACAACCACCCAAGAATACATGCTATGAAATGTACTACTGAGTGACCTCATTCTTGGTATGCCTGTGACTCGTAAAACAAGAATTGGTGGTAGAAGCTACTTTAAAAACTGTAGGTTAAAAAAATCAAATTTTTAGAAGTAGAGCTGAGCAGCGTGGTAGTAACCTATCTGCATAAATTGCTTGATGTGGATTTCAGCTTTTTCAAACCTTGTTCCCGATCTGTAAATTCCCAAATGTAAAATTGTAATAGTCAAACACAGATCATCACTGGACACTTCACCAGTCATATCACTCAGTGGGGATACAAGGAGACCAACAATGAAGGAGAAGATGATGAGGAATGAATGGACAGCAACCACCAAAATTTCATCCACAAGTCTACATTGCCTCCCTCCTTTCCAGAGTGTCCATTGGGAGAGCAGCTTACTTGCTATATTCAGCATTGTCATTCCTAGTCATTACAAGAAGCTTGTACTGTATTAGGTCCAATACCCCAGGCATAATATCACCCTGCTGCTATCCAAATTAGCTGTGGTACCAACTGTTGTACCATTCAGCTGTTTCAATTTCAAGACAGCTGAGTGGGAGGCTTTAATGCAAGTACTCAAGTGAGAGGTCAAGCATATTAAACCAGCATCTGAGAACTGCAGCCTGTCTGCAAAAGCTGTTCATATGACCGCAGGAAGAAGGAGCACCCAAGGTTATACAGAATACAGTAAACCCCCTGGCATTACCAAGGAAAATGTTGAACTCTACAGAGGTTGTGTCGACATGTCGGAATCCGATCCCTTCTCAGAAGAAAACATATCAGCTATTGCTGATCAGGAAACTCTGAGCTGATCTTAGAACAGTCCCTGAACACCCAAAGGTGACTGCCAGTGAATGTCAAATGAAAAATGGACAAAAAAAGGGAAAGAAGGGAAGTTTACCATGGATGAGCTAGGCACTAAAATAAGAACAAGTCTGATGCCAAGGGTAGGTAATTGGCCGGATAAAGGTTACTTAACCTATTTGGACGTAGTAAAAGAAGTCTTATATAATGATATAATAGAGTTTTTTTTATTTATAAAAGGGCTCAATAAGGCTAACAACAAAATATTTTGATGGTGAGTTCACTATGTAGAATAAAGGGACAAGCGTAAAGATCCACACTGATATAAGGAGGACTTATTTTACACATGTATTTTATCAATACATGGAGTAGGTTTCCAGGTCATGTAGGTGAGGGGAAACCCTTGTTGTGTCTGGGCCAGAGTCCCAGACACATTCCCATGTGGAGGACCCCAGCCCAGCTGCAGACCTGACAAAACGCAACAGCAAGGTGCAACAGAGTGTCCCTCTCTTGCTCTACCTTGTTTAATCCACCTGTACCTGGACTCCATAAGAAGAAGAAGAAGCTATGGCTGCTGTCATGTGACTTTTTTTTGCTATCGCTGCCATCTTGGGACAGAACCAATGTGGCTATCTATGTAACGGCTCCAGTGCTGCTGTTTAATTCAGTGAAGAGATTACCAAACTCACAGTAGAAATTCAACAGTATTTCAATGAGACAGATACTCTAGGTTGTGATCCTAACCTACTTCCCAGTGAGTAATAGTTTTTATAATATTTTTAACAGCTTGTTTAACATTTTCACCACACTCACTATATTGTCAGCTTGATAACTTCAGCTATATATCAGTCATGGTTAATGTCTTGACATTGAGCTAATAGAATCTGTTTAATTCGCCTTTGATGTCCGACAGAAGGACCACTGAATTTCATATTATAAAGATGTAGTTCTCCAACTCTAAATATAAACTGGGATCAAACTGCAAAATCAAAGCTAACTGCCCAAACTTTAAGTAGAATGGAAATAAATCTATTTAAGATCTCAATCTCATTATTTTGCATTACATCATAAAAGATATCCCAATTGCCATGTGTAAGCTTTAACCCTTACTTGTGATGCTTGTATAATCTAGCTTCATCCTAATGGATAGAACTTAAATTCAGTAGTTCTGACAGTGACGGTTAGATTCTACAGCACATGATGCTGTTATGTTAATACCTCACATCAACCCTGTGGGAGAAGCAAAGCTAATACCTCATCTCCACCTGGTAGGAGAAATAGTGCTAATATGCTATTACCTTACCCTCCACCTGGCAGGATAAAGAGTTGCAATATGCTAGTGTCTCACCTCCACCTCCTAGGGGGAAAATGCTAATATGCTAATACCTCACCTCCGCTGGGAGGGAGAAAAATACTAACATGCTAAAAATAATAATACAGTACCTAATCTCCACCTGGCTGGAGAAATCTCACCTGCACCTGGTAGGGAAAAAAATACTTATATGCTAGTACCTCACCTCCACTTGGCAGAAGAAATGATGCTAATATGCTATACCTTACCCTGCAACTGGCAGGAAAAAAATGCTAATATGCTAATTCCTCACCTTCACCTGGCAAAGAGGGCTAATATATGGTATTAAAAATATATTCCAATAAATATACTGGTTAATATTTAATTGATGGTGAATCAGTGTTTAAAGTATCTGTGCCTTTTAATCACTGTGTAAATCATTTATTCACAGGTAAATTGACTTATCTTAGAGAACTATGATATACAGTTCATTAGTTTTTGCAAGCACACAAGGTTGTCAGCACAGCCTACCGTCAAAGGTGGTTTCGCTAATTGATCTTAATTGGAGACATTGTAGTATTAAAGAAAGTATTAACTCAAGATTTCTTAACCTTCTTCCGTTGAGTGTGTTGAACAATGGAAAATAAACCAGCCAGTGTGTGCTATATATACCCAAGGGAGTCATTATTACATCACAGACCTTACAGAACGATAGACTGGCTGTGTTCCATTATGCATCACTGGTGCTCTAGTCAGTGCTTTTGCCATAAACTGAATCATAGGTTTTATGGCAAGTGTATACAATAAACCCAGGGTGTGTTTTCGCACATTTGACTTGACACATATTTTAAGTATGGCTCAATGCATCATCTTAAATGTATGTGTAATGTTATTATCTCACTACAATTTCTAATCCATTTTGCTATTATGATACATTTATATCCACAATAAACATAGAAAGGGAAGTCATCTACATGTCACTGAACACTGCTCATTGATAGGAAGTGATTTATTAGAGTCTTGCAACAATACTGACACGCAGACATACAGTACCAGTCAAAAGTTTGGACACACTTTCCCATTTACTTGAATGAGAAAGTGTGTCCAAACTTTTGATTGGTACTGTGTATCCGCATCCAACTAGTGAAAATAATTAACACTATAATTTACGATACTGTTTATTTCATAAGAATGTATTTGTTGTATTGTGTGTTTAATGTTCACCCTGCTTTTACGTGTGCATTCACATGTTTGAGCATTAGCGGAGTAGACATGAGTTCTGGTGCGAGAAACAGTGGAAGTGGACAGCTGTTTCTGTAGATCAATGACTTTATTGCATCTCAATGGAAATACATGCACAGTGGGTGTAAAACCAAACAAACAGAAACCAGAATCAGTCTTTTTTTTTTTTTTTTTTCTCATATCCATTACTTCATTGCAAGATGTGCTCACAATCACTTGGAAATTCACTTTAAAATTCACAGAGCATCCAGTACACCCAGCCAACAGTTTACAGACAAGCAACTTCCACTGGCTCAAGGAACACACAAGTAACACTGATCAACAGCGACCTCTTCTGGACACACAGAGAACCCCATCTGCAATTACCACTGTTCACCAGGAAGGTAGTAGTAGGAGGACAGATTCCACAGATGGAATGACTTATGTGTGAAAGGTATTTTTGAGGTTAAGAGCCACATCCTTTTATGATTTTTTTCCCATGTGGTAATACAAATATTAGACTGCTGAGCCCAGGTTTGGTAGAATAAAGCTATGACTGTGAGATAAATGGGACAGATTCTGTTTGTAGATGGCTTTTCTTCAGAGAACAGAGATGGGAAGCCAACCCCACCACATGGATAATACCTGTCAATCATTTTGAATGAGTGCATTCATTGGTCAGACTGCCAAAACACCCAGGCTTCCTGATAAACAAGGACAAATCCAATGCGACTGAAATATACAGACATAGCTAAACACCTGATATATTTTCTCCTCCTACAAAGATAAAAATGTAATCTGTCAATACAATACCTTGCATATCATTTTTGTATTTTAACATACTGAACAAAGCAACACATTAGGTCTCAACTTTTTGCATTTAGCACACAATACAAGGAACAAGAAGAGAAAACATACAAACAGAAACACTAGAGGCTGTTTGATGGTGCAGAAGCCTTATCATAAATACTATATATATAGAAATATATATATAATATTTCAATTGATGATGAGGTCACATGACTAATACAATATTGAACAGGTATATAGGTTTACATAGTAGGGAATGCTGGTGCTGGGACAATATGAATTATGTACACCAAGGACCTCCAGAGACCTTTCAGTAGACCCGGCTGACAGCAGCGGGCCACCACGCCAGTCACCTCCACAGAACAGGGGATCATGGGACGGCATTGCCACACATCTGCCTTTCACCTCCACAAACACTTAAAACAAGAGAGTCAAAAATACACTACTTTTTAAAATCTTTTTTTTTTTTTGTTGTTGTTTAGGTAAGATATAACACTGAGACAAGCACATAATTTTTTTTCCCTATGGTTCACTTTTACAGTTTGTGCTACAGTACAACATTGGTTAAGGGGGAAGCCACCGATGCATATGGGACACTTTGGCAGACACCTTCACGGAGGTCCGGTCACAGACACAGCACCTGTGGAACAGTAGACACCTATGTCAAGAAATCGCACTTAACAGATATACCTGCAGGAAGACAGAGCCATATCCGCTGAGCATGTTATCAATAATATTCCAGTCAAACCCTCTACCTGACTGTTTAAAGTGACTGCCAGAGCTGAAAAACACTATTTTACACCTGCATCTTAAGGTAAGCTCAGGTATACTCTGTCAGCATGAGGCAGGTTAGATGAGGATTGGAGATGGTTAGAAGACAGGCTGACAAAAGGTTGGAGACAGGAGATTTACAGTTGCACAAAGGGACTGACTTGGGCCTTTATAAGAAGTCCTTGATGTTGAGGTCGGCCAGAGGGTCCTTGGGGGGCGGAGGCTTCCTTGGGCTCTGTGCAGCTGGGGACATCTGGGGGGGGACAAACAGTAGACATTAAGTAGTTGGTGAATGTATTTGTTTGTGAGTGACAGTCTTTATGCATGTATTTGTGTGTGAGTGTAGGTGGTGAGTGTATTTTGTGTGTGAATATGGTGATGGTGAGTGTGTTAATGTGAGTATATTGAGGGGTTTTTTTTATTATATCTGTATAGTGAGTAAGTGTTTATTTGCCTGTGTGTCTCTGAGTATTTGAGTGAGTGCAGTGAGTATGTGTGATTGTATGTGATTGTGATTGATTGTGTATGTGTGTAAGTGAATGAGAATGTGTCAGTGAGAGTTTGCTGAGTGTGTGTGTATGTTTGTGAACGTAGGGGGTGTGTTTGTAATTACCGGTGCTGCTGGTGCTCCGGGGGCACCTGGTGAGGGGAACTGTGGCCTCATTGGCTGGTTGAACATCTGAGGCATCATGGGAGCTCCAGCCCCACCTGCACCAGGCTGCTGGAAGGAGAGAGGCAGTGAGATACACAGTTCCAGCCACAGGAAAGAGCTCCTCCCATAGGCTGGAGCTCCTCCAATAGCACAGAGCTCCTCCCACAGGCTGGAGCCCCTCCTACAATACAGAGCTCCTCCCACAGCCTGGAGCTCCTCCCACTGCCAGAGATTTCTCTCCCAGCCCTCTTACCTTACCCAAACCCCACCTCACAAAGCTGGCCTAGGATAGCGGCTAGGCTAGGTGGGTTGGGAGAGAGGGACATTTCTATTCTGCACTACTTACACAGACATGCATACAGTTTACACTATTACTGCACACTTACAATACAATACTACGCACTCCTATACACTTACAACACAAATACATAAACACACATGTCACCATCTTGAATCTACACATCAGATAAAACACAAACTGACTGTGCTCCACACATATTTATTTCTCTATCCATCATTTTGCCTCATCTGATGCCAGGACTGCAGATCCTGCCTGGCTGGGCTGCAAGGTCATTTGGATTTAAAGGAATGTACTCTTAAGAGTGTGCAGTTGTCAGTCCCTGTTTTCTCCAAATGTTGAGATCTATTTAACAGCAGTTGGAACAGCACTGAGTGAAACTACACGGGACAATAACACACAATGCAGTGACAGTATGGGAACCTGAGGCATTAAAGAGGCAAAGAGGGGCATGTCATTGATCTTAGACAGTGGGCCCAGAAAGTAACTCTCCCTTAGACCAAAAGAATTTACTAAAGGAACACCATTAGTTAATTGAAAGGACCCAAAAGTTTAGAAAAACGGCAGTGTCATGGTTGGGTCACAAACAGGTCACATGTGTTAACAGGTTTTGTAAATGCTTATGGCTAAATGAACAGGAAATACCATTTCCTGGGTCCACCCATGACCCACTTCGCCTCTCTTTAACTGCACAGCCAAAGGTCTGTCTCTATGGTTGGCTCTGGACTGTCAACATCCTTTTTCCACAGAAAAATTATTTAACTCCAGGGCATCAACAACTCAACTGGTTGCTCTGCATTTTAAGGAAAAGGCAAGATGACAGCCCAGTGCCGTGTCTAATGGAGGGAACAGATTTAAGTCAGAAAAGATCCACCTCCCTGGACACTCCGCCACGGACCTCCTGCACACCAGCACTGCACCACACACACAACATTTACCATCTGAGGGGCCCAGCTGCTGGGAGCTACCTGTGGCTGCCAACTCGCCCCGCCCGTCATCTTCTTCTCATTCCAGTCCCTGTGGAGGACAGCCAGTCGGTCACTCAATCAATCAGTCAATCAGTGAAACAAACAAATCACTTAAACTGACACGTCGACCAATTAGTGAACCTGACAACCTGTCACACTTTCAATACATCAGCCAATTTAACAGCCGATCACTCAACAGAAATATTAAACCAAACAATAAGTCAACAGGTCTCAATCAAATAATCAATTAGTCAGTCTGTAAATAAATCAGTCAATTAGTAGCACATCAACACTGTCATGTAATTACCAACCATGGCAGTGCATGGGCTAATAGAACTAGCATCGTTTGCCTATACTTGTGTCATGTGTTTTAAGAGCCAGTCAGCTGAAAGTATGTTTGTTCAACAGATTAAAAGGACCAGGTTTGGGCCTCTAGGTGACTTGCACAATAGAGACACACATTCATGCAGCTTTGAGTCTTGCATCTAGGTGTTTGAGTCTCAGCCAGGCCATTAGTGTCTGCTGCCAGAGGTACACATAGACTTGGAATAGTTAGTATATGTGGACCCTGTGTGAACTTAGTGTAGATGTTCTCACAGTGTTCAGTGTTCTCACAAGACCATAGGATAGAATGTGACTGGTGATGCATCTCTCATGTGAGAAGCTTGACAACACACACTTGGATGTCCTTCATATTGGACATCCAGAGAGGGGGTACTCAGGTGGAAAATGGGGGAGTGGGTGAAAAGACAGAATGTGTGCTTACGTCTTCTGATTGCCCATTCCCAGATCTGTAAGAGAATAAACAGGTTCAGTTCAGTTACTTCTCTCCTGCTGTCTTTGTGCTATTCCCCTACCCTGCAGCAGAGGGCAGCACAGGGCCCGCTGCAGCTCTCCCTCCTCCGCCATGAGGGGCCGATATTGTGCCACAGACCAGAGTAATTACTGCAGGGATGACCTTTCGGGGTGGACCAGAGGTCAGAAAGGTTGGTTGCGCACAATTTGGTGCCCTGCTTGCCCAACCTTTATGCACTGAAATAAACCACTGAAGATGTCTGTCAGCTGAAAGTTACATGTTCCTTTCATGTGACAGAAACGATGGGGGAGAGCTCAGAGGAACTGAGAAGCTCTGAACAAGAATGCCAGTTAAATGGCCAAAATATGATACAAGTAACATATCTAACATCTAATTTCTAAATACATTTAACCTACAGTATGTACATTTATCTAATCAAAAACCTACTACTTATCTTCTGACCCATCATCACATATTTGATCAATACATACTCCCGACCAGGTTGGCCAAAGAGGCGTCCAGGTCACTTCCAATGGGTTTTCCTGGTGCGCCTCCCGCTGCGGCAGGCCCACCAGCAGGGGACGCCCCAGCCGGCATGAGGATGTCACCTAATCCGTCAAACACTTCAGAGAGGGGAGGGTGGACAGAACGTTAGAGACATGACACACCACAGTACAGATTACACATCCATACCAGAGCCCAAACGCCTTAGCACATGCTGTCTAGGGCTCACACTAATGAGGCATATTGTTAACACCACCACACAGGACAATCTCCACCACAACAAAGACACATAATGATAATCTCTGCAGGCTTCCTATATCAGAAAGACATAGGACACCGTGATAAGACTGACTATTTCACACTTCTGCAATTCTGTCATAATCTTCACATTTAAGTGGCAACATAAATTGCCATTCTTTTGAGGTTGGAGAAATGTTTGTTTCATTAGCGTGAATTTTCGTTATGCATGTTGGCTTTTCATGAGTGCATTATTCCAGCTAGAGCCAAGATGGTGCCACTAAGGGTTGGGATTCATTTCACTGTGACACAGAAAATGTTTACAAGGCCAGAACTCACCAATCACACAGTGGAAGAGTGGAAGTAAGCAATGAGGCAGTGGACAGACAGACACACGGAGAGAGAAGGAGACAGAGAGATACTTGTCATGCCAATAAAGCTGATTAAACTGAACTGAACTTGAGAGAGAGCAAGGGAGAGAGAGGGGAATGCTTCTCTATTTGCTTTTTGTTTATGCTGTTGTATCTGCTATAGGAATTGGGAAAGGAAAACAGAGTGTGAAAAAGAACTAGCTATGAACTGGTAAACATTCATGTTACATTTTAGCACAGTACACTGAAACTGAATAGTTCATGTTAAATCAATTTTTGATTTTAAAGGGCCCCAAAATCCTTCCATCCAACCAAAAAGGGAAAACAGTATAATGATGGAAAGCCTAGCAAGCAAGCTAGCCAAGTGGTCCAGTCAAACTGGTAGAGAACTGCCATAGGGAGGGGAAAAGAGATCCTCATCCTCAGAAATAAACTGCCAGCACAACCTCAACAGCCCCCTAAAACTTCCATATTCACCGGCTCCAATGGCAAAGTCCTGCAGTGCAGAAAGATATGCCCCACACACACAGTAGGAAAATATTAATGTCCTACAACTGGCACAGTCCCTTGAGACATAATCCAAAATATAAATAAAATGATCCCCGCAGACTATGCTGAACTGACTGGTGTTCAGATAGATGGATCAATAGATAGACAGATAGAGAGAGAGCAAGAGAGAGAGAGAGAGAGAGAGAGAGAGAGAGAGAGATAAGCTGAGCTTGAGCAATAGCATCTGTATTATTTTCAGAGTGACAGTTAAATAATGTGAAGAGTATGGTCATGTAAGGTACAGAGTATTGATGTTCCTATCGCTGTGCCTTTTCACACTCACACATTGCACTCACACACTTTCACTTACACAGCAAACTCCATGGACACAAGAGTTACATTGTGTCAAAATTCACCTGCTGTCACACCTGAAAAAAACTATGCCATTCCAAAACCAGTCAAAACTCTTTGTGATGATTCCAGTCAAATGCAGAGGATTACTGTGTTCAACCAGAAATCACGACGGAACACTTTGCATTACTAAACCATTCAGTTTTTTTTTTCTTTTTTTTTTAACTTTCAACCTCTTGCATTTTCTTGGAGTCTTTCTCCAGACTGTTGGTCTCATGATGGTTGCTAGTCTTTTGACTGGTTTTGGCTCGCTTTCAAAAAGGGGCGATTAACACACCACAGCTCCCTGAGTCTTACTTGAGGCCTCTGAGCCACCAAAGGGAACTGCCGCTGGGGCTACCCCAAAGCCAGCACTGAACCCTGGCTGCACAAAACTGTTCTGGCCTGGGGAGGCAGTGGGAGGAGCTGAGGTGTTGCTGGGGGTCATGAATCCTGCAGGGAGTTGGGGGATGAGGGTGGGGAGGGGGTGGGGGATTAGGGGTTTATGTTGTAAAGTTAGGTCATAATATTTACAGGTCATCTCTCTAACTCATTCCCCTTATCCTCATGCATTAGATGCTGTATTACGTGGGTAATAGTAACTCATTAGCTGTTCAATAACCACAAACCAAAAACATCATTCAAAATGTAGGCACTATAAATATGTGCAGATGGCAATGTGTTCCAAAGCTCACTTACATAAGCTGGGATGGGATCTGGACTTGGACTCATGACAGTGGTGACATCACAATGGGATTGGGTGTGGCTATATGCAAAATGTGGTCACATGGAGAATAGGAGATCTTATAAGAGGTACTTTACACAGGGTGGAGGTGAGAGACTATCCAGGGACAGGGTGTGGTGGAATCTGGGTGAGGATTGTGGGTGGTTGTGGGAGGGGAAGGGTAAAGTAAATACACAGCAGGTGCTCCTGGGGCAGAAGGCTTAGACTTACCGCTAGAACCGCCGAAAGAGTCTATGCGCAGTACCGTTCCAAACCAGGTTGAACCATGTCAATCCAGACCAAAGCGAGTCCATACCAAGGTGTCCATAGTCCAGCATTAAGACAAAGGAAACAGAAAGAAGTTAGACTCCGCACCACACAGAGGGAAGACTGAAGGCACACAGCCCAAGTTGTTATCTATACACACACACACACACACACACACACACACACTCACTCACACACACTACACAGGAATTCCGTAAGTCCTCTCCACATTTCTTTGTGAACCTCTTCGATCCCCATTTGCTGCGGCACTCTACAACCTACAACCAATCACACGCAGGGCTCCCTCAGAGGTCTACAACCTACAAACAATCACACGCAGGTCTATCTCAGATGTCTAAAACCTACAACCAATCACACGCAGGGCTCCCTCAGAGGTCTACACTTACAACCAATCACATGCAGGTCTGTCTCAGATGTCTACAACCTACAACCAATCACACGCAGGGCTCCCTCAGAGGTTTACACCTGCAACCAATCACATGCAGGTCTATCTCAGATGTCTAAAACCTACAACCAATCACACGCAGGGCTCCCTCAGAGGTCTACAACCTACAACCAATCACATACACGGCTACCTCTGTGGCCTACAGGTATGAGGTATCTGCAACACTCCGGAAAGTGCAAGAAGTTCAGTGATATTTCTGTGACAATGTAGACTTCAGAGGGAAGATTCACAATTATATGCAAAACATCAGCAGACTGCAGCTGCCCCTGTCCAACATCACTCTCCATTTACACTGCTAACCAGCCTCATCTGCAGGAAGAAACAAAGCATTTACATTCAGGCATTTAGCGGATGCTCAAACCCAGAGCGACCAACAAATTTATTTACTGACATACATTTTTTACACTCTATCCATTAATATAGCAGGATACTTACAGAAGAAAGTTAGGTTTAAGTACCTTTCTCAAGGGTACAACAGCTCCTCATAATACCAAGCCCAGCTCCACTATAAACACTATACTACATAACCTGGATGAGATGAAGGGGAGGAACCCTGCCACTAGCACCCCTCTAGCGGCTGCTGCACCACCACATACAGGCTACCCTTTCAATCTCACCCAGCAGGGCCCTTCAGTGGCCTTCAATGAACCTCAGCCCTCTTCCACAGCACACTGTGTTCAGTTAAAAGCTTTCAAGTACAGCACAGAATATTTCAGGGGAGCTTGGAGTTGCAATTAGACAACAGCTGAGCCATGAAACTGAGCTAACTGGATCAATATGCTACTGGGCTCTGTTAAAGAACTGGATCCACTCTCCATCTCTCAGTGACCCACCGATGACCGTGGGAACTCTCAAACCAAAACTTTCTCCCTGGGGGTGGGGCAGTCCCCCTCCCTCATTTTTCCAAAACCCCGCCCCTGGGTGGCTCTGCTGTCCCATAAGGCATTGTGGGATAGGTTTGGGTGAGGTACGCACCCCCAAACAGGTCCAGCATGCCCCCAGCGTCCAGTGTGGCTGGAGACGCAGCGGCCAGAGGGGCAGCTGGGGCAGAAAATGCATCTGCTTGAGAGAGAGAAAAGGAGAGTCAACGGAAAACACACTGCTGCAGACATGACTGCTCACACACACACACACACACACACACACACACTGCATCAGGTCAGATGCTACAGAGCAGATGAGAGTTTGTGCCAGATGTGGTTACTGTTCAATGAAACCCTGAAGCACCCTGAAATTTGTATTTCTTGTAGAGCTGTTTGTGTCTCACACTGTTACATTAAGGCTTGTCTCCGGCACAGAGCACTGGGAATCTCTGAAATGATTTTCTGGCCATCATAGTGATAGCGTTTATTTGTATTGACAAGAGCAGTTGTATTGGACCAGGAGGTAAACAACCAACAATTACTGTCACAAGCTGAGAAAAACACAAAGTCCTACCTTACACCTCATTCCACACAAAACAGGAGGATTTATTTACACCATGCAAGCACGGGAAATAGTCCAAGTGGGAGCTTTGCATTGTCATTGGCTGAGTAACCAAAACAATGAGAGCCAATCCACCACGCCTCGATGCAATGCACCGCAGATGGGAAACAGGAAGTGGTTTCTGGAACCTGCAGAGGCTAATGTGAACTCAACAGACAGGCAATTAGCCATTAGCCTTGCATTAGGCAAAGAGAGAGAGCCCAGGGAAAGAAGCAGGAATAGCTGCTGGAGGAGTACGGAAACAGAGAAGTGAGTAAAAAGAGAAGAGTGCGGAGGGCGTGAGAAATAGGTATAGGGAGAGGGGAGTGAGGAAGAGAAGTGTGAGAGCAGACAGACGTTAGGAACAGACCATGACAGCCATAAACCTGCCATGACAGGCCATGCTCCACACCAAGGAGAAACTCCACACCAGAGGAGGACACAAACCACCCAAAAGATGGAGAAGTGCTGAGTGGGGTTCGGGCACTGAAGCAGCTGTTGTACCTGCAGCAAACAGGTCTATGCCAGGACTGGCCTGGGCTGGCTGAGCTAAGGAGGAGCTTTGATCAGGCATAGAATCAAATAAATCTAGAAACAGGGACACAGACATTAAAAACCAAAAACATCCACTGGACACATAAGAAAGTAAACATAGGCAAAAACTATACAGACAAAGACATTACAATTAAAATGATGTGAGAACAGAAAACACAACTGAAAGGAAATCAGATGGAGGAGGAACAGAGTCCAAAGCTTTCAGTGTAATTTCAGCTGCCACTGTGTTAAGAACTATGTGTGTGCGTGTGTGTGTGTGTGTGTGAGTGGGGGGGTGTGCGTTAATGAATGAGAGTCTGTGCATGTGTTTGAGGGAATAGGTGTGTGTGCATTTGATCATATGTAAGTGTATGTGAATGAGTGAATGTCTACATGTATGTGTGAATGTGTGTGTGTGTGTGTGTGTGTGTGTGTGTGTGTATACACATATGCACATATGAAAGTGCGTGTATATGCGGTCTCATAGACTGTATTTGACTCGGTCAGACAGAGAGAGCAGAGGCCCATGCGCAGGGCTGTATCAGGGCAGGCTGCTGAGCTCTTTACCACTGAAGAGATCTAGAGCCGGAGCCGCGGGGGCGGCAGTGGGAGGGGCCGCTGCGGTAGGAGCGGTGGGGGCGACTGCTGCAATCGTGCTAAAGGCGGTCTCTACAGGCCTCATGTCAAAAAGGTCCAGGCCAGGCGAAACTTCTGCACTGCTCTCTGGGGAGGCTAAAAGGGTCATAGAGGACCAGAGGTGGAGGAGGAGGGAGTTACATAAGAACACAGGGGCACACACTGATGAGAACAGGCATTCAGCCCAATGAAGATCTCAGCATTTACCTACAATCTACAGAGTATCCACCACTGCATCAAGCCAGACCTTAAAAACAAACCAAGGGTGTCTTTCTCTACTACTTGACCTGGCAACTTGGTCCAAGTACTGATCACTCTTAGTGTAAAAATAGTTCTTCCTGATATCTGTACAAAATTTACTTACTGGTTAATTTTAACCAATATCCATCTATGCCCCCTTGTTCTATGGACTGAAAAAATCTCAGGTAGTTTGCCTTGTTGAACCTTTTTTACACATTTAAAAATCTCAGCAACTTCCTTCTTAGTCTCCGTTTGCTATATCTGAATAGGTTGTGTCCTGGACTGTCTCGTTTACAGGATGCTTAATTTTGCTCCAAGCATTAGCTGTAATAATACAGTGTAAAGTGCCAGTATGAATTCAACACAACTCAAATGGCATAAAAGTGGTGAAGCAGAAATAATCTGGAGCACTGCAATTCTGTGCCTTTATACCAAAAGAGTTACATGTATGTTCAACCGAAGACACACATCTTGTTCTGATTTGTACACCACCATCAGTTTCATATCCATTTGCTCTGACTCATACTTACCTTTTATAACTTTTTTTAAGTTTCAATACAAGACAAAACAGAGCACTTTAGTACACTTAATCTGGGAATGAGAGGGTCAGGGTTTCATCCATAAATTAAAATGGGATTCTAAAAAAGGTTAATATGAGGCACAGCATACATAATGAGGGGGAAGAAAATGTGATAGGCAGTGGTACACCTGAATACCGATTGGGTGAACGACATATGAGAGAAATGTAATAAAGAAAGGAGGAATGTGAAACCGGAGGGCTATTGGACTTTATGAAAGGAGGAATAGGGAGGAGGGAGGCTATGAAGTGCTAGAGCCCCAGGCTAACATCAGCAAAGTCTAATGCAGACTCCTCTAGCACACAGCAATGGGATCGATCCTTCAGGCGAGGACTGAAGACACACTCTCTCTCTTTCACATGCACTCAAACACACAAAGGCGTAAACACACACTGTGACATAGACACACACTTTCTCTCTGCCACACACAGACACACGCTTTCTCTTTCAGACACAAATATACTCAAGCTCTCAGACACACACAAAGATGTAAAAAACACTCTTTCTCTCACACACACAAACACACACACACACACACACACACACACACATTCTTTCTCTCTCTGTCACACAGACACAAATATACTCTTACACTCTCTTACACACACACAGACACAGACACAGACAACACCACCTGCCCGGCCAGCGGTGGACACACCGCCTTGTCACCCACCAGATCCTGCAGCTGCACCTGAGTCAGGTGTGGGCGTGGCTGCTGGAGCCCCACCCTCAGCCGGAGCCGAAGATTCGCCTGCGGGGGCTGAGAGCGTTTCTGTCGTGGGGGAGTCAGAAACCCAAAGAATGAAACCACAGGAAGAGGAAAGAGGAAGAAGAGAAACATACAAAGCAGGAAATTAGAGGGAAAAAACAGTGAAAAAAATCTACCACAGAGAAAGTACAGAAAATCTGATATGAAAAAAGTTAAATTTTTTTGAGCCTAATCTGATTCTCATGTGGAGAGGTACACTATAGACCAAATGACTCAAACGGGGTGTTTTGCTGGGCTTGGAAAGGTCAGATGTCGTGTTTATTATACCACAATCACCTGGCCAATCTGCACCATAATTTTATGCAAGCACCACATGCAAGTTCAGTCTACCAAACAAGCCTGCCAAAGTTGGTACAAACCAGCTAAAGGTCATTTGAGGTCAAACAGTCCTGTGAAAAACAATATGGGCCCCTAATATGAAGGTCTTCTCAGACAGAAAAATAATGGCTGTACATTTTACTATAACGACAGGCTGGAAGACTGATGCAGTAACTATGCAAAGCAGGACTACAGCTAAGATAAAGAAGGATCAGTCTTACAGAGTCTAACAGGGGAGAAACAAAGCAGTGTATAGAGTGTGTTCCACTGGCACTACAGAATGCAGAGAGGGGTAATCAGCCCAAAGTCACTCACAGCTTAGAAAGTCAAACAACAGCCCAGACCAAGGAGAGATTCTGCTAATAAAATTTTGTACGGGGGATCGAAACAGTTGCTAATATTTTAAAGTGTCATTTTGTTTGTGTTTACTAAAATTTCACAACATACTTATCCCAGATTCTTTATCAGTAGCCTTTTGATTTTACTAAGATTCAAGTCCCAATACAGTCAAGCAGGTGGACGCACACACACACAGACACACGGCACAGACACACAATGTTCTCATTAGTTTAATGACACACACAGTATAAGTCCTTATCATGTCAATGGCACAAAAAACAGTGTAAGTCCTGCTAACGTCAGACACACACACACGCACACACACACACACACACACACACACACACACACACACACACACACACACACACACACACACACACACACACACAAACACAGTGTAAGTCCCCATAAGGTCAGTAAAATGCTCTGGACCGCATATCCTGTCCATCTGATTGTTCCAGAGGATTTGTGAAATCCACTGACCTCCCAGGAGGTCCATATCTGAGGAGCCAGAGGGGGCAGCTGCAGAAGGGGGTGGGGCCAAAGCGGCACCCGAAGAGACAGAGGCCTCAGGAGGCGTGGCAGTGGGCGTGACAGCTGCAGCGGTGGGTGTAGGGGCGGAGTCTACAGCAAGGGTGGGGTCGGACAGAAGAGCTTCGGAGGAACTAGCAGGTGCAGCCAGGGAGTCCCCAACTAAAAAACACACACGCACACATACATGCACGCACACACACACAATCATGCGCACACGGACACATGTAAAAACAGAAACAAACGCACACGTGCACACACAAACACGGGCACGCACAAATGTGGACAAACACACAAAAAACAGACTCACAGGCACACATACACAACCACGCCAACACAAACCCCAAAGAGAGGATGAGAAGTTTCTATAGAGGCTAGACTGCAGAAAACAGAGCAGAGGATTACTAGGAGTAAGAGACATTTTGTCTAGAGTTTGCATTTGAGCAGCTATAGCAAGCATCCTACAGGGGGCGCTATTTGCACCCTACTCACCCTCCCCAAGCAGATCTAAATCATCAGTGTCCAGGATCAGGCCAAGAAAAGGATGAAAAGGACGGACAGAAAACAGGGAGAAACAGGCAGTGAGAGACACATAAGCCCATATTATAACATTGCATACACTAAAAAAAATGGTCACATTAGCTGAGATTTCATTTAAAAGTTATCAAAATAAATTACACACTCAGGTGCATCTAGTTGCTAGAACACCTAAGCAAACTATAGCCAGGTCAATTCAAATTAACTCTAGGAGACATTACGGGAATACATAGCGCTCATCTGCAGGAAATAACATACGTATTTTCTTATTGATTGCTCTCACTGTGCTTTGTTACAAGATAATGGGGTTGAGGTTGAGGGTAGTTCTGCACATTTCCGTGTGAAACAAGAACACAACAAACCCCCACACCATAAAAAACAGAAGCTGGAGGCGAATTGTAACTACATTGTGTATAAATTGTGAGACAGGAAAATGTATCAGATGTCATAGTAGACAACTTTTCCAAAGAAATCACATGAACAGCTCTAAGCCTTTCAAGCATCTGAAAATTCAGAACAGAAGGTGAGATTATTTCTGATTGGTTCACGTCCGGTGAGATTATTTCTGATTGGTTCACCTCCCCAGGAGGTGGTTGGCGCGGCTGCTGCTCCAGTGGGCTGTGGGGCTGGCGCAGACAAGAGATCCAGATCCAGCAGGTCATTGGACACAGCGGTGAGCTGAGGAGTGGGGGGGGGATGAACACATGGTGAGGGTGGAGAGGAGAGAGAGAGAGAATTCTCTCTTCGGTGAACTTCAGTCCACCTTTTTGGGTCATTGCAAAACACAATAATCATTCAGATGAAAAACACTTTCACAACACCTTTCCCACACAAAAATTTACAGCCACCCCTCCATGGCTAACAAAACAGGAAGTGAATGTGTGGATAGGTTCAGGAAAGGGTGACTTACTTAGTGGCGCCTCCTGCTGGTGGGGGCCCAGGCAGGGCCTCTACAGTGCCGGCCTTCTCTGCTGTTTTAGCTGGAGTGGAGGTTGGTGATCCATTGGTGGGAGATCCCTGTAGGAAAAGGTAAAGATGAAGCTAAGGCAATGTCATGCATTTCCTGTCTTTTAGAGCTTTTGCCAGCTTTTAACATCAACTTAAGCATAGTTTTGTCTATAGATTTGTATATAATTATATAATTCTCATTATGTTTTCCTTGGAGAATTTTTAAAGCATCGCAAGTGTGATTGGGGTATGTTTGAAAATGTAGTTGGATTCTAAATACCACTTTTTGTGCTACGTAACATGAGCTGAATACAATATATTGAATATGTGATGGCATTATCAGCCATTAAATTACACGCCAACTCTGTCTAATCTTATTTGCTTTATACCTTGCCATTAATGCTGCAATTTAAAAAAAATAATTGAGAAATCAATGTTATGTCTTAACTCAATTTAAGAGACTGCTTACTACCGACTTACTCTTTTGCAGAAGAAACATTTGAGCTACCTCCTAAGAAGATAATAACCACATCCCCTGCACAGGAAATCTCTTACTCACCTTAGTTGGAGACCTGAGAACAAAAGAGAAAACAGGAGACAGAGAGAGAGAGATATTACTTTCATGACAGCAGCAGACTCTTATTCAGTGGGAGAAATGGCTCTGGGATGACACTGAATTCAGTGCACAGGGTTCACACAGTAACAAGCTGAAAGACACAGGAGACATGGTGTACAAACAGCAGGGGCCTCAGCTCTCTACAGGTGGAAATGACATGTAACGTTAGCACGGAAAATCCATACCACCCTCCAATCACAACCCTCCTGAGAGCTTACAGAATGAGGCATGAAGGAGCAGGAAGTCTCTCCTTCCATTATTTAAAGCTCCATTCATTCACCAGCCTTCCCATCAGCCTTAAATGAAAAAAAAATCCCTCTTTAAGCTTCATTCTAAAAGTAAGATTACACTGGTATCTGACTGGAGCCTTCATTGCCAGTGATGTGGATTTCCCATTATCTTGTAACACTGAGTTCTGGCAAGAGAACACCACATCCCCTCATTGCAATGCACAGTAATCAGGGCCCAAAATGGCTCTTTCTTATAATGCAATATAAAGTACATGATGTGAGTCTTCCTGCTGTCATTCATTTCAGTTCCCAAAATAGACCCTTTTAGAAACAGGACTCACCCATCTCTTCAGGTTCCATTGAAAGCAGCGAGGGAGAACGAAACATATGATTAGTCCAAATCAATGCTTCAGATGACCTTCATAATGAACGACCAACAGCGGGAACATTAAAAGGTCTCTATTGTACTGAGCTAAATTATACTAAAGCTCAATTGCACAGCTGCACATCCTACACTGAAACCTGCTATTGCAAGTCCTAATTAACACTCCTCCTACAACCTCTACAGCAAGTACCTTTTTCACATCCATTATTAGTTATTGTGGGTCGAACAGCTTCTAAAGCCTCTACAGTACGTGATGAATGAAGCTCTGCTCACCCTTTCTTCCCCTCCAGGGTGCTCATGTGTGCTTCCAGGGACTCCAGGAGACTGGGTGGAGACTGCAGCACAGGGGCCACATGTCAATGTAGGGTCAGTGTTACAGGGTCCCAATGTTCAATCACAGCAAACTCACACATGGGTTAAACACACCAAGCCATGACAGAAAAGCCCACGAGTTAAACACCCCAAAAGATCACAGTGAGTGCAAAGAGCAGAATATAAATGCAGTGCAGTTCAGGATTAAACTGGTATGAAATGAAAGGAAACCCACTCTCCACACCCCTGCAACATGCTGCACCCCAGCTACACCCAGTGCTGTCTGGCCACACCTGGCCTGACCCTGCCCCTGCCCCTGCCCCCCCACGCCCCCACCTCACCCCACAACCCCATGACCCCATGACCACTCCCCAAATCCACACAGGGCACTCCATGGCGTTTAGCTACAGAGTTACCGGCTCCTCCACACAGCTGTTCTTAAAGGGGCCGTCCTCGTTGTCTGCCTCTATTAAATCCAGCAGTACTGAAGGGTGCATACACTTAGGAGTGAACAGTGAGGAAGAAGAAGGGATGCAATGATGAAGGACCCATAGCTTAATGAATATCAGCATTGTTGTGAAATAATCTTCCCAGGGATTCACTGCCTTTCCTCCACAGAGCATGAACAGGAAGTGGGGGGGGGGCAGAAAGCCAAGGAAGGAACTGGAAACACTTTCTACTGCGCATAGTGAGGGTGGAGGATTTCCTCTGTCCATTGAAGCTCATGTTAAAACAGTCTTTTTGACAGCCAAGTGAAAACCTCTCACTTTTGAGACCACAACCTTACACCTGATGCATTAGACAGTGATTTCCTCCAAATGTTTCAATAAAATAACCCGTCCTATAGTTTTCATTGTACAAAAATCCTATGGAGCTGTAATCACACCCCCCCCCTCTCTCAGCACTGTTACTAACTCAGACAGCTAGAGAATGTTACACTGGGATTGGCTCAGACTACTGGACATGTGCCCAGGTTAAAAACAATGAAAGACTACTTATTTTACATTTGTAGCATTCTGTTTTTATATCACAGAGTGATTACGACCAAACATTTAGAAAAAGAAATGTATATTAAAAAGGCTGACTTACATAGCTCAGGTCAGGGATGTCATTTTTATCAACCCCCACTTGCTGAAAATAAGAGAGAGACAAAGGAGATGGTAAGAGACAAACATTGGTTACCTCAGACGAGACAATACAGTGCAATACCTCATAAGACTGGACTAAACACATTTACAGAATCAGATTCACAAACTAGAAAATCCTCACAGTGAATAATGTATCATACTTGGGGTACTGGCATTTAGCATTTTAATGGGCCAGCCCTAATGAATATATTGTATATTTTTTGGATACATAACCGCAAAAATATGATAAATGTGATAAACAGGGGAAGCTAAACATCAGCCTTCAGTCAGGAGTGAGAGATCATAAGGATGCGGTAATCTGAGGAGCTCAATCTCTTATGCTTGTATAGTTTATTTCATGCCCTGTGTCTGATCGTGACAGAAGATATTAGAGGAACTGTAACAGGGCAGAACAGCACTCTATAACTTCACCCAGGAGAGTCATTCACCACTCTCACTAGAATTGCTATAACAGTTTAGTGATATTTAAATGCTCAAAATCTTACACACTGTCACCTTGTGGGATGATTTTCCATTTGAAGCCATTCCTAAATCCCAGATCCCATTATTTCACATCAGTAAGAAGCTAATGCTTTCATTCTGTAATTGTCCTATAAGCCAAATGGTTCCTTTGTAAAGAGGTAGCATTTTTGATGAACTGACAAACTATGGGTCTGAGATACTAATGCATTTGGTTCATGCAAAACTGTTTTGCTGGTGCAAAAAGACTAAGAGAAAATGTGACTGTTTGAGATTAATTATCTCAATTTTCTCCAATCACAGCAATGTCACTGATTTTGCATGTGCAAAAAGTTTAACACATGCTTAAAGCTTTGATAAATCTGGTGCTAACAGATGAATCAGACCCTATATTTTCTCTAAGCAACAAATTCCATAGGTGCTATTCTTTTCTTAGCTGTCACTGTTGTTCGTAGCAGCTGAAGCAAACCTCTCCACTAGTGACAATGGACAAAAAGACAATCAGACTTGGACAGACAGATTCTGGGCTGATCAAACGCTGGTACCTCTGCAATCTTGAGGAACTCTGAGATTCGGGTCATCCTGGTCAGGAATCGCTTGTAGATTTCCAAAGCGTCTTTGCACTCTGCCTTCTTCATTTTGAAAAATTTCTCTAAAAATGTGAAATCATCACTTAATTTAGGTACAACAGACTCAAACAAAAGCTGACCAGCCAAAGCATAAACTTGGATATGTAGTACAAAATTCAGAGATTTGAAAGCCAATAGAATTTGAACTAGCCCTGAAAAAGCATTCTTCTGCCTTATCAAATAACAAATTCAAACTCTCTTGCAAAGGCATGAGCATTAAACTGACACTGTGATACATTTTATTAAAAATAAAAAGTATGGCACAATCAAAATTAGACAAAGAGCAAGTTTTAGCTCTAATGGTATAGTGAGTCTGATCTTCTGGAATAGCAGTGGTTGAAAAAATAAGTTTTATGAGACAAACAACTGGCTACCTGTACAGAGAGAGACAAACGTCTTGAATGTCCTCCTAATTTGCCTCAGTTTTATGGGTAAGGCTCTTAACTCCATAAGAAAGAAGGCTCACTTGCCTAATAAATTAATAACTCCATCATTGTAGCAGGCAAATAACTTAATCAGGTCCTTGAAAAGCAGGAGAAAGCCGGCATTGATTATTCCGTTGGTGAGTTCTTTAGGATGAACCTGAGACGGAGATAAGAAATTAATAAGGAGAGAAGGAGTGTCTTTAATTAACCTTTAATTAAGCAGCTAAGGACTTATTCAGATTAGATTAAAATAGCTTTTACAAAACAGAGCTGGACAAGAAGGCTGAGGTCAATTTCATTTCAATTCAGCGCATTCTGCAGATTAATTGACAAAAGTGGAATGCAATTTCTATAAAAAGGATAATGCGCTATGATGAATATTGGTTTATCTTAGATTTATGTTCCAGCTTTTTTAACTGTGACTTTGAAATTCCTCCAAGTAAAGCAGGTCTCAGCCAGTGTTGTAATACTTGAGTCCAGAACTCAGACTTGAATTGGATTCAAGTCACATTTTTGAGAACATGGATTTGACTGGAGTCATCATGTTTGTCACTTGGATTTGGCAGTTTAGACAGGCATTCAGTCACACAGAACACAGCAGAGACATTGGGCTGGGATGTGAAGATCGGTGCTCACATCAAACTCCAGCAGTGCATCGATGAGTCCCTGCAGGCTGGACATGCCTTTCAGTAGCTTGTCTGGAGCCATTGTTCTCATCACCCCCTCAGCGCTGAAAAAACAACACTAATATCAGCTCATGTCCTGAGAAAGACATCCAATAGCATCTACAATGGCTTTTCAGTGTGTTAGTACCTTAACTGGATGGGAAAGAGGCCACTGAAAAATACAGGATACACACCGCCAATGACAGTTACACCGCTTCTTATTCTGCTATTGATTATGCATCTAAGAAAAAGAGTATAGACCCCCTGGCTTCCTTAGTTTCCTCTGCCCAAAAGCCATAATGGTTACGCATTGTGGTCTAATAGTATCCCAGATCAGCACTCCTACTCTGATTTACTTCCTGGACATAGGCCTCTGAATTTAGCATCATATGCACCTTATATGGCAACCCTGACCACATACTGGAGACCCTGCTGCACACCTAAAAATACAAGATGTTCAAAAGTCTCCTTCCTTCCCATAATGCCTGTTTACATGAAGTGGCATTATTGTGCAAGATAAAACATTAACATCTCCCTGGCTAGCTGCTGCTGGTTTAGGATGCTCCCCTTGGACTTACCCTTTCTTCACCCTGGTGAAGTCAAAGGCCATCTGCCGGTAGGCAAAGCCCTTCTCATTCAGGTACCTGCTGTAGCGTCTGATGAAGGTGGACATGTCGTAGCCTGGAAAACAAACCGCACGCTAGTGTCACTCAGTGGCAAAACACTGATCTGTTAAATGGAACGCAATATGGATCCTCTTTTTTGTGTTTGTGGAATGCTTGAGACTGCCCTGACAGCTATCTGCCCCCTCATTTACAGGACTACATTCCTGCCTTTGCCAATGAGCTGGAGGTTTTAAAGCCAGCGGATCAGACTCACCATGAGAGCCGGTTTTGTCCAGGAAGTTGCTGAGGTTGAAGAGGTTGCTCCTGGAGGCCAAATACTGGATGAACCTCTGCAACAAAAAATTAAAAATAAAACAACAGCAGTCACACCAGGGCCATCTCAGACACAAAGGAGCTGGGCAAGGCAGGGTGGACAACTGCTCTTTAACACAGCTATGCGTTCTCATTCCTCTTCATTAACATTCGGCCACAAAAAAAAAGATTTTTGTTAAGGGTAATTTTGTTAGATGCAAAACAGACAATAAGCAGCTATATCATGGGGGCGCTGTGCTACAGAAAATGGCATCCTTCGGACAAGAAGTAAACTGAAGTTGGCTCCTTTTGAATGAGTAGGGTTGTTTCACATACCTGAACTCCCTGAACACCTAAAGCTACTGCAAGGAAATGGGGGCACGGCAGGGGTGTAAAGGCAGCCCATGAATATTCTGGGAGAGAGTTTTCTCTGCTTGCGTGCCACTAACCTTGTGTACTCCGTTCTGCAGAACTGGGGTAAGGAGCGGCCGTGAATAACCTAGGGCTGCTGGTTACAGAGGACAGCCCAATGACTCTCCCCAAGGCAAAACCAGTACAATACTGACAATGTGCACTACCGACACTGATTTTCACCTTCTGGGTTTGCCACATCCTGTGCGTTTCAGTTCCCTTTGCTGGGTCACTTTCAGCTACAATCTCCGGTCTTCCTCTTTCCAACCACCTGCCTAAACTGTTACTCTGTGTGGTGCCATAAATTGTTGGATAACACATTAAGATGAAGAAAAAGAACATAATTTAAGCCAATTTCTGTGATATTTTTTGCAATGGGATTTACTGTGCCAACCGCAAGCCATACATCGATCCACTTTCTTCAGCAATTGCTGCCACAAACTCCTGTCAGGGTTGTCAACTACCACTGCTTTTTTTTGCAGTACAAGCCAAAGGAACCGATTTATTTTCAGCGCCATACCATTTTAATGGCTAATAGCCATTGAACATGTTGAAGTCTACCAGGCACAAGCAAGGCACAGAATATACAGCATGTTTTTGGGCTTTGAGTCATTCCAATGCAGATTAATATTAACAGACTAATGTCAGCTAGCTAGCCAAAATGGCAGATAAACAGGGACATGCAGAATGTGACACTGGCTTTGCCACCCTGATGCCAACAAAATGAAAGCCGCCGATACAGACAGTGAGAATATGCAGGTCTCTGCGTGAGCCAAGTGACACGCTATGGTAAAAAAGTGACTTACATTATTCTTAAAGCAATTCTCATTTGTGGAACCATTTTATCAATTATATTTACATTGTTAGCATGTGCACAAGTACATTGGTCATTTTCAGCTGAATGCATGTGTATTACAAACAACATCCATGGGAAGGAAGCAGGGGTGCTGGACACCCTGCGGTACCCCTTAGTATGCTGATGAGGTATGCCCGTCCTTTGACTTCAGTGCCCTGCAGCTGGCATTCTACAGCCTCTTCTGCCTGTACAGTGGCATCGAGTTTTCTCTCTTGTATTTTACACATGTCCTTCAGTAGTGTATAGAAAATATCATTTCAAAACTGCCATCCCATTCCTGCCAGGAGGAGTGTTACTGTTTCATCGCAACTGAACACAATAGACTAGCATTAGCGGCATGGGCTGCTCCCAGTTTGCCAGTGTTAGAGCTGCTTTTGGCTGAAATTGCACACTGTCCTTCACTTTTTCTTGCAGCTTGAAAGAAATTAGTTTGATCTTTAGGTCAAAATCACCATCATCAACCAAACATGCTTGTCAAACATGCCTTTCCTGTTGCTCATTCCTCTAGAAGTCTGGCCTTTCATAGATTATCAGTGGGTGTCAATGTACTTTAATTCAGCTCACTGCTGTGCAAAGCTTTTTTCAGTGTAAAACTGATTGATTTAAGGGGACTTTCTGCATGACATTCATTCCTGTGGATTGAGAATATTCATTATTTTTTTGATCTATTTCACTGGCAGCTACCCACAATTCACTTAGTGAGCTCCACACACAGCTACCCACAATTCACCACTAGAATCCCTGCAGTGCCTTGATAGAGTGCCTGGATACCTGGTGCAGATTAAACATTTGAGAAGTACCATGATATAGCTGAGAAAAAAAGAGTATCTGGCTATCCAGTACCATTGATGAGGACACACAGGGTATGTGAATATGCAATACCACAGATAAAACTGAGGACAGATAGAGTATGTGGATATATAAAACCACAGACAGAGCTAAAAATAGACAGACAATACCCAGAAGGGCAGGACACAAATACAGCTGAGGATAGAGTTCCCAGATGAGCACTGCCATAGATACAGCTGAGGATGTAATTCCTGGATGAGTAGTACCATAGATACAGCTGAGGATGGAATTCCTGGATGAGTAGTACCATAGATACAGCTGAGGATGGAATTCCTGGATGAGTAGTACCATAGATACAGCTGAGGATGGAATTCCTGGATGAGTAGTACCATAGATATAGCTGAGGACAGATGAATGCTTGTCTTTCTCACTCACCTCATTGCCATGCACCATTATGTGATGTGTGGCGACTAGGGCCTTGAAGACCACCACCCAGCTAGCGTTAGTGGATCTCTCAAACAGTGTGTCTGCCATTTGAGGGATGTTCACATTGGTTTCATTGGTTGCCTGGATCAGGTCTGCAAAAGATTAGGACAAATGGAAACACATTATTACTAATGACATCACCGTCACACCGTTAAACATTCACATTGACATACACGTGGTTGTTGCAGGAGTTGTAGATTGTTTCTGTCTTAAATGGGATTTTGAGATTTTTGATATTATGACATTTCAACCATTCTTGGGGGAACAGGCTGTCCCATTAATGTCCCAGGGAGAATTTTTTTTGACAAATAACTGTCAGCTAGCATGGAAAAAATAAATAAGATAAAGTATTTTATAAGATTATAACATTTTTGTGTATGTTATAAGAACAGCCCATCCCATCCAGCTAGCCTCACCATTTCAACTAGAGGATATCCACTACAGCATCAAACCTGGACTACAACATCAGGGGTCTCTTGTTCGTGTTCTCTTTCTCTGAAAAATAACACTTTCTGTTGTCAGTGGTGCATTTACCCTTAACTAATATCCATCTGTGCCCCTTGCTAGACGCACTGAACTTAGCCTGAAAAATCTTTTTCAGTGAAGGTTTTCTTGGAAAAATCCACTAAAAATGTTTTAATTTCCTCTGACACCCATATTTGTTTTCTTTGTTCAAATTCAATGCATTGACCGTAACATGCGTGTACACCCAATCTGCAAACCACTGACACTGTGTTAAAGCAGATCGGCCCATTTTTATAATTTTGATCTGTCTTTTTTGATGTGCCATCATATGCAGCATTCAAACTGGGCTCTCCTTCTAGGTACTGGGATTTTTTTTTTTATACCTTGCCTGCATGTATTTTGTGTGACTGAATTGGGGCAGCAGTGTAGTATAATGGTCAGGGAGCTATCTTGTAACAGGCTTGATTCCTATCTAAGGCACTGTCATTGAACCCTTAAGCAGGATACTTCACCTGAATTGCTTGAGTAAATATCCAGATGCATGAATGGATAGTGTGCAAGGCGCAAAACCTGAAGCCACACTGGATAAGAATGTCTGATAAATATGAATGTAAATGAAGAACTTTACTGCCCTGGAAGAAATTTGCTTTACTCAGTGATGAGAGCAAGGAAGAAACACTAACCAGTAAAAACACTGTGCTGAATAAAAACACATCACAACAGCCTCACATTCATAAAATATTAAAAGGCATAGTACATTTAGTACATTATATAGTGACTGAATGTACTAAAGTCAGACAGGGTGATATAATAAAATTAATGTGCAATTATTAATGGAAACAGATAAAAGAGTGCAACGAACTGAGTCTAGAGTTATTGCAAAGTGCTACAGTGCGTAACACTGTGTCACTTGTTTGGGAGATATGACAGAGTGATGATGGTTCTCCCGAGGATATGCTGCTGCCTGACTGCCTGAAAGCTATGGATCCGCTGAGTCAGCGTTTCAGTCACCCCCATGTCTGTGAGGTTTTTTTTTTTACCAAGTAGTGGGTCTGAATCGTATTAAAGGCAGATGAAAAGCCTGTGAACAGTATGTGTATGTAGGAGGAAGGTGTGTTCAGGTGCCCTATATACCTAATTTGAGAAGAGTAACGGTTTCATCTTTCACTTCTCATTTTGCTTTGTGTGCAAAGTGGAAAGTGCCAAAGTGGAAGTGCCATTGGTTTCAGTGTGCAGCAGTGATGAAACTATGCATTCAAAGCCAGCAAGCTACACAATCTAATGGGGTGCTTGACTCAATTCCCAAGCTCTGGAGGGACAGAGAATGACAGACAAAAAAGGATAAAATGTGAAAAGTATGTGAGAGAAGCCGAGAAGGTGACTTTGTGTCTGGCTGGCAATTAGAGAGAGAGAGTGAAATTTGTTCTAAAAACCTGTTTTCTGTGTTTGTGTAATCAATGTTAGTGGCACTGGCATATTGACCAAAGTCTGCTAATGTAAGAATGCTGATGCAAACAAATATCACTTGTTCTAGAGGGCATCTAAGGTGACAGCACAAGACACTGGAAGTCAACTGAGGACAAATTTAGTCCACACTTTGTGATACATTTCACAACTTCATGACACGCTGCTATTCTTGTGGTTAAAACTATAGTTGATATTTTGTCAACAGCCATTTTCTGCAAACCCCTACCCACAATGCACCACACCTCACCCACACCATTCCACAAAACCCTACCCACAAAGCACTTCACCTCCCATCACTATTCTCCACACCCCATCCCACAATGCACCCCACCTCGTCTCAGTATTCCCTACACCCCTTCCCAAAATGCACCCTTCCTGTCACCAGTATTCCTAAACCATACCTTACTAAAAACAGCTAGAGGAAGATGTGCTCAAGGTCACCATAGGTCACAGCAGTGGAGGCAGTCACCTGGCAGACCGGTGAGCTGTGACTCACTCTCCTGGGTGTAGCTGTAGGGGGTGACTAATAGCTTATGTGTCACAGCAGCCGTGCAAGACAGAAGACCCAAAATTCTACACTCTGCACAGAGCTATCCTATGTCTGCAAAAGCCCCACTCGATATTACAAGATGCTGATAAAATGCATTCGTTCTTCACCTTTACTGCGCGCAAATGAACACTGTTCCTGCTTTCACCCACACTGTCAATGACTTTCTCCTCCTTCATAGCACGCATGCGTTTGAGAAGGGCGAATGTTCAGTAGTAGCATGGAGTTATGTCCAATTTCTCAGCTCGAGGTAACTGGAAGAAATAAGCAAATGTTCCTACTGTCATTGAAAGGGGTTCATTTCTTCGACAGTGCCCGTTTTAAAGGTCCAAACTCAAGGAACAATGCTAAAAATAGAACCTATCATTTTGAGTAACGGCTGCCGTGTTTATTTCAAACCTGTGCGTCGTTACTTTCATACCAGCAGAATGTGACACCTGAATACCTGCAATGGTTACAATCTGTACTGCTACACAATTAACTTTGCTCTGTCAGACATACGTCACAAACCTGGATTTTCAAATAAATGATGGACTAGCTGTTCAAGATAATATTCTTCCTTATCATTGTGTCATGGGTTTGGACTATCATATCAGAGGCCGAACAGTCAGGTGCTCAAAACAAACACAGGCAAATCCCCCGCACCCCACACCCAACTCAGTGCCCCTTCGCTCAGGCGCTAATCTGGATTGGCCCTGTCTAAAATAAAGCCTGTAATCCCATGGTAGGACGAGCGCTTGGAGTTTGAAACAAATGGTGGTTAGTGTTCTATAACTGGATACGAAACCTGGGCAGCTACAGTGCAGACCATGGTATAAATAGCGGAGATTAACACCACTCAGATTCAACACGGGTCCCTGCGGCACTGTTCGGTGTGATTAACTCAAAGCGCAACGCCGGCCGCTACAGCGACTGTGTCTCCACCCACACACACACACACACACACACACACACACACGGTCCTTATCCTGGCCACAGTCGTATTCACAGTAAGCTCTTTATGTCCATCATGAAATATGGTGCCCCTTGATAATCCTGAATATGAGGTAATCAATGCATCCAAAATAAGCCCTGTTAGTTTACTTTATTATCTGGGAGAGACACATGTTTGACCTTATCTTGCATTGGATTTTTAAAAAAATGGGTTTTGCTCTTTTGCAAAATGGTTGACTGTGACAGTCAATCCTCAAGGACACGAGTATATTCTCAGCAGATTTTCTCTGTCCAGGAAGTGCACAATATCCATACTTTGTTCTTATCATTACTGACCCACACCCACACCCACAGAAACGTGCCTCGCCCTTACTCCAGACGTTTTAGCTTTATTACCCCACCAGAAAGCCAGGCCATTGTGAACTTGAGACCATTTTAAGTTGTGTGCACGTGGGTTTTCCAGGTGGCCTCTGGTCAGATGTTCTCCCAGGAGCCCTGTGGTTGGGCATTTGAATCCCAGACATGCAAATACTGGCCATGGCTGTGGAGGTGCTTGTTCAGAGATCAGGTAGGTTCTGGGATGAGATCTGTGTATGGCAGAGTGGATTCTGACTGATCTGTTATACTTACACACTGCGCAATGTGGCAGGGGCACTGTACACAGCTGTACAGGTCATCGGTCTTTTGTTCCAGTACAATGAGACCGTGGCTCTGGGAATTTGAGTGCAACACCACAGAAGAATTTGGGCTCCGCCTCTGACTCAGCAGTTTGGTGTCAAATAGCTCTATTTTAACACTACAACATGCCACAACGATAAAAACACCTAAGGCTGAATAATTGATAACAATCAATTTACTTGAAAACCCAGAAGTGTGCAAACTGATCTCAGGGAAAACATCAGTTTATAGCAAAACGGAATCTAACCTTTGCAGTCATGTAGCTGTCACATTTCACTTGTTCTCTACTGACACTGAAACCACATAGAAACCACATGAGTGCAGAAAGCACTCCAGATAATATGGTCTATTTTGACTACAGCACCATTACTTTGGACCATTAAAATAAGTCCCACATAATTTAATTTCAGCAACACTAAAACCAATCACTAGCTTTTTTCACTCACTGTGATTATTTACTTGTTTAAATGTTGTCTGATCATTTTGTGTTTTGTTATTTATTATTGCACTGTTTTAGGAGCTGGCAAATTAAGCATTTTGTAGAATGTTACACACTCTGTCACTATACATTTGAAATAAAGACTGATTTGATTTGACAGGGTTACTCCATTTTAAAGCTCTAGTGCATAGTCTCTGTCCATGGTGCTGACACTACAAGCTACACTACAAGCTACACAGGCTGCTGACTGTTAACAGCACAAACAGCCCACTGGATTGGTTGACAGCTGAGCCCCTCCTCATTCTGGTGACCCTGCAGGACTCCAGAATACTAATTATGACATCATCAGTGCAAGCCAAAGCCCAGCCCATGGCCCCACCCCCCTTTCTGCACACATGTACAGAACACTAATATCCCTTCTGTCACGATTGCATCACTACACCCCCCACCTAAAAAGACAGTCCTGAGTATTTATGTTTCACTACATTCATTTAATAGAGATAATATCTTCAAATATTAATTGTTGTCATTATTCATGATCAATGTTACCACATTGTTATTGTGATAACATTCTTCCAATGACAGATAATCTGTGCTAATATATTATAATCTACCATTAAACGCATTAAGGTTGCCCAATGCTGGCTGAAAGCAGATGGGTTCCCCCCTCTGAGCTGAGTTCTGCTGAATGCTTCATCCTTTAGCCATGCTGTTTTACTTCACCAGCGTTGGCCTTGGTTTGTTCAGGGGGTTGAGGGGGTTTCAATTCTGGGATCAATTCAAAGCTGCCTTTGTTGAAATGTTCCTGTAAAAAGTGCTACACACATACAATTGATTTAAACTGAATTAAATTCAAAATTGAGTGATAAGAAATGGCCCTGCTATAGATTTTGAGGAGTAGCCCTGTTAACGATTGCTGTGCAATCACTCAGCCTCATTCTTCAAAAATTATAGGAAGCGCTCCTGCGGATGCAAGCTTTGACACAGCTTCCCTCCTGTCTTCATTATCTTACTTTAGCACAGCTAGTGTTTTGTGTGAAAATAAAGCAGGAGGGGCCAGCACTACTGAGCATGTATGGGGGTACATGCACAGGAGATCATGTGGTTTGGAATGTGTTAAAGAGCACCTACCCACAGTACACATGGATTACAGTGCTGGGGCTGCTGGATTTTGCATGTTAAATTAAAATATATTTTTTTGCAGCTTGATAAGAGTGAGAATAAAATAGGAGGACAGAATGCAAATACATTCATGTGGACTGGAGTCTTGTGTGATTTATCAAGACCTGCTGCACATATGGGAAGAATGATTTAGTGTCTTTGCCCCCTGGGAACGCTGGTGTTTTTGTTGGCAGGTGATATTTGTGGGAATTGATACAAGAAATTTGCATGGACAAAGTATATGCTGCTTTTGAAACAGATCATCAAAACACAGGCTCCCATATTCTGCAATATTATAGATATTTTGTGAGATAAAATGTAATCTGGGACACTAGATCTCTACATTCCAACAGTGCAGAAGTGTACCCATGCTAAATGTTGTTGTGTCTGGCGTATGGCTCATTCAAATTTACAATGGTGCCACCTTCTCATGGCCCCACTCTTCTATGCGCTGTCCATGGTTCTGAAACAATGAGTGCAAAACTAGCTTTTGCTATCAATTGCAATATTTTAATTGACAGCATTTTTGTGGCTGTATATCACTTACATAATTACATGTATTAAATTCCCACAAAGTAGATCACAGATTTTTTCAATGCAGCATTTAAGCAACCTCCTTCTAAACCTCAATTGTAGTTACAATGAGGAAAGGAGACTACACAGATATGGAGGGTATATCATCTCCTAAATACACAAAGACATGCACACAGACATACAGACGTACAAACATACACACACACAGACACACACACATACAAACAAAATACACACAGCATACCCATGCGCAGGAATGCAAATACACACACTCACACAAGATCCACACAGACAGTCATACATAATCACTCATATACACATTCACACAAACATACACAAAAACAGGCGTACACACACATACGCAAAAACAATACACTCTAGCCCTCAACAAAGCAGAGCTGTTGATCCAGGCCAGTCCCTGCTCTATTCTTTTAGCAGCCATGTCAACTTTGACCCTGTAAATTATGCATCTTTACTGGATGACAAATACATTATTTAGCAACCTGAACCTGAGAATCAGAATGCACAAACACAGTGTCCTCTGATCTGAGTCAGTCGCTATGGCCCTGTTGCAAACTTAGACTGATCGCTCACTCCTACAACACACTGCTGGGCCTGAATGTAAAGGCATGTACACATAACTCAAGCAGTGCTGTAAGATGCAGATCCGCGAGATGCTGTAAGCAATACAAACATGTAGTGACTTTGTTTTAAATACAGGCAATTATTGTAAGACACAGAGTAGGTGCAGTGTAAAATGTGAATGCATGGGATTTGCACAGGGAAGTATGAACTCAGATCTACTGTCTTTAGTTTGGGTGACCTGGGAGATGAGTGACAGTGTAAAAGTGGTGTTGACATAAAATGCCTTCAAAAATAAGAGACCAGTTAATGATGAAAACGGTCTAGTACCTTCACAAATTTCTGTCTGTGTGACTGTCCAATGTCCCATGGTAGATCATGGTCTACTTCCTGGGGCACCCTGGACCACTTTACAGTACTGTTCACGATGGGCCTAACCAGCAATGCCTTAGTCCTGTGTAACATTTACTCCCAAACAACTACACTGAGTCCTCTTACCGTCAATTACATTTTTTACTGTGCTTTATCCCACTTTATGGAGATATGGAGACTTTATATTGGTTTGCCATTCACAAAGCATCCAAGGGACACCTGCCATGGGGAATTCAGCTCTGTAAGGTAAATGCATAGCGAAGGTCGATAGGCACTCTCACGTTTGAACAGAAAAGCCGACACTTACATTCCAAGTGTTTCTTCTTGGGCGCCATCACTTCATGGGTTGTGGCCTTGCAGACGGCGCGAGCCACCTCTGATCCAGTCAAGCTGTACTGAGCAGCGGCTATTCGATCCGTTAGCGTCTGCCCCGACATCTTCTCTCCCGAGTATCACCCCCAAGAATTAATCTCACAGCAGTCTATCCAAGAAAAACGACTTTGGATCCCTGGCCGACCTTTACAAATCCTCAAGAATATGATTTACACCATTCGACTACTCTAAAATACAATCAATATTAAACAGAAGCGCCCTTAACATGAAACTGGGATCTCAAGTTGATATCAGTTCTCTCACGAATGTAGATAGCCTAATCTTAGGCAAGGTTGCAGCGTTCTCTCCGCTGGAGTCCCGTTCGCTGTTTATCCTCAGTCCGCTCTTAATGCGTGCCTTACATAACACCCGCGGTTAGCAATAAATAGCTGTTTTATTAGCCGTTACAAATAATAAATGTTTGGAAAATGATCCACACGCGATGACGCGGCGCTTTTCTTAAGCAATGTTTGCTGATATCATTTACGCGAGTAGGTTATCCATGTTTCAAGAAGTGGTCTACCGAAAGAATCCGTTTTACAGAGAATTTAGATATATTCTAATAATTGGTCCAAAGGGGTGATTAAGGAACAAATTGCGTTGACTCCGACACTCTGGTAATAAAATGATGTCTCGTTTAAAAGGGCAATCGATACCTTCTCTCACGCGAGGATTAATACTCGCCGCGAATGTTTTCGAAGAGGAATTCCTTATTACATTGACATCTTGCACTGCGCTCGTCCCCTCCTTTCCTGTATGTACTGGCCTTGTCTTCCCTTTCGTGCCGCCTACATTGACTAGTGATAGGGTGTAACGGCGATGGTAGATGGTCAGAGTTGAATGTATTCGTCTTCCTTTATTTATTTATTTATTTACTTATTTATTCATCCTCTTCAGCTCTTGTCCGTTTACTGACGGAGTCAGGTGAGACGTCACTGACAAACCGACAGCCTCCCCTGCTCCCCCGTGCAGGTCCTGTACTTCAGCGTCACGACGCGCATGTGCATCTTCATGTGGATCAGTTTCACGCAGAACCAGCGCAGATTAGCTGGTCTTGAAGTTACATGGAGTGGCTCACTTCATTCACTGTCTGCGCTATAACCCGCTCCAGATTACATAGCATTCAGAAAAAAAATCCTTCCAGTTCTGCATTAGAATTGATCTTCGCGAGTATCAACTGCTGCGTGTCCGAGTCAGCGGCGAAAAATCGTGCTGCTCGGAGGAAATGACATACCAAGGTCACGCAGAATACTATGCAGAATGACAGGAGATATTGCAGTACCCTACGTTCTACTGCGCCACACAGAGAGGGTCAAGCCTACGCAGTCGGCGTGGACAGTGCTGATGGAATACCCTCAGTTTATCTACGTAATATTGTCCATCCATCATCATCTTTCAAATGTACATTGTTTTTTTTTATCTAAACAGTCATTAACAAATGAACCACATAATAAAACACAGTTGTATCAACTGTTCTACAAAAAGTGTGAAGTCTATACACAACATTATGTGGTGTTGAAGATGGCTCTTCATTAATATTTATGATGTGGGAACATCACTATATTGCCTACCCAACCATGTATGCTGAAAGATATGTAAATAGTATGTGGAATATACTTAGTAAGTTGAATTGCCAAAAAGTGTCTTTTGAAACACCATTTTACTTTAACAGTTCATTTTGGGAAAATAGCAGTTATGTGCAAATCAGAACAACTCAGAGTCAGTGGAGTTTCTACAGTTACAATGCACAAAAACCAGCGATTGACATCAGCAATGAACACTTCCAGCCCAGTGTTTTAAAGCCAGATTCAGTTGATCAAAACACCAAAAGCAAATACCCTCGCAACAAGAGGCAAAAGTGGTGCACTGAAATAGCCTGAAATCATATACTGTGCTCATTACAATGACAACCATCTGTACCATGTAACCATGTAAGCCCAAACACTTGCCATGAATGATGAGTAAAATTAAAGACAAAATCTTAAGTAAATGAGGTGGGCCTCAGTCTCAGTTTTATTTATTAAGGAATTATATTGATACCCTGCCTTTGTGGAGAGCACTCTGACAAACAACATTGGCCTTGGCAGACTGACAATGCCATCCTCTCACTTCTCATGGCTGCTGCTTCTTACTAAAAGCTGTAGAAACTATTTCCATTTCATTTTCCAGATAAACCCATGTCAAATACAATCCATTACATGTGCCATGACAGAAGTTATCAGTAAATGTGGTTCACTGTAAGACTGCACTCATGTTAAATATATGTCTTTAACACAGTTGCTTTGATATACAGTGGCTTGCAGATGTAGTCAGATCACTGATCAAGTGGTACAATTGATGCAATTTGGCTATGCTAGCTGTAATACAACTGTAATAGTACCAGCATATTCCATAGCAAAACAAAACCTAACCAATATCACAGAACAACAAACCTCAATAATGAATCAGGTACATACTGAAAGGGTGAATCTTCAGCCTGTATTGGAAAATAGGGTATGATTCTGCTGTCTTGACTTCAGTAAGGAGTTTGTTCCACCATTACAGACTTGGGCTAATACAGACAGGCATTGCGATTGGGAGGTGTGATTGGGAAGGGCAGTTAGCTGCTCTGAGTTAGCAAACCGGTGGGAGGTGCAGGGTTTGAAGGTCAGACGGAGGTATTGTGAAGCTGTTCCATTTGCGGTTCTGTAGGTTAGCACCAGGTTTTAAACCTGATGCAAGCTGTAACAGGCAGCCAGTGAAGCGAGGGGAAGATGTGTGTATGTGAGTGTGCCTGGAAATGGTGAGAAAAGTCGCTCTGAGTAAGAATGTCTGCAAAATCCCTGTACTGTAATGTCACTTAATACAAAAATATAATTCATGGTCCTTTGTCCACCTTTTGTTGTATGGGAATGCTTGCTTGTTTTTAAAAGGTGTACAAGATCTTGCTCTGCCATGGATCATTTGGTGTCTTGTGTCTTTATTACACAGTAAAGTATATATACATGCCTATGTATCATAATTATAGCTATAGTTTTAATACACAGTCGAAACAGTAAATGGGTTAAAAATGTTACCTTCATAATGAGTCAACCGAAGGACTGAAAAAACACCTAGTTTAACATCCTAACAAAACTGATGAACTACAACGGGAAGAGGGTTTCCCGGCACGACTCACTTCATGATACCTGCAAACGCAGCTACTTCTGCATGCGAAAGTATTTTGGTCCATGTAGCCTCCTATACTTGTGATGCGGTTGCTGTGTAACCAGCATTTCAGGAAGGCGGAGCAATGGGGCGGAGTTACTAACACGGAAGTACGGCCACGTCGCCAACTAAACCTGTCCAGAGTGTCATTCGGGCGAAGTTGCGGAGTCGAGAAACTGGTAAATCTTTTTTTTCCGATGAAAAACAGTGATTCGGAAAGTCTTAAAGTATTTCGCAACGATTATTTTTATGTTTGCATTTACTTCCTAAGCATGGGTAATTTCTAAGATATCGAAATTCAAGAGATGGCTAGCCAGCCAATTCTTTATAGGTTCGTCTGAATGAATGAAAGAGTGAGTGAGTGAGTAACTGACGGAGTTTAAGTTGCTCCGTAGATGCATAACATTTTTCATTAATTTATCATCTTTACATCATTGACAGATAACTTTCAGTGCTCGCTGCGCCTAGGCTAACCCTATGTGTCCTGAAATCGCCAGGGTTAGAGAAAGTAGTCTAACTTGATTTCGAGAAATGTTTCCTGACTCAGTGTCATTTAGATTCATATGTTGCGCAATGTGGCTGTCATAAATTTGCAGCACTTCCCAAGTTATCTATAGCTTTATTGATTTTGAAAAGTAACTACTTTATGACGAGTAAATCATTAGAAAAGCATGGCCGAGACGTTAATTAATTCGCTTATTGATAAGAAGTGAATGAATTGGTTGTTTGTCTGAGATTTCTTATCCAATAAGGACATTATGTCAAAATGTGATTGTAATTTAACATTGAAAACTGAAGCCCAGTCAATAACCTGAACCTAATTTATAGCTTAACTAATAATAAAGTTGTAGGCATTGTGATAAGACTGGTGTTTTTGTGATAAGCTCTGCAGTGTGTACTGTCATTTTCTGAAGCCCAGCTGAATTACTGGTGCATTCTCCTGCTGAGAATTAAATGGCAAATTAATTGACATCATGAAATTTGTCATGCTCCTTGACTTTATCAAACTGGGTTACATTCTCCTGGATTCTCAGCGATAAGGCATGGTTTGTGTACTGTAATAGTTAACTACATTAGAGACACGCTGCTCAGTGACAAATGCCCCCTGTGCTTGCTTAGGAATGACTCAGTTTGAGAAGGTGTCACATTTTTCGGGTCTGCACCCAAAGCCAGCTGGACTCGTCCTGCAGTATGGCACCGCAGGTTTCCGGACCAATGCCAAACAGCTGGACCACATCATGTTCCGCATGGGCCTGTTGGCAGCACTTAGGTCCAAAAACACCAAAGCCACCATTGGGGTGATGGTCACTGCGTCCCACAACCCTGAGGTGTGTGTGTGTGTGTGTGTGTGTGTGTGTGTCTGTGTCTGTGTCTGTCTGTCTGTCTGTCTGTGTGTGTGTGTGTGTGTGTGTGTAAAAAAAAAGCTTTACAGAGGTGTGTCTGTGTATATGCTTTACAGAGGTGTGTTTATTTGCTTTCCAGAGATGTGTGTGCATAAGTGCTTTACGTGTATGTGTGTGAAAAAGAGAGAGACTGTGTGTTAATTTGGTTATAGAATAAATCAGCCTTCTTCAGAGCTCTGATTGGTTCAGAGCTGCTGGAGTTAAGAGACTTGTGTTGCCCTGTCCACCACAGGAGGATAATGGGGTGAAGCTGGTGGATCCGATGGGAGAGATGGTGACCCAGGCGTGGGAGGAGTATGCCACTCTGCTGGCCAATGCTGAGCAAGAGGGACTCATCATGGCTCTGCAGGAAGTCATCGAGAGAGAGGCCATCAACATGGGCCAGGAAGCCAGCGTCTTCATCGGCAAAGACACCAGGTCATGTGACAGCCTGCAGCATCCTCATAGGGCAAAACAACAGAGCATGTGAAAGTCTGATTTACTGGGTGAATTCATCTGTACACCAGTGCAAACTCAAAAGACAGCTGTCTCGAACTCCAGCTAGCCTGCCAGGCTTGTAGGTAGAGTAGAAGGGTCTTAGAGCATCCATGTTTGTATATGTAAAGTCTCTTTCTGAATGAAAAGTGATGGCAGGGTTGTAAAACCATTGTACACTGCTAACTGTGCTCCAGTGGAGTGAACAGGCATGTCTCTCTCCCTGTAGGCCCAGCAGTGAGAGTCTGTCCCAGGCTGTGCTGGATGGAGTCTCTGCTCTGGGTGCTCACGGACATGGTACAGTCACGTTCCACTGTGCTAACTCTACTCTGCTTGGCTAGCTCTACTCTGCACTATACTAACCCTCCTCTGCTAACCCTACCTATATTGTACTACCCTACCCTATACTAACCCTACACCTGATGCAGCTCAGCTGCTTTACATTTGAACAAAATTAACACCAAGATCAGTGTAAGGCACTGTGCTGTTCACTCTGCTTGCAGTGGGGGAGTGAACATTCCTATCCTGGGGATTGCCTAGCTGGCTTTGCCTGAGTGAAGCAGCCTTTTGGTTTGCTTGTGCTGCCTGCACAGGTGAGTCTAGTCTGCCACTCCACATAAAGGCATGCTCTCTGTGTCTTTGTTCAGACTATGGGCTGCTGACCACACCCCAGCTGCATTTCATGGTGTGCTGTAAAAACACGGAGGGTCGCTACGGTAACGCCAGCGAGGATGGCTACTACAAGAAACTGGCTCAGGCATTCATTCAGCTGACCAAGCATGTAAGTTTCTACCCCTCACCACCAGAGATGGCGCTCTACACCAAGCTCATAATCCACAGTCATCTCTGTCTAACTGACTATAGTTCTTGCATGGTTTATTTGGAAGAGAATTATCTGGCACAGGGAACTTATTTTCCTCTTCCTCACCTACTGAGTGGATGTGGTGATATAAAATTGTCTAAGGTCAGCTTAAGCTGTTGAGTAAAAAGTTCTCAGGTCAGTCGAACTGTAGGTGTAATTGTTTCTCTGCTGCCCCCTGCAGGCCCGTAACCGTACTGATGATCAGAAGCACCTGCTGGTGGATGGAGCTAATGGTATTGGAGCACTGGCGCTACGCAAGATGGAGGCCTTCCTGCAGAAGGAGTTCCAGTTTTCACTTTTCAACGACGGCAGCCAGGGAAAACTCAACTTTCTGTGCGGAGCCGACTACGTCAAAGTCCAACAGCGACCTCCTCAAGGTAGGATGAGACTTAAGAACCTGGGCAGTACCCAGTCTGTTGGAGGAGTAACTGGTCACACATGCCCTCAGGTCATGTTTACACGGCTGTCTGTGAGGCTCTTTTCAGCCCTTTTACTTTTGGCATCCTCTAGTTCATTACAAGCTCAAAAGACAAAGTTTGGCAGTTGAGCTCTTTTGTTTGTCCAGGGTAGAAAAACCCACCTGTATTGTTTCTATCTATGCTTGTGCTTTCTGGTGGTATTCTACTGGCAGTTCACTGGACTGTACTAAGCATGAGCAGAATGAGTGGATGTCAATGGGGTGCATCCAGGAACCAAAACTCCAATCTCTTATCCAAAGTAAGAGAACCGGTCAAAGGGAAAGAACAAAACTACAATCTGAATTATGAATATGGTGGCTCACTGGTTTACTGAAATACATTTTTCTAATTTGTGAAGTTAGGGAAAATGGTTCTAATTTTTGAATAAAATATTTCTCTTATTTCCTACTCTTACTTACTCTTTGGGGAAAATACAGCTTTGTGCCAATTGCCCCGGCTCTGTGGCCAGGCTGAGTCACTGAGTGTCTCTTCCTCTCTCTTTCTTTCTCCCTCAGGTGTGGAGATGAACGCAGGTGAAAGATGTTGCTCGTTTGATGGAGATGCAGACAGAATTGTCTATTACTTCAATGACTCAGCCGGTCGGTTTCACCTGCTGGACGGAGACAAAATTGCCACCCTGATCAGCACCTACCTGAAGGAGCTACTCACCCAGGTGAGACAAAAGGTGTTCTGCATCCCAAAGGGGTAACCTGTTAAGATGGCATAATTAGCACTAGACCTTGGAGTCAGAGCACCCATTTTGAAATCCTGATTTCCTAACACGATACGAGAGCAACAAGCAAAGAGAAGGCACCAGAGAACTGAAAGGAAATATTTTTTCCTTGTTGGTTTTCCACTTTGAGTGTACTGGATTGCTGGAATGCACTTGATTGTGTCTGTTTGCTCCAGGCTAGGTGTAATTTTGCCTTTTGTCTTTTTCCTTAGGCTGGTCTTGACCTGCAGATAGCTGTGGTGCAGACAGCATATGCTAATGGCAGCTCCACAAGATACCTAGAGGACACAATGAAGGTGAGCATGTAATTCAGCAAGCTGTGCTCTGCATGTATACTGTCTGTCATAGGCAGGTGGAGGGGGACCTGAGTTCACCTTTGACCTTTGACCTCAGGTAGCGGTACGCTGTGTGAAGACAGGAGTGAAGCACCTCCACCATGCTGCTCAGGAGTTTGACATTGGCGTATACTTTGAGGCTAACGGCCACGGCACGGTGAGTGTTTTAACAAAGCTACAGTGGAGTGTTAATGGCAATACCGCGATGGCAGAAGGAGAAAGAAACATTAGCACAGTGAGCATGCTAACATAGCTACAGCTCAGACAGTATACTAACCAAGCAAAAGCATAGTAAGTATGCTAGCAGTGGTCTGTAAATATGCTAAAAAGCATGAGTCAATGAATCTTTGCACAGGTGCCTTGCAAAAGAAACATTTTGTCTCACTGAGTCTAGTCTGGTCAGGTTGAGAATGAAAAAGAATGGTTACAGAGCCTTAACCTCTAACAAAGCTGTTCTGTGGTAAGTTTTCTAACACATCTACTGCACCACAGATTTGCTGACAAAGCTCCATTCAGGCACACACATGCCCATCTCGCTTAGCTACAGTAGATCACAAACATTTCTCTGGCCCTGCTTTCATGTACTGGTGTTTTTCTCTTTCCCCACCTACTTTCACTCAGGTTCTGTTCAGTAAAGCTGCAGAGGAGAGGATCCAGCGGCTTGCTACAGACCCCAACATCAATGATGAGAAAAAGAACGCTGCCTGCCTGCTGGAGAACACGATCAACCTCATTAACCAGGCAGGTTACTGTGACATCATATCCATATCACTCTCATACTACCACCATTAAACTTTCTAGTTACTGTGACATCATCATCCTGCGCCCATTGGAGCATGTAAGTACAGAAATGTAACAACAGTCCTCAAAACATTGAGTCAGGCTATAATGTACAATGATAAAAGACTGTGTGCATTGTCATGTTTTTTACTACACATTCAGTGAAAATGTACAGGTGACCCTCCCACATTGTGGCTGTCCACATCGCGGCTTTCATTTTTTGTAGGTCAGCAACAAACAATTAAGTTATGGGACAACTCCTTTTTAAAATGTAATTGTCTCTTGAAACTGACTAACCATTTGAGCAGTAGACAGCGCAGAACTCCAGTCTAGTTTAAAATGCTCACAGCACCCCTGCAAGCCTCCCAGCTGGAGGTGCTCGCTTTGGTTCCATATGCTCACATGTTCACTTTGCTCACCTAGGGGGGCTGAAAATATTACATCGCAGGAGTTAGTGGCTTAGCCCCCTGCGATGTGGGAGGATCACCTGATAAAAAAATATCTTACTTGCTGTGTGTCCATTTCCGTCCGGGCACGGATGGATCTCTGTTCTCACAGACGGTGGGTGATGCTATCTCAGACATGCTCCTGATAGAGGCTGTTCTGGCCATTCGAGGCTTAACTGTGCAGCAGTGGAATGCCATTTACACCGACCTGCCCAACAGGCAGGTCAGCTGAAAGTCAAGGTGCGTGGGTGTGTGTTAATGTGCAGAATGCTGAAGAGTTCACTCGGTATAGTAAAATGCTGAAGTGTCTCTTGGTAATGTAGAATGCTGAAGTGTGCACTTGGTATAGTAAAATGCTGAAGTGTCTCTTGGTAAGAAGAATGCTGAGGTGAGCTCTTGATGCTGTTTAATGCTTAAGTGTGCACTGGGTAATGTAGGATGCTGGGTGTGCGTTAGGTGGCAGATCGGCGGGTTATTGATACAACAGATGCAGAGAGAAGAGCTACTAGCCCTCTGGGGTTACAGGAGGCCATCGATGCGCTAGTGAAGAAGTACCAGATGTCCAGAGCGTTTGTCCGTCCGTCCGGCACAGAGGATGTTGTCCGAGTTTATGCTGAAGCTGACTCTCAGGTGAGCAGACCGTGCAGGTCTGTGTAACGGTGTAATGTTTGCGCATTGTTTGCTTGAATGAAATTATGAAATTGAGTAGGTAGAGGTCTACCCTGTCTTTCCAATGTGGACCTCTGGCCAGGTGGTAACGGTGCAGCTGGGTCCCAAACAGCTGCAGGACCCAAAGCTGAGCCGTGACTGAACCACCTGGAAGCCCCAAAGTTAATTTTACAGCAGTTTGGTATCGGGCCTTATAACTGTCACACTCTGCTGCAGTGAAACTGATGACACATGCAGTATTTCTGAGATAAAGACGGTAGCAATTACTGAATTACTCATCCGACCTTTGCACCATGAGTAGAGGCCATAGAACAACAAGTTTACTCATATATCAGAGAAGGAATGCACTATCATATACATACGCTGGTGAGTGAATCTATGATTTTTGCTAAAAGCTGCTGTGTTTGTGTGTGCATGCGTGTGTGTGTGCTTGCATGCATGCGTGTGTGTGTTTGTGTGTGTACGTGTGTGTGTTTGTGTGTGTTCTGTGTGTTTTTCAGGAGAGTGCTGATGCGTTGGCTCATGAAGTGAGTGTTGCTGTCTACAAACTTGCTGGGGGAGTGGGACCGGAGCCTGAACCACTTCACTGATACTCACATGAACAAACACATACACCCATACACATAAACACTCTCTCTCTCTCTCTGTCTTTTCTCTCCCTCACACAGTCACATGTATGGAAATACTGTCTCCAGTCTCAAACACACAAACTTTCTCTCACATAAATTTCTAACTACATAACTCTATCTGTTCAGTCAAAAGCTTACCATACCATAAGCTTACCTCTTCTGTAAAAATATGCATCTTCCTAAAACTGGATTCATATGCAACTTCTGTGTTCGGTACTGTCTGACAATCCCTGCACCTAACTAATCACTCCTTTAAATATATTTAAATTTGTCAGAAGATTGAGAATAATTATTGCTGTACACTGTCTTACCTTTTTCCACAATGTGCCAAACATGTCATATATTGAAGTGCCAGGGATTCACAAGGAGCTAAAATGCAGCCCATTCTTTGTGTCCCTGGGTCTGTATCAAATTTATTTGTACCTGTACATGAGAACAATCATTCTGGTATACAATTAAGTACTAAATTCAACACTAAAATTATGGTCCAGCAATATGTAATTATATCAAAATAAAACACTTTTTTATTACTTCCAACATGTTAACGCAGTCCCTTTTTGCAGAGTGTCCAAAATACATGTTGAAACTAAATGCTACTATAACTGCACAGCTGAAATATTGAAAGTGTCCAATAGAGCTGCTAGCTAAAGAAACCGCTCATGAAACTGCTACATGCAGCTGAATGTGACAGTCTGTGGCTGTCTGGCATTACCAAAAAGCTTCCTCACTCAAATGACTGAGAGCAATGGCTTTGCCATGTATGAACAAGAGGTAAGAATAAGTGCCTCTCAACCAACATTTGAATAGTAAATGGAACTAGGGGGACCCTGAGCTGAACTTGAAAGGCTGTGCCACCATCAGCCCCCGTGTTGTTAAAATCTGCATCTCTTCATTGAAATAATAAGGCCACTTAAAAATATCTTACATGTCAGGCCGCTGTCAAGTAGTGGTTGTGTTCATCCTATTTCACTGGAATAAGATTTTAGGTTTTAGATACAGATCATTAAGTAAAAGCTAGAAGAACAATTTCTGAGGATATTATAAACATAAAAACTAGATAAAAAGGTTCCAATAAAGAGAGGAAGAACAGAGTGATGCTGATTGCTTTATTTGCAGGTATTACAGCAGCTTGTGTTACACAGGAGATTTAGTGCTTGAAGGCCAGCACAGGACATACATGCTCTGCTAGTTCTGAAGAGAACACCCACAGATGTCTGTTAGGATGAAGGTTTGGGCGAGTTCGGCCAATCGGTGAGGAGCTCTACTCTTCTGTTTCTGCCTCCACCTCCACCTCCACCTGTGCCTCCACCTGTGCCTCCACCTCTGCCTCCGCCTCCGCCTCCACCTCCCCCTCCTCTTCTTCCTCATCGGCCGCGCCAGTGATGATGATGGTGCGCTCCTGTGTGTCGCTGTGCATGGTGTCATCTTCTGTTTTAACTGTTCTGAGGAAAGAAAGACAACAGCACGGTTCTAGCTAGTTTACCTCTGGGGTTAGTCGTTTTAATGCTGGAGAGAAATTTGAAGCCAACATGCGCATTTAGCAAAACTGCAGTTATTCCATACCCTGATTTCAACTTTTTAACTTAAAGAGGAATGAATCAAGGCCTGAAAATCAGTCATACAGGTATACTACCTGTATGACTGATATGATATCAGTCATACAGGTATACATTATATGACACTGTTTTACCATTTGCATTACTACTGCTGCTACTACAGGTTTACTTATACTACTACTAGCAACAATAATAGTTTTCAATGTTTAGCACTTTTCCAACATGCAGTGCTTCACAGCTGCAATAAAAATATAAAATAGCTGACAGGGTGTAATTTAAAAATTAGAAATAATAATATCTGCAGCCATTTTCATAGCTAACAGATGTGTTAGGAGGACATCACTCTTAAAGTTCCCCATCCAGAAATATTAAGGCCAGGCGCAAGGATTCAACATTTGTCCTTAACTTTATCTCAGAATTAAATAAAAGCATTCATGTTTATATTCATTTTTACATTTTATGTTCACAAGTTCGGCGGGTTGAGCGGGCGCGAAACATACACTGTTACCTGATGAGGACTGTCTTCCTCTCGGTCATCTCTACGGCCTGCTCAGTGGAGATGCTCTCTATGGCCTCCAGCTGGGTGCCGTGGCTGCTGGCCAAGCTGCTGGCCCCCAGACTGGCCGCTGCCCCCAGGCCCCCGGCCCCCAGACTGGCAGCTGCCCCCAGGCCCCCGGCCCCAAGACTGGCTGCTGCCAGACCCCCGGCGAGGCTGGCCGCCCCCAGGCTCACGCTCCCGCTCACCGCCGCGGTGGTGCTGCTGCTCACCAGAGAGAGGCTACGCACCATGGTGCTCAGTCTCAGGTCCTCCCCCTCAATCAGCTTCCTGTCAATCAAACAACGCAACCGCCTCAGGCAATCTGCTACCACACCATTCACCTATGGAGCGCCAGTTCAGCCAAAATTAAGAAAATAAATATACCCATGAAAAAAATATCAAATAAATATATTCAGCAGTGTAGATATTAATGAGAAATAATTGAATAATTAAACAGGGACACTGCTTTAATTTGACTATATTGCTCATAAAAATTTTGTCAGTCTTTCATAAATAAATAATTTAATTCATCATTAATTAATTAATCGTAATCTTTCCTGTGAGAGCAGCATTCATAATTAACCCCAGCCTGAGTGTCAATGGACCTTTACCTGTATGTGGTAATCTCAATCTCAAGGGCCATCTTGATGTTCAGTAAGTCCTGATATTCACGCAGGTGAAGGGCAATTTTCTCCTTGGTGGTCTTGAGCTCAAGGGTAAGTGCATCAATTTTTGCCTGCATGAATGAAGGTTTTCAAATTTTCAAATTTCAAACCTCAGGTTTCAGATTTCAGATGAGCGTTCTGCGATAAGGTAAGACAAGAAGCCTTGCAGAGGCTAAATTATCACCAAGATCAGATGTGATGTCATCTGACAAAATGAATGACAAAGATTCATTTTGTACTGCTCACCTGGAGATCCTCTTCTATCTTCTTGTATTTTTCCTGAGCTTCAAGGATCATTGCCTCCAACGTCTCGTTTCTGGTCCTCAATGCCTCCAGCTCCCGCTCCTTGTTCTGAATCTGAATCACAAAAATACAGTCAATTTTATTATTTTACTCAAACCCAACTTGCTGAAGACATGAGACATGCTATTCTCAGGCCATTAACCCTCAGCTTTGCCTCTGATTACATTGGTCAATAAAAATGGAGATCACTTTTGATTCGTGCTTCAGCATTTCTGAAGTGCTTTTCATTGGTTGGCTCTAAAAGGACTCAGTAAGCCCCTCATCACCTTGCTTCCTAAATGTTCATCAGTTTTTACTGTTCAGGACATCTGTGAGCTTTTTTCACATTTCACTACTCAAATGATGTGGTGTAGTTGTTTGATCACAGCATTCCCCCATCCCATATTTAAAAGTTATTGCTTGATGACACAGCACTCAAACCGAGTCAGAGCAACACAGTGATGTGATACCTACATCTTTCTTACAGCTTGACATCTCCTCTCTCACACTCCGGACACTTTCTGCATGTTTTGTTGAAGCATTATTTAGGTCATCGAATTTTGTTTTATACCAGGCATCCATTTCCTGAAAAAAAAAAAAAAAAAAAACAGAGGCATAGTCACAGGCAGAAAAATGTGTAGAAATGATGTGATTCATTTAGAACATGTAAAACTGCTTTGCTGGTGCAAAAAGTCTTAGAGAGAATTTGTCTGTTTGAGGCAGTTTGTTTGCTCCAACCACAAATCATGTCACTGAAATTGCATGTGCAACAATTTTAACACATACTAACATGTTTAATAAGACTTCTGGCCCAAAACATTTTCCAAAAGGTGAATTCTCAATTCTCTTTTTTCCATATTGAGAGCAGCATTGTGTGTGGTACCTGCAGATTCTTGGCGGCAATCTCGTCATACTGAGACTGGATGTGTTTCAGGGCAGAAGCGAGGTCTGGCAGGGAGAACGACACCTCCGCTTTGGCAACTGCGCTGTAAATCTGCTTCATCAGCTCATCAATTTCCTGGGTGGGGTCACGATCAGAAATTAAACATGTGAACTTTCTTTCCAGACAAGGAATTACTTCAATATATTGTAAATATATGGACTTCTTTGTAGTTTCTGATATCCGTATAACCACTGACACCAAAAGACAAACATTAAGATGAAACAAGCCATACAGTCCATTGGTAATAAAACCTAGAAATAAACCTCTCCTGTAAGGGACAAGCATAGCATCATGAAAAAACATTATAACAAGACAAAAAATGGTACAGACTTACTTCAGTAGGCCACTCTAAAAACATGCATTTTAGTGCTTTGTTCACTTCATCAGAAGTTGCCTGCTTATCAACTACCCCTTTCTTCATAGGGATTCACTGGTCTGTGAATTCTCTGGGGGAGAAGACTACCGTACCTGTTTGTGAACTCTCTGGAGGAAGAGGAGTTCTGCCTCAAGGTTCTCCAGCTGCTTCTCTAGGGCAATGCGTGTAGATGTTGCGGCGTCAACATCCTAGAAAGCACCAATCGGCACAGAGGACATTAGAGTTGTTTGTGTAGAATAACGGTAGGCAATTTGCTCATGCAGTTTCACAGCTTTTGGCGGAAAAAACCTTCTCACCGGACGGAAGGCTTCGATCTCCAGTTCAACCTTCTTCCGGGCTGCTACTGCCTCCTCGTATTTGGCTTTAAGCATTTCCAGCTGCGCAGCCATGGCCTCCTTAGCAGCCACAGCAATATTCTACAAGAGAAGGAAGGGTTTGCAATTCATAAATTCCCTCAAACCAAAGCTGCATAAGAAAAAAACCTGGTGCATCTCAATCGTAGTGGCTGACCAAATTTGGATGCAGTCTGTGGTAAGTGAAAGTGTGCCTTGTGACTCAGAATCCTGGCCAGAGTAGAACCTGTCTCCTCACCCTGACCTAATGCTTGTTTTCCCATCTATTTTCTTACCTTCACTTGAGACAGAATAAAGTTTACATTCAGAATGTGGTGAAAATGACTCAGTGAACACATAGTGAATTAAACTGGTACTGAGCACTTTGACTGTGTTTGTTTTCCTTGGAGAACTGTGTTCAGCTTAAGTACTCTGAGGCCTTTTAACATCTCTGTCCCACCTGCCTCTTTAACCAAAAACAATTATCTCTTTGTTCAATCAGTGTTATCCCCAGCTTTGTGTTTGTCCTTGTACTCATATATACACTTTATTTGCCTCTGTTGGTTTTTGTTTTTTTTTTTCCTTTATTATTTACTTTATGACTTCAGTAGCTCAGGTGGCACTGAGGTAAAACCTGCTCACCCGCTGTGCTTTCATCTGGTCGGCAATCCTCTTCAGCTCCCTGAGCTGCTCCTCATACAGCATGCGCAGTCCAGACGGCTTCACAAAGCGGTTCTGCAGAGCCTCGATCTCCGCCTCCAGCAGCTTGTTCTGCTGCTCCAGTGTCCGCACCTGTCAGAAAGCCAGAGCGCAGACCCCATGAGCCACACCTGAGAACACCTGGCTGCCCACTACACCTGCTCATGCCCCCAGTCTGAAATTCATAAACCTAACAACATTTTACCAACAGAAAAAACCCAGTCCAAACACAGCCTCTACCAAAATAATGTATTAAATTGAAACTGTCTAAAGCTAAATACAGTATTTTAGCATTGTACACAAGCTGAGAACATACTATGATTGTTAATCTTTATTAACTACTAGCACCGACAGTAAAATAGGTGCATGGGAGGTGAAGTGGGTTATAGAGGGTGGGTAAGGTGGACAGAATGGTGAAGAGGCGTGGCAAGTTTGAGAGATGAGGCTTGCCTTCTCAATGTAGGCTGCCAGCCTGTCGTTCAGCACCACCATCTCCTGACGTTCAGTGGTACGTGTGTTGAGGAAGGCCTGGTTCTCTGCAGCAGCAGCATCCAAATCCAGTGTAGCTCCCATGCCAACGCCAAGACACAGTGCTCCCATGCTCGCACTGCATGGACCAATCATCAACCATGTTATTCCCAATACTTGCACTCCATGGATCAATCATCAGTTACATTATTACCCATATGTACACTGCACAGACCAATCAACAACTATATCATTCCCCATACCCACACTGCACAGACCAATCAACAACTATATCATTCCCCATACCCACACTGCACAGACCAATCAACAACTATATCATTCCCCATACCCACACTGCACAGACCAATCATCTCTCATGTTCTTCCCATACTCAGACTGTTCAGACTAATCATTACTTATGTCATTCCCAATACCTCTACTGCACAGACCAAAAATGAGCCATATTACTCCCTTATTCATATTCAGTTACATGAATATAGCTTGTGCATAAATGCTCAAAATCATTCTTATTATTCTATAATCTTGTAGATTGTTTGAAGACATTTCATGCAATTTGATACAAATGTCCACATCAGGATTGAACTAATTCAGCTTTGTTTGGTGGCACTGAGCTCAGCGATTGAAAGCTTACATTATTAAGAATTCACTGAAAACCCTACATAGTTATGGAAGTCCCAAAGGTGCTTTAGTTGTGCACATAGCTGTTATTTGCATCCAAGGCTGTCATCTTTGCTTGTCGTGCATAGACCCCTAAAATACCTGCTCACAGTGATATTTTGGATTTATTTTATATGTATAATTATTACCTGGTCACGTGTGACCTGCGGGAGCCAGAGATGGTCCTCCGACCCAGGGCCTCGGCCCTCAGGGTGGTTGTCATGGCACTGCGGGAGTAGCTGGCGGAGCGATGGCGGACACGGGGCGGGGAAGGGCTGGACACCCGCACTTGGTAGGTGGTGGCGCCACTGTCCTCGAAATGGCGGCGGTAAGAGGAGATCCTCTCCGGGCTGCGACTCATGGTGGCGGCGGCGGCGGCTGCTGTGATTCTCGCTTGCTGATTGCGGTGTGGAGCTGTGGCCCTCCTGGAGCTGTGCTCTGGTCTGAGTCCTCCCAGCACAGCCGAGACATTTATACCCCCCGCTCACCCCCGGAATCTCTCGCCATCACACAAAACCCAGTCTGACCCGCCAAGCAAATATCTGTCAAAGTCCTGCAAATGGGTGTGTGTGCTGAAAATAGTGGGCTGACAGGCTACCATGTGCTAAGAGCTTCATTCTAGGCACAATATGGAAATACTGTTGCGCCAGGAAGCTTTCTGTAATCATCTGATATAAGTCATTATAAATGCTCTGTTTCTTTGGGCAAGCAAAATATGCAAGTACATCCGATAAAAATAGATCTAACTCTTTTGCACTGAATCATTTTATTTAAAAGGTGCTTTGTCATACGTTGAATATTATTTAATTATATTTTTTAGCAGTGATGTCCTGCATACAACAAACCCGACATAAAACTGAGCATGACTGTGGATGGATTTTGTGTGTTCTTAGGAGAGAAAGTGAAAGCATTTGCTGTTGCTGGAGAGGAGCCCATTCGTTTCCGCACTAGTTCATTTATAGAAGCAATCAATCTTTAGATATCCATTCTTCCACCCAAGTGTTAACAAGAGTGATTCCAGCTTAGCTGCTGATAGCTGCCTATAGCAAACTGTGAATTACCAGCACCACTGAGAAGAAAACAATCTGTATGGCATTGAATAAAAGACACTTTAAAATAGTACTTAAAATGAATATAGTATAATTTCAGATCAAATATACTAAAATGAAATAACTATTTTCCCCATATGTTTGAGCAAAATATAACTCATTATTTATGTTGTTTATTCTGTACTGTATGGCCCTTTCTCTTAACTTTTCTTGTATGTGGGTCATTCTATCAGTGATCAACCAGTCTCCCTTTCTCAACTCTCTAAATATCTTAAATTTTCAGAATACCGTGAGTATCATGTATATGAGGGAATCATTCAGATTATGTAAGTCCTACCATTGAGGAACCTTTGGGTATAATTTATGGTCATTTTTGAAACCTGGCCATTGAAAGTGATAGGCATTAAACTATGAAATTGGCAGTGGTGAAAAAATACTCTACATTGTTTTACATAAACAAATTAAATATGCAGCTATCTTTTTGATATTTGAAGCCTTCTGAGTTTTATATGTATATGTTTTTGCATTGTGCATTTTTCTTATAGGCGTCACAAGATTTAACATCTACACAACTTAATTAATGTACATGTATCACCTCCACTATTATTGGCACCCTCGCAAATGATGAGATCAAAGGCTGTGTAAAATAAAATATGGTTTGTGTTAAGTAGTGGTATATTGTATTCTCTAATACAGACAATCATGTTTTCTCATTCAAATGCATCTGTTCGGAAAACCATTCAGTCCAACAAGTAATATATTGGTTTTGGTGGACTCAGAGGTTCAATGCCATCCTAATTTAGTCAGTCATGTAGTGCATGCTATGCCCACGTCCTTACTAGTCGTTTCATGCATATGAAAAGCATCACTAGCGGAACAAATCAGTACCGGGCCGGGGGCGGGGCACATGACCGGGCCCTTTAAACCCAATAAAGCTCATGATAACATCGCTTTACAACATACACATGCCCGCAACAGCGGGGCTTACAAGCACACATACTAAATTTTTGACACAAGCAACTGCTGAGTCCATAACATCACCGCTATACAGTTGAGAGAGAAAGAAGAGGATATAAGCTGGGCTACTAGAAATAACAACCGTCAACAGTTTACAACAGCTCACACATTGGGCCTTATTCATCAATATTTTCCCTCCACTCTGCAGTCCCTCTCTAACTTCATTTTACCTTGTATAAAAATAACGAGAATGATTGTACTAAGAACTAAGAACCGATATAGTAGCAGGAAGAGTACTAGAAGCAGTCAAAGAACAGCAGAACTTTCTGTTCAAAACCTGAAATTGTCATTGAAGATCATTATACCTGACCAGCATTGCAGTGTCATTATATCAGGAAAGTTATTTCAAAATGTCAAGTCCGGTAAGGTAGCTAACCGGCAAGCATGCTGTATTCTATGGATAATTTTTTCAACTACTTTAAAATTGCAGCGGCAGTTATAATTGTTGCTTAGTAACGTTAGCAACATTAACACGCTCAATACTCCACCTATGTGAAGTCAATGGAGGCCGTTTTTTAAAGCGTTATAGTTTAAAAATGAATCTATCGCTCAGAAAAATACAAGCAACCTGACCAGTATATTTACGCCAAGTTCGGTATGTCTACCTTAAAAAACTGTCGGGGGAGATACGTCCGGAAGAACCAGGAATAATAATAATATTAAGAAGAAGAAGTAAAGATTCTATAAAAGAGCAGTAGTTTGCGCCTTCGGCAAGCAAACTAATTAATTGTATTCATCAGTATTACACAAATGAAGCCGAATGACCTGTTTTAATGTTGAATCCAATAGTGATTTTATATAAGACTTTGAACCGTTATAATGTTACGATATTACTGCCAAATAATTTGCTACTCATTTTTAATCAAATAATCATTTTTAATCAAATAAAAAATGAGTGAATGGAAAAATAAAAGCAACAACACGAAAAACAAGCTTTACAGCCGTGTTTTTCCATTTACGCACGCAATACGAACATATTAGAGCACTCGTTGAAATTCCTTCGGATCCTACAAACTGATATACGAAAACTTTGATAAATCCCACATTTTTTGCGTAAATACACTTGGAGAAAATATCGGCGATCCACTTGTAAATTTGCACGTAATGAAGTTAAATGTGAGAGTGAAAATAAAGCCGGTCATGCAGCACGTCATTTTATTCATATTTTACACCTAACTACATCACTGAAGTCAGTCTTGTAAAGTTTTTACCAACCATGACTCATCCTGCCTGGGGTAACATATATAAGCACACATATATCGCACATTGAGCGGTGTCGTCGGGAGGGGGCCCGGTCCCCCCAGCCTGGAACAGAGGCTACGGGCCCCCCTGGGCCCCGGGCCGAGGGCGCGCCGCCCTCCCAGCCCCCCCGGAAACTCCGCCCCTGAAAAGCATATCAAATGAAAGAGGTTCCCTTTCCCTGCATTTTAATATCTGACTCTACATCAAGACAGGGTCTTTTCTTCCCTAACAAGCCTATCAAACATATTGCTTTGCTCTCAGAGGCATTGAGCCTAAAGCCAACAGCCTGCCACTGTGTATCACTACAGATACGGGGGTACTTCAAAGTATGGTTCCTCCGGGCTATGTGCAAATGAAAAAAAAAAAAAAATCAATCTCACTAATAGCTAAAAGTGACATAGAGATGTCGTTCAAAAGCAAGAGGTTGTATCTGAGGCATGACAAGACTTAAGAGAGATTCTTTTTACAGCCAATTATACATATTTAGAACCACAGCATATGTAAATGTGGAATTTGGAACGTGGAAATAATGAGTAGCGGAAACAGCTCCTTGGAGAAATTCCCTTTAATAAGCAGATGAATAATACGAAGCGGCGTTGAGCTGCGGCTGCTTGGGGGCATGGAAACAGCTGTGGTGACCATTGTGGTCTGGTGGTCATGCAGACAGACCCGCGTGGCTGCAAGATATGCTCCGTGATCCAATCACATTACCTCAGCTCTTACACACATGTGGCATCTGCACAGGGTCACTGTCTCTCAGCCGTGTGAACGGTACTTAATTTAGTTTGAATGCTCAAATGCCACATTGCCGTAAAGTGCTTTTCCGCCCCTGTACTGTCCAGCTTTCTGTAGGATGATCATATTTTCCCACAGACCGCTGTTTAAGGATACAGAGATAAAGCTATCTTTTGTGGACACAAAACCAAAATGTATTAATTATGTACACTTTCCTCCTGAATTTCCCCAAGGGGATGAATAAAGTATATATCTATCTGTCTGTCTGTCTATGTTTCTATGATTTGTCATATTTGCTAGATTTGCAATCTTCGAGAAACAGAAGAAGATGTTTCAAAGTTTCATATTTTTGTGTGCAAATGTATGTGAGCCTTCATATTCAGTAAATGGTTGCACCTCCTTGAAAAGCAATGAATTAAACGGAATATTTCCTCTATCCGCTGGGGCTTGCATCTGCTTTGATCAATTGCCAAAGACAATTGCTTCAGCTTTATGACATTTGCCAGCTTCTTTGTAAAATCTGCTTACTCAAAGTCCCGCAACAACAACTGAATTGAATCTAACACTGACTTGGACAGTATGCCACATCTGTTTAAACTTTTGTAGTAAATAGTGGACAGAGAGGGAATTTCTCTCCTTTTTCTTCCATTAAGAAGCAGCTAGAAAGCTACTTCCTATAGCTTTGTTGACTAATAAATGCAGCATATATTTTAGTAGTGTATTGCATCTTCAGTGTTCCTTTCCCCCTCAGTTTTTGTTCTAATGTAAGTGAGACTGTAAGAGTTTTATGTGCTTGATTTCTTGTCTTATCTGTTGAGAGCCACATCGGCGCTGTTAGCATTTTTTTTTAGCTGCTCATGCTATTATGGCAATATATTGTATTTTGAAGAAAGATGTTATTAGTTAGATATGGTTAAAATGTGGCCAAGAGTTACAACATGACTGGGTTTCATCTGTGACTGTTGCTATAGGCTAGTTAACCCCTTTAAATCCCTTGATAAAATTGATAAATAATGTCACTGTAAAAGAAAATTGGAATTCTCAGTTGACCTATTCTGGTTAAATGAAGGATACATTGAATAAAGTAATAAAGTCCACCAATACAGACAAAATTAGTGTATCAATAAAATAATAATAATAAAATCACTTGTTAAAGGTAAGGTTTTTGGAAACAGAATAGAGCACTACGATTTTCTTGTTTATCGTGCACTGCCAATTAGCTCAGCTTCTGCAAGAAGTGTCAATGGTACTGGAGTACTCCATATGTATGCTGATTTAGCTTCCATAGCTACAGTACTAGGCAATTTGGTATTCTTAATTCATAACTGCAAAAAAAAACAAACAAAAAAAAAAAAAACCTGATTTTGATAAGCAAAAATATCAGTGCCAAGATGCGTACCTTTAAACTCACAGGCTTGACCAGCAGGCACCATATTCACTTTTTGTATATCTATCTATACATGTCGGAACCATGATTCACTGTATATCGTTACTGCGGTCTAGGTGGACGCTTTTGTTTGACGCACAGCTAACTGGAAAGCTGTGCTGTTGCTTTCAACTGTTTACTTTGTTTATTCGACAATCACCGCATTGCTTTGAAGAAACCAATAATAAAAGGACATTTGCTACCTCAGCTCATATACGATGGCAGGGAACTTCTGGCAGAGCTCACACTAGTAAGTAATTAATCCAAACGTCATTCAAAACCTTCAGTTCAGTCGAAAGGCTCTTTTTTCAGGGCCTAGCTTGCCGGCTACCGTTGGCTAGTTGGAAAAGCTAGTTCAAAGCTAGCTAGAATAATAGTGGCTAGCTTTGATCATAATAGCTACCGATAGTGCAGTAAAATAAGGCCTGTGATATAGCAGTACAATGTGTCATTGATTATGGTGTAAATATGTGGAGCTAGTTATTGTTAAATGCCGCTAGCTTGTCCGGTACCATTATCCAGTTTGGTGCGCATACTGATCTAAAGCTCACCGTCGTCGATGCGAAAATCTGTAAAAGTAATTAATTTAATAACAACTAGCAAGGTCAAGATATATCGTTGGCGATCTGGTAAACTACATGCAGAAATATTAATTATTTATGTGATACCCACAAAGCACATGATCTTTATTATCATTAGCTATCTAGCGACAAGCTTGTTCGAACTTCCAATATCTGGATTGTTAACGGCTAGCTAAGTCGTAACGTTAGTTTTGATTGCTTATCTTAACGAGCATTAGCTTATGGTCTTACGTTAACTGTTTGAGAATTTAATCATTAGAGTTGGCTTAACAGTGACTGAGGTAATGCGAGCTACACGTAAGATGGTGCATGAATGGTTCTTTGCAGTCACAGTATTTTTCATGTAAATTAAACTTAGCTAAAATAGCAATGACACAATTTTTTTGTAAGGAAGAGTGTGCGTATGTGGGGCAAAAACGGTTGGCTTGTATTCTTCATAATAGTTGTGGCAGAAGGATGGCTGGTTGTGATCACATACATCACTTTGTATTGCTTGGTCTGGCTGATTGGCCTTCATGAAACGACTGGTAGCTTAGTTACGTCGCACATAAACAAAATTAAGTTTAAGACTGAATCGCAATTAGTCCAGTCTATCTTTGGAGGCTTAATTAAATGTGGATTTGACCTGCTCGTTCCAACAAGCAAACAGCACTGTGTTGTTTAGGTTAAAATGAGAACTGGGGATAGTGCGCTTTGGACTCTCATATGTCAGTTTTCAACATCGCTAAGTCTTAATAACCTCCCACTAGGCAACAGCGTTTTCCTCCCAAGAGCTAGATACAGACGTTCAATGAAGCAGGATATTAGTTAAAAGTCAGTGAAGCCTTTGCTTTTGCTTGTCAGCGTGATCATTGAAGATTGTGCTTCATTGGCAGTACCACTTACACACACACCCTGGCTCTCTTTCATAGTCAGTCTGAAACCAGTGGTCCTATGACTATGGCTCAGTGACCATAGGAGCCAAGGCAGTGGGTTTCTAAAGATGGCGATGTGACGATGTTTGAAAGTAGGAAACACTATCCCCAGATGGTTTTTACATTTCAAAATCCCTCAGCAGTGAGTATTTTCTGTCCCAAAAAGAGGTCTTCCAGAAAAGTGAGGACCTCTGGTCAGCCTGGGGTCACAGAATATGGAATTATCTGGTAGCTGCAAGGGGCTTACTTTATTAGTAGACCTCTGGATAAATTTTGCCTGTTTGGCAAAATTCAACATCCAGGTCAATATCAGTTTTTATCGAGTGATTTTGAGATATTATGATTGGTTTTTGACCATATGGAGTATTGCTGTAAATGTTATACCGCAGAGATGCAGCACAGCATTATTTTTTTTATTGTTTTCCCTTAAGGTGGTTAAGCTTGCTTAACTGGGTGGGTTTTTTTTTTCTCTCCTGGGCAGTCTTCAGTGGGTGCTGGACAGGCAAGACCTGATGAAGGAGCGACAGAAGGATCTCAAATTTTTGACCGAGGAGGAGTACTGGAAACTACAGATCTTTTTTGCAAACGGTACACACTGTTTGGGCATAGTCTGTCTGTCTTTATGGGTAAAGGTAAATGAGGCAATTAATGGGAGGAACAATGAAAATGAACAGTAACTTTGAGTAGAAACGGGTCAGAAGACTTGTGCCTGACTTTTGATATTAGATTTCTTAGGGATATAATCATCATTCTCATTTAGACAATCAGCCTAGCTATATCTACAGTGGAATGTGTAGAGAGATATGTGAGCCATTCAGCTAATGTTAACAGGTTTATCAATAACAGGCTACCAGTAAAGTCCATCTGCTGCTAACATTAACGGGCTTGTGTTGGCTTGCATTGCTAATCGCCAATCAGACAGGCAAGGCTACAGTTGGCCCAGCCTGGCTGGGGAATGATAAGGAGTAGGTTGGCTTGTTGTCCTGGCCTCATCACTCTCCAGCAGCCATTCATTGGTCAGGCTGGGTGCGTGTCAATGCACAAACTGAGTACATGCTGACCTCATCGTCCTCCAATGACATACACAGTATGTGGTGTGTCTGCAGTGTGGAACAAGAACTTTGTCGTCAAATTAATCGGAGGAGTCACATGCCTATAGCTCTCTCCTCCTAGAGCCGGCAGAAAAGGACAGCAGGAGGGAGATCAACAAGTTCAGAGTTTGTGATGAAAGTACCCATTAAGGTTTTAAATTGATTTTTTTTGTTTCTATTGGAAACTAAAATATGCAAGAGTTGTAGAAGTAAAAAGATTTTGCTTGATTGAATACAGTGATTTGTATATTTATGAATTGTTAGATTGTTGAAATTCATGTTTTGGTCTTTTTTTTTTCCAAGTAAGTCACATTAAGAAAAGGGTACACCTTTCCATAAATTACAAAACATATTAACAGCTCGTGTTGCATTAACCAGAATAGGAGTGTGCACTCCAATGGATCCTTCCTGAAATGAGCAGTTTGAAAATCTGAGCTTAATTTGTTATCCCACTGCAGTAATCCAGGCCTTGGGGGAGCACCTGAAGCTCAGGCAACAAGTAATCGCTACAGCAACAGTGTACTTCAAGCGCTTCTATGCTAGGTGAGTGAGCAGTGGCACAACTGGGAAGAGTGCAGATGGTGAAATGTCTAATTAGCCTGTGGTGTAACTGGCGATTAACAGGCATGTGAAATGACTGACAGGAACTTTGGTGTGACTGAGTTGACTGCACTCTCCGCAGATATTCTCTGAAGAGCATTGACCCCGTTCTCATGGCCCCCACCTGTGTGTTCCTGGCGTCTAAAGTGGAGGTGAGAAGACAACCCCCCCACCAGCTGATCTGACATTGTAGCTCTCTCTGGCTCTGCATTTCTGTTAATGTAACTTGCTGGTTTCTTGCTCTCTGTTTGCTCCAGGAGTTTGGCGTTGTATCCAATACTCGTCTGATATCAGCGGCAACGTCTGTGTGTGAGTTCCGAGTGACATCATAAACACTGTAAAACCTCAACCCATTGGGTGGTTCTGTCACTGAACATTCCAGATTATTGAAAGCGATGTCAAAGTACAGTTTAATGCAGTTCAATCCTTTGGAACCATTTCACACTTTTCATCGTTATTTTAAAGAGGCTACTCTTGTTTTGTAGCTACTAACAGTCAAATCGGCAGTAGGAGCTTTGGTAAACTACTGAGGGCACAATTATGCATGTACATAGTATATAGTATATAGTATATGTATATTGTAAATGGTAAAGGATAACTATGTATACAGTAACCTTCAGTAATTTTTTATTTACGTAATGCATTCTCCTCCCTGTATTTATGGCCTGTTAGGATTACTTCTTTTCTATATTATGGAGGATCAACTGTAAAAGGCAACAGAGAGTATAGAGTGTGACTAGGGAAAATTGTTAAATGCTTTATCTACACACTGCTTGAATACAATAGTAAATCAAACCTCTTTTTCCCTAGTAAAAACAAGATTTTCCTACGCCTTCCCCAAAGAGTTTCCTTACAGGATGAATCATGTAAGTAAAACTGTGAATCCACCAAGGCTACATACATAGAAATCCATTTCAGAATTTATTTTTCCCCATTTTCTGATCCAAAACTCAGCTTAACTGTTTAGCCCAGTTTAACTGTTCAGCAACCTGCTCCCACCATCTCATGCAGAGGTTGCCATGACATGTGACTCCTCCAATTCACGTGACAACCTACCATCGGTTCTTTCCTCGCCACACACACACCACCAAGCACATGCTGCCTATTTTGTTGGAGATTACAAAGTTATAAATAACCTCGGCGCCTGGCGAAACTGAAGTGGCTGGTAGAGGGCAATGAGACCAACAAACTTGATCAGTTTACCCTGATCTGTCATTTACTGGCAAGGCTGAGCCAGTTTCCTTAGCTGTTAATGGCAAAGCTGGCACTTAAAGGCCCAGCTGAAGGACTCACGTCTGCTTATCAATCGCATGTTGAACTGCACAAGACACTTGGAGGCCCCCTATTTAAGTATAGTGCATAATGATAACTATAATAATAATTATACTGGCAAATACAATATCACGCCTCACACTTGCTAAGATTGGCCTTCTAATTATTATAATTGTCTTTGTGGCAACCATGTGCATGCAGGAGTCCATAATCTCAGGGTCTGTAACACAGGGGTTTACAGTGTGCTAGTCTAACCCATCTTTCTAATGTGTTGGGGCCTCTAATGCAGTCATTTATAGTGTGTCAGTCTAACACAGAGGCTTACAGTGTGTCAGTCTAATACAGAGGTTTACAGTGTGTCAGTCTAACACAGAGGCTTACAGTGTGTCAGTCTAACGCAGAGGCTTACAGTGTGTCAGTCTAACACAGAGGCTTACAGTGTGTCAGTCTAACACAGAGGCTTACAGTGTGTCAGTCTAACACAGAGGCTTACAGTGTGTCAGTCTAACACAGAGGCTTACAGTGTGTCAGTCTAACACAGGGGTTACAGTGTGACAGTCTAACACAGAGGTTTAACACAGTGCCTAACAGCATGTCTAATGCAGTGTGTTAAGTGTGTTGCAGTGTGTCGGGCCTGCAGGCACTGTGTAGCAGGGTCCAGTCAGTGTTGTTTGGCATGCTGTGTGTCTCTACATTCTGCAGAGGATGTTAACAGGGCTGTGGCAGAGTGTCGGTGCGGTGGGAAGTGAGGTGGAGGCTGGAAAAAAATATTTCCTATGCTCGTGTGAAACTGTTTGTAATTGCTCTGCTCTGAGCAGCAAGGGACAGGAATGTACGCTATTTCTGGTATCCATGACGACAATTTGTTCGTAATAGGCAGCTGTGAGCAGTGATAGAGGTCTCCCACTGGTGTTCCCCTGATACTACGCTCCCATATGTCACTGTGAGGAGAACCTCAGGATGCAGGCAGACTGCAGAGCTAACCCTGCTTGCTGTTTTTCAGATTCTGGAGTGTGAATTCTACTTGCTGGAACTCATGGTGAGTACAGTCCTAAAGCTCTGGTCAGCACCATGTATAAGTTGTCAGGTGACCCCATTAGCCAATTAGAAGCAGTGCTGAAGATCAGGAATTTCAGGTGTTCCAGTTACAAATAAAGATTACATATAGATTAATGTAAATAAAATGTGCATATTTTTAAATGAGATCTTTTAAATATACATTTGCTTTACACATTTTGTGTGCTGGGCTGATTTTGTTTCTGTGTTTCAGGACTGCTGTTTGATTGTATACCATCCATACAGACCCCTACTGCAGTATGTGCAGGACATGGGTCAGGAAGATATGCTGTTGCCACTGGCATGGTATGCTCTGCTTTGTGTGTGTGTGTGTGTGTGTGTGTGTCTCACATACATGTGTATGCATGGTTGTGAGCTCACTTTATTTGTGTGTTGGTGGAGCAGAAGCATCCTGTGTCTTTGTGATGTCATCAGTGTTTGACAGCCTGTTCTATGGCCAGCGTGTGGCAGCAGCTGGTTAATGTTTCTCTCTCTGTGTCTCACTGTAGGAGGATTGTGAATGACACATACCGGACCGATCTTTGTCTGCTCTATCCCCCATTTATGATTGCCCTTGGTAAGGTTCTAGCTCTGTTAATTAACACGGTCTGCACACTTTTAACCAGCGTATGTAAAGCCAACTGGAAAATGTCTTCTCCTTATCCAGCCTGTAGGAGGTGTAACAGTATTTGTCTTCCCCTCAGCCTGCCTCCATGTGGCATGTGTGGTGCAGCAGAAGGATGCAAGGCAGTGGTTTGCTGAGCTCTCTGTAGACATGGAGAAGGTACGACAAACCTGTTGTTTACTGAAGCAGGCGTAGAATCAGACCTTCACCGTTTTGTCTTTTTTGAGTGCATGATGTAATGACCTATTTGATTGCTGACAGATCCTGGAGATTATCCGAGTCATCCTAAAGCTTTATGACCAGTGGAAGAACTTTGACGACAGGAAGGAGATGGCCGCTGTCCTCAACAAGATGCCCAAGCCAAAACCTCCACCAAACAGGTAGGGAACACTGTCAATGTCACAATGTTGGGAAGGGCTATTATAAGATTCAATATTTGGCATGTTTTACAGTAATTTTATCATTCTTAACACATTCTAGATTGATTTCTTCTATTGGCTATAAGTTTACAAAGTTCATTAGCAGTGGGAGATGCCATACAGCGTTCAGCGATGAGGACTGTTCTCTTTTTAAAGTGTTAAAACATTATTTTGGCTGCATTGTGTGCATGCAGCCTCCAAGGGTAACCATTGTCATAGTTATTCCCACACCCCTATGTTGCTATGGCAACAGGTGGGCGCACATGCCAGCTCGCAGTAAATTCCATTCCCAGACAAAAGCCTCCAGCAGGTGAACACTTCATTTGGGTTGGATTGTATTTGAACATTGGATTCATTTGTTTGTATTTGATGCTGTGAAGAAAAAAAGGGTGTCAGTAATGGCAATCTGTCTACATTTCAAGGGAAATGAGATCAAAATCAGTCATATATGCATGGGGTTTTATTTGTGAGTGATTCTGTCATCACAGTCTGACCCGTGGTTTGGTTGTGCTTTTGTGTTCTCAGTGAGAATGACCAGAGCTCCAATGGGACACAGAACTCCTCCTATAGTCAGTCATAGGTGTGGCGAGGGGGGCGGAGCCTGATCAGAAGCACAGGGGTGATTGGACAAGCAGAGCTACCGACCCCCTCCATCAGGCACACCTGACTGTGCCCTCGTATTCCCTCCACTGCACCTGGAATAACCGCACAGCATCACCAAACAGCTGGAGCAACTGCATTGTCTCACCGTCCACCTGGAACAACCTTGTTGTCTCTCAGCTGCATTATGCACACAGCCTTATGGGGGCCCTGCTGTCAAGGGACAGCGAGTGACCAGTGGAGGCCCCGTGACTCTCTGTGTCGCCTGTTTTGTGGTGTGGAGAGGCAGAAAGGAACATTTCGATAGTGGGGTGCATGCAGGTGGGAGAGCCGCTCCATGGACCTAAGCAGTGGGGGGGAGAGGGGGCTTATTTGGGTGTGCATGGGGTCCATATGTATGTATGTATGTATGTGTGTGTGTCTGTGTGTGTCTGTGTGTGTATTGGGAGGGGAGGGGCTGTATAGGTCCCGCACAGTGGGATTGATATATTGACCATGAATTTCTTGCGTACAATGTAGGTTTAAAAATGTTCATAGCACATTTTCTCTCCCTCTGTTTGTAAATATGATGCGTTATCATTTTTGCCTCCTGTTGCATTTATTGTCCTTAGCACAGTGCTGAAGAATCCACATGTCCAGCTCAAGTACTCCCTCAAATTCTGAAATATCTGCTCACTGTGCTCTCAAATGGTAAAAATGTTTATCATGATACATGCGGCCCTATTGGAGCTGCAACTAGATGTATTTTATTGTTTTAGATTGCAAAAATACTGTAATGGAAATGAAATAAGGGTAATCACTTTACCAGTCTGGAAAAATAAGCGTTACTTGTTATCGTTGCCCTAGCACTGGCTTAGAGCCCCAAATATGGACAAGAATAAACTGTCATTCAAGGTGTTGCCATGACAGGTGTTCCTTGTCTTCTGCTTAAAACTGTGGGGTTTGGTCCAATTCCAAAGTGTCCGGTCCGTTGACTCATGGGGCTGCACCTACCTGCCAGTGTAAACCAGGTGTTGTGATGCTTTTTTTTTTTTTTTTTTTTGATAAATGTGAGATCTAGAGTCTACTCTTGAGTTCTTTAAATGTTAAAGGGGAGTGCTTGATTGCCTTAAATAATAAAGCTGCTGTTTTGAACATGCAAAAAAAAAAAAAAAAAAAACCACAAAAACTTGACAACCCATGGCCTGCTCTGAGGAGTCTGCAGTCAAAGGGGAAATGCATGCAGTCAGGGCCAGGAAGACTGTCACAAGTTTTTTTTTTTTTTGTTTTGCAGTAGTTTTCAGTTTTATCAACTTGGGTCTCTGCTATTTAATTTGCTTCTCTTCACACTTTGTTTTAATCTGTGTGCACTTGTTCTAAGTACCACTTAAACATGAATTATTACTTTAATTATTTTTTTTATTATCTGTGGTAATAAATGACCCTTGGTGTAACTGGTTGGCTGTTGGTGGGTCACATGTCCTTAATTTTACATGAACAGCATAACATATGAAATATGTTAGGATTTGGTGGATTAGTTAAACATCAATAATGCAGTATATTATGGCAAAGATCTTTGTCACGGATACGGAAACACCACTACACATTGTGTTTATGGCAAAGATCTTTGTCACGGATACGGAAACACCACTACACATTGTGTTAAATCATTGGCATCCCCAGCGATGCCCAAGTGAAGTCAAGCGCTATGAGGACACTCCTTATCCAAAGGAGTTTACCTCATCAAATTTAACTGAACGCTTCTCACACCAAATGAAGGGAACCGTATGGCTGAGGAGGTGTGTCAGAGGAGAGGCGGCAACAGAAAAGCTTTCAGTAATGCCATTACTTTGTCCCGAGGTGAGAAAAACCTGCATTTTCTTTTGTCACCACAAGATTTCCCTTTTACGACTTGCATTCTATATGACGCCTGACACTAGAATCGCCCACATAATCCAAAAAATTTTAAGGGAGTGCTGTCAGATAACCACTTTTCCTTCGGTAGTTTTAGCGGTCCTATCACAAGCCCAGACGGGCCGAACCCGAAGGATTCCCGGACTCGGATACAGCAAAAAGCATCAGGTGTTCTCCCTAATCCCAATCCTTCTGAAGTACGCATGCAGCATAGATTTCAATGTTGGATAGAATCACTCCAGAGCCCCTTGACCTGGGTGATATACACTATGCCTGATAATGAGCTGCTGGAGAACTTGAGCAAACATCTTAAGACATGCTATTTTAACCTGGGTCAATAGGAAGATGGGACATTAAAATAGATTTATCCAATGCTTTGACATTTACTATACCTGTAAAATGATTAGATATGCGCATAGTGGTGAGTAAATACTTGCTACCACCTTTAGCATGCAGTCACAGACCCACATGTTCTGCTACTATTATCTCTAAGGGTTTACTGATGGCTGGAATTGTATATAATTGAGTTGATTTATTTTTTGGCTGAGTGGGTGTTTGACAAGATTATATTCATTATATTCTGATCTTGTTTTTCAACTCCAAAATAATACACGTCACTCTGCATCGCCCTCCTTGAGTTCACTTTTCCCTGTCTTTGTGATTCACCTCTTAGGTCTTACACTTGACTGCCCTTGCACCTCCAGAAGCTGTTTGTTACAAGGTAAGATCAGATTGTGGTGCAGTCCTCTTGACTTTTTTTTTTTTCGTTTCTCAGGCCGTATCTCAGAAAAGGGAACACCATTACCCACTTGTCTGACCACTGTGTAGATGATGTCCTCCTAGTGGTACCTCAGCTTTCCAGGTCCGGCACAAGGTGTTATATTAAGCACTTGGACATGATCCCCTATATGTTATCAGTAATACCATATAACTCTGAGCTCCTCACCTTTCTGTCATAGTTCTTGCTTCCATTCTCTCTTCTTTTAATTAATTAATTGCATAGGCCTCTTGCATCCCTTCCTTCCACTTTTCCATGTATTCCTGGTGACTGCTACTGACTGGCTATAAAGGTTAGTTGAAAAGCATGTCAGCCAGTAAAAAGAATGCCCATAACGAAGACAGAATGGGGAAAACCTTATCAATGGGTGCAACAGCATGCCTAGATAAAATCTAAATCCCTTTTTTTCTAGCCTTTTAAGGAATGCCTGGTTGATGTGCTCTGCTTTCCCTTTCTGTTGGGGGTTGGTGGGAAGTGGTGCTTGACCCATAAACTCCTCCGTTCTGTCCGAGTTGTGAGAACAGTTTAATTTCATTCTTGCCACTCCTTGTCATAGTCTATGTGCGAGGGGAATCCAAGGGGGATCCGACTATAGAGGCATCACCCACTACATACATGCCTTTAACAGTGATAGCTATTGACCACAACATGTTCGACTCTGACCGCGGCTCAACTACTAGACCAAGTCCCACTACATCATAGAATGTTTTCTTCTGTGTAGTCTTGCATCAGTCTCCATGTCTGAGAGCTTTTATGACAAGCTATCAGCACCAACGTTCTCTTTAACAGGGTCATATTTGATTAGCGAATTCTGCCACCCCTGTGGCATTTAACTTTGCAGAGGACAACACATACGCCTGTGGGTTATTTTCATTGTCAGCTGTGAAGAGTGGTGCAATTACAGGAAGTCACAGAATTCTGCAGTGATTGCCCACCTGAGAGTGGAGTGTTGAACATTGCAGTGTAGAAATAATGTGGGTGCACTCATCAGCCCAAATGGGATTCTTACCCGTTCATGCGAGCCCCACCACGTTGTAAAAGCTGCTGGGTGTTTACATTCTTTAGTCATCAACCTCTGATGGTAAAACCTACTCCTTACATTTCTGGACTTTATTTTTGGCCAACACAGTGATAATTTTGCCTGATAAACCATAATTATATCCAGCACTTTTTGAGACTCACTAAGGCAATCTATGAATTAATCCGTGTGAATAACAGTGCAGCTAAAAGGAAAAAGAAAAAGCATATTACTTATCCTCTGGGACTTCAGTGGAATCGAAACACTCGGAACCCTGATTGACACAATAGCTAATCCACCTATCCTGGCCAACCCTAGCCTTTTACGCTCGTATTTATCAGTGTAGGGAAATGACTTACACTTACTTGTTACAAAGAGTGATTAGGGTTTTTCAGGTAGCCTGTAACAAACTAAATGTTTGTGTTCATTTGTTGCTTTCTTTAATTTGCAAAAGTGTTTGATTCTGAGCCATTACCACTTAAGTATTCCTCAGGTCATCCAAGCTTTTATTTTGAAGAGCTCTTACTCTGATTATTTTCAACAGGAGGCAGGGGACACTTGGCCTCCAGCACAGGCTCTTTTTGAATGAATTGTTGAGGCTTCTTAATTCATCTCAGAAGCTTTTTAAAGGAACAAGTCAATGTACTATGCATCTGTTCCCCTGTTGAAAAACCGGTTTGTTATAACGTTGTATACCTGGGACCTATAACACACAAATGTACTCTGGATGTGATATACTACTGGTGAGAATTTCTTTCATGATTAGCTTTAAAGTACAAGTGCAAGAAATAAGTTGAAATCACCATTTGAATAAATCTAACATGCTGAAATGGTCAGTATGATTTTATGCAGCAAGAACAGACCATAATAAAACAGCAACAATGACAAAATAATATCATGAATGCAAGAAGATGACATGGACACATCAGAGGGAATTACATTGTGAGACCTGCAGTTCAGACCCAGAGATGAAAACAAAACCACAGACCCAAAAAGGCTTTTTTGTTATTGCAACTCAGAATAAGCTTTTCTGAATGAGATTTTTTTTTAAATTTACTGCAAATCTAATGATTTTTCCCGCAGCTTACCTGTCTAAAGGGTGCCGATAAGCAAATTATAACAAGCCCACTGTTGTATTGTCAGGCAGAATACTGCTTTAGCAAATGGATCAATTTGCCATCTGTGTAGTGGTAATGGATTTTTCCTGACGAGGGTCTTTGTGCTGAAAACTCTTAATCAGTCCCAGATAATAGACCTCAAGGCTGGCAGACCCGAGAGTGTTTTTGAAATGTGGAACTGGGGTAGGAGGTTGTTTGGGAGCTTCTTATCCTTGCTGATAAACATTTGAACTGAGAAACATTTGAATGAGCAATATAGTGTCTGATTTAATAATTACATGGGCTGCATTTCTTTTAATTAAAGGGGATTTTAGTGGAGGCTGATAAGGTTGAGCTCAGTCCACGGAATAGGGCATAGATGGAAACCAAGAGAAAATTCCATAGGATATCTGGAAGTCTTATTTCACACAATAAGCTGTAAATGTTTGGAAACAGATTGCAACTGAGACAGAGACCCTTGACAAGTCCAGGCTTTATGCAGTACTGGATACTCTATATGTAAAATGGCAATCCTTGGGGTGAATGGCCAGTTCTTGACATCATATGTTCTCATGTTCTGTTGATGATGCAGGTGACCTCATGATGAGGTTGTGTGGCCATCTTGTTGGACAACTGAATGAATTGCAGGTTATGAAACTCTTAAATGGCATTGTCTTCCTGGTGATAGCAGATGTTGCCATTTATATGAGTGTGTGCATGTGTGTGTATGTATTTTATTGCTTCCCTTTGGTGGCTCTTATAGGGATGGGAATGGGAAGGAGATGGGGTCAGGGGTTAGTTGTTGTGATTCTCTTGCCATCTATGCTACCAGAATCACTCTGGTGACCTCAGTTTCCCTATATTCTTTCCAGAGTGCTTAGTGTGTGGCAGCCTGACTGATCACTGTGCCCATCTGCCATTCAGTCCTACTCTCAGTCTGTGATGTGCTGTACCTTTTAGTCATTCAGTTCTTCTACTCTCCATCCCTGTTGTGCTATGTGTCCTAGTGCAGGATTTTATTGCACATATTATACATTCTGTGGTGTTGATTGCTTTTATATAACTCATTTGGTGGGAACCTCTTGGCCACATTGTCATTGGAAATGAGAATTGGTTCTCAGTTGACCTTATTTGATGCTGCATAGTTGTGAAATAAATGTGTAACAGATTACACAAGGTGGTACAATCAATTTACACCCATGTGCCGTGAGCTCAGACCATTAAAATGAAGCCCATAGTTACAGCTGCCAAAAAACAGTACTTGATTTCCATGAGAATGCCAAAAACAAGGAATTTCTCATGCCTTCACAAATATACAGCTCTCTGCCTGCCACCTGCAATTCGGCAGGCTACCCTACTGCCCAATTTCAACTTCAGCTGGAGAGAACATCATTATGGGATTGTCATGGGGAACAGAAGGTACTATTTATATGGAAACATCATACAAAAACCCCAGAGCCTATTTGAGAAATTGCTTTCATTTTCATCTCTGACTTGGCACCAGCAGGTGTGCCATGCTAATGAATGCTGCTCCCCCACGCTGGGCCTGGTTTGCTGAGGCATTTAGTATGTGAAAAGCTGCATGGCTGGTGCAAAAAGACAAAGAGAGCATTGCGACTGGCGGTCGCAGTTTGTGTGCTCCGATCACAGATCACTCTGGAATATTTAAAGCTTTGATAAATCTGCCCTCCTGTGCGTTTTTTGCGATTCTTATTTGTTAAGCTCAACGTTCCCAGGTGTTTAAGGAAGGTTTTGGTTAGGTTTCCATTTGGTTTCAGGTAATGGTTAGACAAAAAACGTTGACTTAACTTGCAATCAATGACAGCTGGCATTGTCGCAAGAGGGAGATGTCATAACAAAGACCACAGACATTTTCCACTCATATAAATCTTTTTGGAATGTCAACAGCAAAAATATTAGATACACATTGCCAATCTACCAATATCATTTTCCAGCTTTTAGGTGAAATAGAGAATGACTGAGAGCAAGTCACTACAGGAAGCAACACCTTATCATTTGGTGAATCTGCATTTCCTATCATTTATGTCATTCCAGCATAAGCCAGCTATGGATCTCCCAGTCCAGCAGTCGGGTGTGCTGTCCCTGGCTATTAACCCTTGGATAGACACACTGATGTATCCATGTGGTTCTCGTCATTGTGCAGACAAATGGGAGTGTTTGGAATATATATAAACCTGAATGTTCTGAATGACTACACTAAATCTTACTCCAGGCAGACACTTGGAGACATCCGGGGGGAAGGTCAGTGAATATCTTTATTTCATGAACTCTGTAATCTTGAGAGTGTCATGAAAAACAATATTTTTTAAAAAAATGTACATACCAGTTTTACATAGCAATGGACATAACCCTCTGATGCTGCTTGTGTGGCCGACGACGCTCGTTTTTGCCTTTAATTTTCATATCCTTAGTTTCTCACTTTGCTTTAAACTCACTGCTCATCCTGGCGAAATATGTTATCTTGCACAGACTGGTTTCTTTGAAAAGAAGCATGTTCGTATGTAGTATTATCGTATCATACGCATCAATAGAGTTATGAGAGTTACAGCTGAGGACACCATCCTATCCACTGTTATAACTAAGCAGAATGAGTGGGCTAAGGAAATCAGAGGAAGGAAGCAGGTGAAAGCCGGTAGCATGTGGGAGACATGGTAACAATCAAAGACCACAATGTAGACAATGAGTATTTTCCACTTTTGTGAATACTTTTGAAATATCAGAGGCTAAAATAAGAGGAATATATCACCAATCTAACACTGTCACTTCACAGCTTTTGAGTGAAACGAGAGATCAGTTAGAGGAAGTCTGCATTTCCTGGCCTCTAGGTTACAGCGTTCGGTAGCTATTATCTCCCAGTCCTTCTCCACTATTCAGGTACACTGTCCCTGGATCTTATCCCTTTAAGAAGGGTCACACCTTTGTGTGAATTATATTATTACCAATGGTGAATATGGAATTACAGATGTGTTTGGAATAGCCACAACTGTATAGTCTGGATAATTCAGTAACAGCAGGTTTACAGCAGCTTATTAGCTGACGCACTCTAGCTAACGCTCAAAACAAAAAAAAAAAAAGGCCATTTGTGCGTAAATAAATCTTGAATAGCAAGAATAAATTAATTTTAATCATGAAGCAAATTGTGTCACAGAATACAAGAGTATTTGAATCAAACAAGCAATACAACATCAATTATAACAAACTTAATAACAAAGCAAATAAAAACTTCATCCAAATAAGAGCTGTCATCTGATGGGAATGACACCGTATGTCACACTAACGATGTAAGTACTGCTAGTAACTATAGTTACAATAATTTCAGTCCAGGACAAATGCCAAGCAGGCATCTAGTGTAACAGCTCATACTAAAGGAAGGTGAAGGTCTCTTCCAAAGCTGCAAAATCTCTCATTTAAATCTGACTGTTTGCAGCCAGAGTCATTTACATAATAACTATTTGATGAAAGTGCAAAGAGTGCAATGTACGTAAGATACGCAAACAAAATAACATCCCTTACTTGAGATCTTGGTAAATCTACTCCTAAGTATTAAAAATATAAACTGACAATGCTCTAGGATACCATGCATTTCATTTTATAACAGGAATATGCATTTTGCACATTCCACAAAAAGACCTCGAGAGGAGGTTACTACTGGTGTGTGAAAGGTATGCAGCTAAATATACATCCACTTTATTTTATTTTCTTGTATGCTAATGAACACTTTAGCAGCTCACAGGAGCTTGTGGATATCTGTCCATTATATTCTCCTTTAAAAGGCTATGCTTCTGAATGGTGCTTAATGTTGCGGTTTTGTTTTGATGACTTCCAGTGGTGGCTGCAGAGGCGGCAAAATGTATCTCCAATAAAGCAAGAAGTTTTCTTTAAGAATGTCACTTCAAAGTAAAATTAATTCCTAAAGTACATAACTGTGAGGCAAGCAAGCGTGCTGCGAGATTGACTGCATAGCTTTAAAGAGTTTGGGGAATAGATGATTGACTTTGGGTCATGTACGGCCTGGTTTGGGGTTTCCATGAAGTCTGCTCACAGGGAAGAGGCTGATGAAAGGACAGACAGCTTTGGAGAACCAAAGAAAAGCAACATAGATGAATTTCCTTGGGTGACTTTCCAAGAGTGTGAAAAGTAAAGCTCATAACCTAATAGTCCTCTGAGATTCCCGGCCTTCACAGGCTGCCGTGTAATACGAAAAGTGCCAAGCAGATATGTCTATTGTCTGTAGCTTGGAGAACTGAGGCCGTAGAAGTCCGTTCATGCCTCTGGTGACCCTAGATTAATAGAGGCAGTTCAACCTGGCTCTAATATAGGAAAGTTCAATTTCTTTTGTTCCACAGTCATAGACGGCTTATCTGTTATTCTTATTGCACCCAGTGGCTTTGAATACCCACGACTGTGGTGCAATCAGAGCTCCTAGTCTGAGGGAACGAAAACTACTGTTCTAATAGAACCACTGCTCGGTTATTGAATTCCTAATCAGGTCCAACTCTGGAGCTGTGATGTCATCTTTTTGGTGTCTCATGTGTTTTTGAAGCCTCTACCCAAAGGCCTCACCTGTCCACACTGGTCTCAGCTAGCCTATTGTTCATGATAGCCAGTGCCCCCACCCCACCTGAGAAGCCATTTTGGCGGGTGCTGGAGCCAGATGGGCGTGGGTGCCCATTAGCCGTCTCCGACAGTTGCTTCTGCATGATAGCCAGGTTGACCTTATTGGCGGCCAGGAAGTCCTTCATGGAGATCATCTCCCCAGAAACCCGCCTTCCGTCCGTCTCGCTCTCGTTGATGACCTCCGTGTCGATGGAGGCGTCGCGGGGGCGGGGGTGGGCGTGGAAGTGTCCTGGCATCACCACGTTCCGACGGTGGTGGCGGAGGGCGCCCCCTCCTGGCGGGCGCTGGGGGCAGCAGCAGCAACACGGCGGGTGTGTCAGCCGGGCCAGGATCCAGTTCAGCACCTGCTTGATGACGATGGAGATGACGTTGAAGAGGGAGTAGATGCAGCAGACCCCCGTGAGGATGCACAGGAAGTTGGCAAGCTGGTACAGCTGGCCCTGGGTCTCGTAGCGCAGCCGCTGCCCGCTCACCAGGTCCCCGAACCCGATCGTGCTAAAGGCTACGAAGCAGAAGTAGAGCGAGTCGGCGTAGCTCCACCCCTCCACTGAGGCGTACATGGCCGAGGCGCTGCAGGAGACCAGCACCGCCCCCAGGCCCAAGATCAGCATCACGTAGTATACAGAGGGCTTCCATCCTGCCAGCCCTGGCCCCGCCCCCAGGCCGTGGGGCAGCACCCCGCGGCGCCGGCGCTGCCGCTCGTGGCAGGACTTCAGCAGGAAGGCCAGCACCGTGATCAGCCTCTCCAGGAACAAGTTGAAGAAGAGTATGGTGGCGGCACAGCCGATGAGTCCGTAGAAGATGAGGAAGATCTTGCCTCCCACTGTGGCTGGTGTGGTCATTCCAAAACCTGGATAGGAGCGATAGATGAGGAGAGAGAGAGAGAGAGAAAACGAGAGAGAGGGAAATTCACAGGGGAACGATAGGGAAGTAGAACAAAAAGCAAACACTGAGAGTTAAAAATGGCTGTATGACCTTTCAGTGATATTGGATTAAATTTGAAGGGCACCATACATTTAAAATCAATGCATTTGTGATCCATATTAATACTGAAATCATATTTCAATTGATGCATGATAAACAAGAGCTTATATGCAGATAAGCAGATTTTCTTCATTTGTTTCAGAGAATGGCTTACAAATGAAAATTGACAAGCAAGAAAACTTGTTGTCACCTCCTGTAGCTCAGCCATGTGCGCATGAAAGACCACGGCCTAAAGGAGACCTTTAAAGGAAGTGGTCTGATGTGATCTTAAATGAAAGCCGGCACACATAAAACCCTCGCAACAGAACAGATATGCTGAGCACTGGACATAAGCCGTTTCATAAATGGCATCATGCATCCAAACTAGAGCTGCAAGATATGGGTCAAAACAATTATCACAATAATCTGGAAACTTTTACACTGATCTATTCTCATACTGCAATTTTTCTAGAGGAGTGTTTTTAAAATGTTGCTTTTGTACCTCACCAGTGTGTTGGTTTGCCTCTTCCATCACTGCTCCATGCTCTTGAGGCTTGATCCTACCTTTGCACTTATGGGGATTAACTTTGCTATTTACTGTTTCATCCTGAAGAGTCATAGTGAAGATCCCTTCTGAGCATCCAACATAATGACTCTTTGCTAATCTGCAAATAATTTGGGCGTACACACAAATAAAAAATTGTTTACTTTTCAGTAGGTGGACCCCGTAGTTTGTACCGCTTTCAGTATTTTTAGTTTGCGGGCTATTCAAAAACAGCATGCAAATTCATGGATATCATAGTAAAATTCAGTGTGGAATCGCTGAAGATAATTTGCTTTTGAATCGTCCCATCACATATCGTATGAAAAAGGAGGATTATTGTCTACTGTGCACTGTGCTGTAAAGCAGAGGCTGAACACATGAAACAACACAATGCAATAAAACACTTTTAGCACAACATTCCCCATCACCCAATGCAGAATGTAGTTATTCAGGACATACTGCTCTGGTGCAGACTACACTTCTGTGCTTTAATCTTTTCTGGTATTGACAATTTTCTGAATACACTACACACATCTAGAAATACATGAAACAGAATAAATAAGGATTATGCACTGTTCAGGTTAATGGGAGTTGTAAATTTATACTTCAGACTGACACAGAGACATTGCGTGGTGGCTTAGTAGTGGGAGGAGTATGACCCAGGTTCTGTGAAACACGATACCCCACTGAGTCTAAAGCAACCCCTACCATCAGAGACTGCTTGCCGACCAGGTTGCCCTTGACGACAGTGGTAATCCCCCCCATTGACAGAAATGCAAATGAAGCAGCTGTGTGGGCCTCAGCATCCTTTTCCCCACCACTGCTGTCCAGTTCCTTCAAGATGAAAGCACAAATACCCCCCTCCCCGCCCCCATGAGGTTTACCGGGCCTTGCATTTCAGGAAGAGAAAAATAAGAGCAAGATAAGATAAGAATGCATCACTTAATTGATGCTTCCCCAGATTCAAGAGATAATTGTATATGTACAACAGCAGTGAAATGGGGTTGCAACTGGGGTTAGAAACTACATGTACATGATAAGCATAGCGTAAAAAACTAAGATAAGCAAAAAGAAAAAGATTAATAAGAAGGTGCCAGTTATAAACAATGTACAATTCCCTGTGTAAACAATGTGCAAGGGTGCTGAGCTGAAAAGGATGCAAAGTGCTTTTAATGCTGCTGTGTATTTAACTTCATTCTTTCTAGAATGTGAGACAGAGGCAGATTACACAGGTGGTGTGCTGGTAGGTCTTTCTATAGCTAGGGTCAGCAAGTTTAATGACCAACGGTCCTATCAACTTTGTGTTTGTCGTCGTACAAAACCCCACGCCAATTTACAATCTTTGTCTAGATCAGATCAATCAATCTGAATCCCCAATTAAACAGGCCCTCAGAGAGAGTGGAATTTTCCTCTCTCGCCTTATGCACATGTGTAATGAAGTCTGTATTCCTAGCACTGTGAATGTGTGTAGCTGTATAACAAGAAGAAAGCACTGCATTCCCACACCCTTCCATGGATGCATTCATTGTCAGTTTTCAGTTGTTTATTTGTGTTTTATCTACTGTTGAAATTGTCTGCTGTTTTCAAAAGTATGCACCCTTTGTTTCCTTCAGCGTTTGCTTATGTTTGATGTAAGTTAAGTACCGCCTTGTTTGATGGTTTCCATTTTATTTATGCAGTGAGCCTGAATTTGGAAGCAATATGCATGAAATTGAACAGGTGCAAGCACGGCGAGTGGTAGTTGGTCCCAATTTCCTGTACTATGGATGTTTCAGTGCCATCCCTCGGGTATTTCTTCAGTGAATTTCTTTGTGGCTTTTTTTCATTGTTTGTTTGTCTGTTATTCCAACTGGTGTTCTTGTTAGCCTTTTCTGATCTTTCTTGTTTACTGTTACTTATGTTGCTTAGTGACAGACAAAACCATCTAATCATTCACAATCATCCAAATTGTCAAGAGTTTAATCAATCAACCTTCTGACTGGAAAAGATCTCTGTGTATTCCAGTGGACTCCCCACTGAGTTAGTCATGCTTCTCCACTAGCTCAAAGGTTCTGCAGTATGTACGGTATGTACTCTGCATTATGTATGTTTTATGTGACAGCAGCATATCATGTACCACATCTCTACTTCCTTTTTATCAGACACAGGAAGTGAGTGGGAGGAAGCTAAAATATGCCCAATGCAGCTAAAAGCTGAGCTGGGCTAGGACAGATATGTTTGTCATGCATTTTAAAAATAGATGGGCTAGCCACAATGGGAGGGGTCAAAAGATTATGTTAAGATTTCTGATCTTTTTCTAAATTGTTCAGCAGTTGCTCCCATGCTATCAGTCCCAGTCATCAAGCTGCAAGTGTGGAAAGGGGACTGTAGGTCCTCTATCAGTGTTTATTTTTCTATTAAATAATTTTTCAGCAAAATAAAAAAGTGAGCCATCTATTTTCTAGGTCCAGTATGTATCACTGTTCCGGAACAATGAACTTCCACTATGATGCTCTTATCATAGCTTAACAAAAACCAAATCTCCCTTAATCAGCTGATTCTGTGTTATGTGGGACCCTCACAGGGTTATAGGGGAGACTAAGGTTGCTTGACTACAGGGATGGGGTGTCACAGTGCTATATATGGCCTCACTAAGGAATGCTGTAATATTACCTTCCCATCAAAGATGCACCCTGTTGATTTGAGCACCCTGTTGATTTGTCACTTCATTGAAGAGACACACTGAGGTGAGGGCAATTTTGTCTTTTTCATAGGTCAAAGTATTTAAAGTATATCTATAAACATGTATTTCTGTATAAAAGAGAAGAAGGATAGCTCTAAGTGCTCTTATTTTTGTTTTGCTAGCTCAAGCCAGGTAGATAGCTAAAAATTGGTTGGATGCAGTTAGTTGTCTCTGTCATTGTGGAGTAGGTTGCCTTACTTATTCTTGAGAATCTTTGTTCTTTTATTTGCTGATAAGAATTTGAGTCAGAAAGCTTTTAAAAGTTGAAAAACCTTTGGCAAGTGAAGTGCATCATTTCATTTAATCTGAGTATTTGAGATAAAATGTGCTGTCATTTGCAACTAAGCTGAGTTTTGTGTTTAGATTTTGGAATGGCGGAATTAAAAGCAAGCCCAACATCATAAGAAAGATAATGTGTCATCCAAACAAGGGAGGGTATCCATAGACACAAACAATCATCACTATTTAGAAAAACAGTTTTGTATCCAAGGATGTTAAACTATAAATGATAGATGATCATCATAGAGATGGGTATTTCATACGTTTAAAAACTGGTTTGGTGTCTTTTGGAAAAAAAAAAACACTAATTTTTTAATATTTTAAAACTTAAATGTTTCGTGTGATTATTCTTTAAAAAATACTGAGCCCTGTAACTCGTGACAACATACCCTACAGTCAGCTTGTCTTTGCTGGCTAACTTTAATCAAAGGCCAAAAGAGACACCCATTTCTACCCAGGATTTAAAGCTTTCTATTGATCTTAAAATTAAAAATGAATATCCTCAGATACTGATTCTAAAAAATCTACAAGAGAGTAAAAGGTGTTCAAAAGCCCTCGCTGTCCCCTACTGCACCTTCGATTCTTCTCCATTTCCAAAACAAACAGATAACACCAAGCGGTTCAAATTAGAGTTCAGCGCAATGGCCTGTAGTTCCTTATTGCTGCTATTTAACTGCTTAGACGTCCCTTTAAGTCCATTTGTGCAATTATAAACACAACTACCCCATCTTAAATAGATTCAGAGGACAAATTAAACGCTCCAAATGACGCTGATAACTAAACAAATGCCTTTCGGCAGCTTGCAATAACAGTTACGAACTGATTATTTCTGTTTTTATTTTTTTATGAGTTCTGCAATCACATCTAACCACTCATTTAAAAAATAAATGTAGGGAAATAATTTCCGTACATATTTTTCGTGTATTAAAAGCCTGAGGTTTACATGCATAATCCAACAAAGTATTGTATTATTTGAATGCGTTAATCGGTATTGTATTTATTAGATCGATCATCCCTTTTCAGTAAACAGTCCGTGCGCGTTTATTCTGTAATCCACCACTGAAAAACTGCAATAAACGGACGTAAATTCTACATTTTAGCACTTTTGCGCAAAGCCACATGTGACATCTGAATAATATCATTCATGTGAATTTTAGTTTCCATTGCAAAGTAGACAAATGCGTGATGTAACGATTAAAACATGTACAGTATCCAAAGAAAAGATCTTACCTATGGTTGAAACCACCGTTCCCACGAAATAAAAGGCGCCAGTGAAATCCCAGCGGGGTCTGGTGGTGTCCACGCGGATCCCGGCTACATTCGCTTCTTCATAATGCCGCAGGAAGTTCTCCAACTCCTGCTTGCTCAGGTTGTGCTTTAGGGTAAAGTGTTCGAACCTCTGCGCCCACCTCTCCTTCGCCTGTTTCTCCTTCGGGTGCTCGAGCGCGGAGAAGACGGCGGCACCACACAAAAGGTATATGATGATGAGCAGTGCTAGCATCAGAAATCTCGCATTATCCTCGTTCACTGGACCGAAACCACAGCAGCCCCCAGTCCGGCAAGCCATTATGGAGTCACAGGTGGACACGGACGTTGGTGTCTCCGCATGGTCTCAGGTTTGACAGAAGACCCACATTGTCCGCGGTTACATTTTAAAGGAAAGCTTTTTCCGATCCCCTCAGTTTCACTAAAATAGTTTCTCTCCTTTCCGCTCCGTGGACATTACCACGATGCGTAAAAGTGTGAGACATTCAGAGGTAGAAATATACGAAAAACAAACTTCATTACATTGCTAGCAGTCAACTGGGGACTAAAATCACATTTCCATCCAAAGTATAAGACTGTTGTAGGCTATTATTGTAGGCATACTTTTATTTCGTTGCGTATGTTTCAGAAGCAGATATTTAAACTGAGTGTGACTCACTGAAATTGCACATTACTGAGCTTATTCCATTACCGTTTAGTATTACTATATCCCTATTTAAAAACCGATAAAATATAATCTAGTAGGCGCGTTTCCTTCGCACAATGCGTTCTCATGATCTATTCAAACTGCCTTCTACAATGCTGGCATCAGGGTTGTTGCTACATCCAAATCTGAAATAGATTTTTAAAGAAATACATTTTACTCCTACACTCCATACCAAACCCCTGTGCGTCTATACCGCACAATATCACGCAACAAACATGTAAATTAGTTAAAGTCTCTCAACTGATGTGCTATAATCTATTTATCCGGAAAGAGTTCTCACTCGGAAGCGCAAACGCGTAACTACTTGCAGTCTTTCACAGAATCATAAATAACAGAAATCAAACCGTTCCGAAAAGCCAAAAGGTGTGTCGTCCTTTGCGGCTTGTCTCCATACTTCGGAAGAAAGAAGATACAGTTGTGTGGATACTTGCCAGGCTCACTGATTTACAGGTTTCAACAGCGGACTACCTTCCTCGTCGCTGGTAGCATCCTACCGTCACTTTTCGCTGATGCGAATAATCTGTAATCATTCAGTACACATGAGACAGAGCGTAGCATCTAGACCTTTACAAGTGGTGCAGAACCGGATTTCGTGTCAGCAGCAAACAATACGACTCCCACGGCTGTCGGTTTGATTAAAGCTGGGGCAGAGAAGAAGGCGATTATAAGCAATCGACCAAAGAAAGAAGATTCTACGTTTTCCAGGCGAAAAAAGCGCGTTTTAACAGTTCTTTCACGGTTTTGTTAGCATCTCAGTCACGGTTACCGTTGTTAGATAATTTAAAAAATACCGTACATTACAAAATTAATTCTCATGTAGTTAGAAAATATAATACTGAGAGTGATGATGCATGCATTTTTGAATATATGAAGAACTTCTTACAACAAATGGTTGTGTCATAGTTCGTTATTAATTATATTTCACTAGTAACTTAATAAATCTTATTACAGTGATAGGTTATACTCGATAGAATGCAAATTAGAGAAACCGACGGTTTATGAGACACGCAGTTTTATTTGAATTACCTAAACACTGTGCTTTAAACATAATTTTATTTTAATTTGGCCTTGGAAAAATAGAGTGTATGTGTAGAGGGACAGACTCACTCAGTTTAAATTACAGAAAAAAAGAGGAAATGAAAACTCTAAATTTATAACAGGTCAGTTGGTCTATATAACAATGTACTGAAGTTTGTGCACATATTGAAGTAAAAAATAACAGTTCCTAAATAGTCCACAACCCTAGCAACTTAGAAAATTGATCTGTGGGTCTACTATAGGCTAACTATAAGCTTTGTGATGTATTGATGAGGGTTGTTTGTGTTGCAGGTAGACACCTGATCTACTGATAGAAGTTTGATGATGCTCAAATTTACAAAACAGGTATTCCCAGTTGTACACCCATCCTTGATTTGAAACAGCATGGGTGGGAGAGTGGGGTGGGTGGGGGGGAAGGGGTAGATATGCATGGCACTGGGCACTGCAATGCATTCTGGGATTTGCAGTAAACGGACAGTGTCCTGCTTTCACATGTGCCCAGTGAAGGTGCTTTATCTCACTGTTTACCCTCCAAAATGGTGATATTCCTTGGGTAATTAGAATATGATGACAACAGACAACACACGTAAATGATGCAGAGGTAATCCGTAGTGAAGTCCTCCTTTAATGTTCTTCTATTTGGGCTGTTTGTTGGAGGCGTGATCATGCTTGAGGAGAAGTGGCCGTCATCGGCGGACATTGGGGAGGTGTCAGGTTTTTGAACGCTGCGGTCCCGTGCCACCCGACCTCCATGGGGCCGCTCAGGCTCTGAGTCTGAGGCAGCGCCGTCTGAGCGTCACAGGGAGCACGGTCCTGTACCCTCCAAGGCAGGATCGATGTCAAATGACCTTTTAGGATCCACCCAGAGCTTTTCCCATATTTAATCAGGGACCCCGAGCGCTAGTTTGGACAAATGTCATGGCGTTTCAGACAAGGATGGCAAATGCATTATTTATGCTGTTTCAGCCACATTAGAATGTACACAATTCAAACTCCCTTGACAAAGAAGAGCCCCCCAAGGTGTTAGGGTATGTGAAGCCCTTTCTGATGCATTGCAAACGCTCTGTATAATTAATGTGTATGTGTATAAATTATGCATTGCATTTGGTACAGAGTTATCTAAGATATTCTGATTGATAATGGTTTTGAGCCAGCCTAGTAGCACACTAACTGTAGGCAATGGGCTGTGATCTCACTGGCAGGCTTGTAAATGAACACAACTATGAGCCTGTCCAGGCTGACATTCTGGTAGCAGATAAAACTGAAAAAACCTCGGCATGGAAGATTACTTAAATGCATTGTGTTAAAATGATATTTGAGTAGGCCAATAGAAGTATGGAAAATGCCTGTTTGGTGTGCTACTCTTGGATGAAGGTCGTATTTGGAAGTAGCTGCACAGGGTTTTCTTCTCCATTGTTTTCTCCAAAAAAGACTACAAAAAATATGTAGAATAATACAGCACCTCCACACACATGGACTGTGCATGCATTAGATGCAAAGGTTATCTATGTAGGTGTCGTAGTAGTTCGTTAGTAGCTATGGTTAGGGCATCTGTGTGTGTATGTGTGTGAGTGAGAGAGAGAGGTTTATGGTTTATTACAGGCTATGGTTATCTGTGTGTGTGTGTGAGTGAGAGAGAGAGGTTTATGGTGCATTACAGGCTATGGTTATCTGTGTGTGTGAGTGAGAGAGAGAGGTTTATGGTGCATTAGAGGCTATGGTTATCTGTGTGTGTGTGGGTGTGTGAGGTTTATAGTGCATTAGAGGCTATGGTTATCTGTGTGTGTGTGAGGTTTATGGTGCATTGGAGATTATGGTTTGTGAGGAGGGCCAATCCATATTTATCAGTGAGAACTTGGACCTCAATGCAATGCCACACCCTCAACTGGCCCCTAATAACATTCAAAGCCAAAGTAACTTGCTGTCCTATTTATTAAACAACTATGTCAGGAAAAACAAGAAAACAAAAGTTTAGAAATGGACAAAACAGGCAACAATGCATCTGTTAACAGAAAAAAAATTCTCAAACAATTGTAGACATAAAAAATAGATTCATGAGCATGGTTTACCACAAACTATTTTTACTTCCTTTTTTGGGGATTTTTTTTTTTCTTGGAGCCTGATGCATTTTTAAGTATCTTGTTGTTGCTTACTTCAGTTCTTCAGTCCCCATCCTCTCCTTCCTCTCTCAGCAAAGAGGACAGATATTTTCCCATGTTGCGTAATCTAACAGTGATATTCATATACCACCTCTGGTATATAAAAATAAATGATCATATAATAGAAATAGTAATGGTACTGGAATGGAGAAATTACAATAAAATGTCATGCAAGTTTTAAATGTGTGCTATTCTTGATAAATGCATGAATAAAATAACATGGCGCAGAAAGATAGCTGCTATCATGTAAAAATACAGTATATCTGCTGCAATTCAAGGAATGACTACCACATTTTTACAGGCTATTAGCCAAAGCTGTTCACTCATTGGTTATTCTGGAACAACTGAAAGAGCTCTAACTGAAAGAGCTTGCCTGTACATATAGGAACTGTCTGCTGGGATGATGCCTGTGGTCACCGTTAAAACCTTTTATAGCATGATAGATAAAATGTCACTTCCTTTTGTTCAGAGATCCTGATAATCCATGGAGCCTATGAAATGTGACATCTCAATGGCTTAAAACATTTTCTATCGTAGACCACATAATTAGCCATTTTATTCAATGTCCAACCAGATAAGGTCCTGAAAAGTGCAACGTTCAATCAGAACGGGGAAATCAGACACGCGCGGCTTCTGACAACTACAGATAGTGCTCATCTGCTGGTTTACCAGACGGAGTTCACTGCAGTGGAGGCAAGTGAGGGTTGGACAGTTAACAGCAGACAGCCAAAATAAATGACAGCAACAGGCAACCATGGTGGCAGCATAGCACAGGGCTACTTAGCAACTTGTAATGAGGTACCACGACACCAAAAACAGGCGGAGCTACAATCAGCTGTCAATCACTAAACAACTTAAAAGTTTCTGCTCTTCTCAGGGACATGCAAGAACTGGTTCAACTCAGTCTGTCTATTTTAGAAAATTACCATATATTTACAGTATATAGTACAGGTTGAGTATCCCTTATCCGAAATGCCTGGAACCAGAAGTGCTTCGGATTTTGGATTTTCTCAGATTTTGGAATAGTTGCATATACATGCCATTCCCCGACATATGTCCAGATTCCGTTCTGACCGACCGGTTGTATCCTGAAATGGATGTAACCTGGATGTAAATATATTCAGAGAATAATGGCAATATACTTACAGAATACAGCCTGTAGGTCACATGGTCAGCTCCCTAATCACTTCACTACAGCATCACCAGCTCCCTAATCACTACACTACAGCATCACCAGCTCCCTAACCACTACACTACAGCATCACCAGCTCCTTAATCACTTCATTACAGCATCACCTGCTCCCTAACCACTACACTACAGCATCACCAGCTCCCTAATCACGACACTACAGCATCACCAGCTCCCTAACCACTACACTACAGCATCACCAGCTCCCTAATCACTACATTACAGTGACATCAGCTCCCTAACCACTACACTACAGCATCACCAGCTCCCTAATCACGACACTACAGCATCACCAGCTCCCTAACCACTACACTACAGCATCACCAGCTCCCTAATCACTACATTACAGTGACATCAGCTCACTAACCACTACACTACAGCATCACCAGCTCCCTAACTACTACACTACAGTGTTACCACCTCCCTAACCACTACACTACAGTGACATCAGCTCCCTAATCACTACATTACAGTGACATCAGCTCCCTAACCACTACATTACAGTGACATCAGCTCCCTAACCACTACACTACAGCATCACCACCTCCCTAATCACTACATTACAGTGTCCTCACCTCCCAAACAATTATACAACAGTGACACCACCTCCCTAACCACTACACTACAGCATCACTCATGCAACCCGTGGCCTCATGGGTTCTCCTCAGCTCTCTGTGTGTGTTTCAGAGGGCCAGAGACTGTGTCTGACTGCGAGGAGCTTTTTCCACGCCCCGCATGACTATGCGATGGAGAGTGCTTGGCAAACACTGCACCTCATCTCAGGAACTGTCCAAAGCCATGCCAGCAACAGTGCCACTGTTAAAGGTCAACCATTCGCTTTTCAGCTGGCGCCTGGTTCTGCTGCAATGAGTGGCTCAATCTTTAGATACTTTAAGATGCTGTCTGATACCAGATAAAACAATCCACCACCCAGGGATCACATTTTCTTAACATGTAGATGGTTCATGTAACATTTATCAGATATAATATGTTCGAATATAATATGTTTTTATTTTGCGATTTACAACTAGACCACATTATGAATGACACTTCAGGGACAGTTAAGGGGTCACTGAATGGTACCAGAGTGAATAGCCAGCAAGGTTTTGACTGACTTCATTTATTTGATTTCATGATGTTCACCAGTGGTGTAACTGGTTGAGGATGGGTGCAAGTGCAACATTTGCTCTTGGTGGGAAATGGGTTTGATGGTACTTGCTGCCATAGCATATGTAAACTTTGTTGTTTCACAGCCTTTCAGTTTAATTCAGATTAATTAATTTTTCAATTTTGAATACAGAGAAAACTGTGTGAGTGAATGAGTTATGTATCTGTTATAGAGTAGTATTACGCTGTTAGAACAGTCCAAAGAGAGGTCACTTTAACTATACGGTTAATCATGCCTGTTTTATAGTATGCCTTTTGTTAAGTGTTGTAACACTTTGCCAGCGCTTGCATACTAAAATGGGGAGGGGAGGGGACATGTCATGGATCTTTAGGTTTTGAGAAACATTATATGTTACATGTTAAATAATTTTATTCACATCTCTATAATAAGTCACATCATGGTGGGTAACTTATTTGCTAACTGTAACAAAAAAAGTAGAATTTAAAGTTCCATTACCTGACATGATGTTAAGTATTGTTGCAACAACTGTGACTTTGCTACAAAACTCATGTGTCTATCATGTCATTTCGACTGATTCTCATGACATGTTGTTTCTGGGTCTACTCCAGCATGGGGGAGAACATGCAAATTTGTCATAACAAATGAACTAGAGCTCATTTAGCAAATGTAGCATGTGACATTAAGTGCCATCTCAGCAAAAGGTAAGACAGCTGTCATGACGGATAAAGGCAACATAAAATCAAACTTATTTCATTGTTATAATAGTCTTATGGCAGAGGCTCAAGTGAATGAACCTGTTTTGATAGCAGTTTTAATTAATTGTAGACAAAGCTGAAGTCCTGAAGTGGAAAAACAGCAATACTGTATTATGTACTGAAATATAGATTGCGCCCTGACTTTGTTTTATCTTAACTATCCCCGGATCACAAGCAGAGCAGTTTTCCCGCTGATATGCAAATTCCTGTTTGCTTTTTCGTTAAAGATGTGACCAGAAACTGAAAATAATACTGAAGTGCAAAACTGTGCTATGTGCTGTGCTAGCACGTAACAGGAAACCAGAGATGCAAAGTGTGGCTGCTTTGGTGAAATCGCTCATGTTACTGTAAATGAAATGAAATGAATTCTCTCTCACAACGCTCCATAATACCAGTGAAAGAACCGGCGAGTTTGGTTGCTATGGTTGCTAAGAACAGCCACGGTCTTGCTCTTACCAGATAAATCCCTCCCTTACATGCATTTTCAGACCTAGAAATAATGCATTGAAGTGAGCCAGCTGTGTGTGGATCAAGGCTCTACCCTACGGTAGGCTGATGTTTACCTAGAGGCTTGTAACCAATGAAAGCTTTGAAACAAAAAACACAATAAAATAAAGGATGAAGAGCTCAATCTTCCTCTTGGTGCTACATTGCCGTGACTCAGACGCGTTTGTCTTTGCTAGTTTCTGAGAGATGCAGTTCTCATATCCTCATTTTGAGGTAGCTTAAAGTGAATTCTCTAAGACAAACAATCACCTGGCCTTAAGTCATGGCACTGTTGCTTTCTTGTTACTTAAAGGGTCCAGTGAATAAAACATATGGCAGTGCATCGTTTGGACACACTTTCTGTTACATGATATTGCCACAAACCTGAGTAGTGCCTTGTGTATAAGAGTATGAATAGTTCTTTCTCACGGTAGAGTCTGTAGAGTTTATTAAGTGATGTGCTTTCAAAGATATGTTTTACAAATAAGTGTTGATCTGAAGGTCATCATACAAATTCTATTAAATGTATAATTGGTAATTTTGCACTGCTAACAGTCAAGAGAGGAATAACTTATTCAGGCTATAACATTGTTTGTCTCGCCCCCTCTTCTCTGTGAATGTGCTAACATGCATTAGTAATCGTGTAGGGAGCATTCATAGACCTTTATGACTGTAGACTTTGGTGTTTGTCAGGCGAGTTTTTCCCTTTACAGATCAGCATGATCAAAAATAATGTGCGTGATAGGTCAAGGGAGTATACCGACATCTTGCAGGAAGCAACTGTCAGAGTGACTGATAAACTGGTGCCAGCGACTGAGAAGCTGTGTACCACACCCTCCGAGGCTGGTAACGCATCCCCTAGGCTAGCAAACCACTCTCCAAGTTTTTATCTTCAGTTTTTTTTTTTTTTTTTAAATTCCTTTCTATTTCCAGGTTTGCTTTCTTAATATGAAAATGGAAAAGTAGAAGAACAAAATCAGAAGAAAAAAAAAGAAAAATTCCCCTTTCAACCTGTTTCATCAACACCCTGAAAGCATAGGAAAGGGGGGTAGACAGCGACTATGAGGATTTTAACAAAGAGTGGTACTGTGCATGTGAAAGCACCAGGTTCAAGGCATGAGTAATAACCCAGCTGGAGTGAGTGTGAAGAAAAAAACCATTCTGTTAAATGGTGATTGGAGGGGCTGCCAGTACCCTGACCCAATCTTGGCTTCAGTCTGAAAAAAACAAAAAAACAAAAAAAGAAAAACTGCCATTCAACAAATGGTAATTGCTGAAAATTAAATCCAAAGCAAAAAGTAACTCTAAAGGTAAGTCTATGAAAAAGCTCCCTTACCTCTCCTTCTCTAATCATTATATTATAAGTGGTATCATATTTTTCCTGCAGTGTAATCACATACGTTTAACTCCTTTGGTGGTTCCCTCCTTTGGTGTTACCATTGCTTTTTCTCCCTTGAAAAATGCTTTTCCCATAATTGGGCACACACACACACACACACACACACACACACACACACACACACGGGGAGACAAAATAATAGAAAAACAAAATGACAATGACAAAAATGACATCAGGAACTGTGTCACAATTAAAAGTGAGTCTAGACTTATGAGTCATGTTAATATTAATATTTAGTGCAAAGTATGTTATTGCTTACGAAGTAAGCTCCTTGTTATTGTGAGTTTCAGAAGATACATGTGAGTGACCCAACAAATTTTGTTAGAGGTCAAGTAGCTGGTGGTCACTGAAACCACAAAATTATGTAATTTGTCAGGTGGGGCAGTGTTTAAAATCAAGACGGTATATGCATAAATTGGAAAGATTACATCAGGAAAAAGGAACAGTGGCTGCAAGGCAGAGGTCATGGACAGGGAAGGATGGACACTTTTTATATGTCAGCTGCAAAAAAAATTCCCACAAAACAGCAGGCTCAAAAAAATTCCACAGGACCAAATTTATACCCCCATGACTGAGTTTCAGCAAAATCTATGAGCCTTTATGGAATGTAGGGCAGCATCAGAACAAATCTAGTGGACAAGCATTGGACACCTGGTAGCGGGGCATCAGAGCAGAATGACTTTGGTTCAGTTCGTTTTCACCCAACTTTTTTTTTCAAATGACAAGAAAATACGCAATGCAGGCATCCCCGATGCTGCACATTCTGTTGTGACCTCGCAATATTCCTTCCTGTCTGAAATGTCGGCCATTTCCCAAACCAGGGTCAGCAAACAGTATTTGGCTAATTATTAATTAATATTAGCTATAATTAGTAGGTTTTGGATAAATAAGTAGTTTTTTTAGTCAGTTGTTCTTTCTATTAGTTGCTAGAAATGAAGGACATTAATGAATTAATGAATAATAAATGTCATGTTTGTGAAGGTCATTTGTAACCCATGAAAGCAGCATACTGTCTGTTAGGGGTGGGCAAGGAACCCCAATGCCCTTAATCCCTGGTACAAAAAGCTGCATAATTTTCACTGAATATGTCTTATGATATGTCTTATGCCTATTTCTTTTACTAGAAGTCCTTGAGTCAACAACAACAACAACAAAATCTTTGAACACTTTGAACAATAGTCCCTGAGGTTATTACAAAAGCAAGACAATAACAAAGCTACACAAAAACAAAGCTACGCAAAACTACATAAGCCCATGTGGAATGCCCACCTAAACATAAGCACATGATGGCACCAAACTTATTCTAAAATGACATCATCAATACCCTAGATCTGAGTTTTCTTGCTCTTATCGACTGTGAGGTTCTTGAAAAGGCCTGTAGGTTTGGGGTCATATTGGAGACACTGAATGGATCATCTACATAAGAAATTTATATGAGAGTCCATTTTTATAGAGAAGGGCTCTGCCTTTTTTCAGTGTATCTAAATGTCACTCAAATTAATGCTCTGAATTTGAAAGGGCAGGCAGAGCAGACAATGAAAACAGAGTCATTCATTATGATTTCTCTTTCCATCCAGAACTAATTATGATTTCTTTTCATATTCTACATCCCTTGATCCTCCTCTCGGAATGAGAACCGGGAGGTTGAATCAGGATACCAGCCCCTCTACCTGTGAGACTACAGGATGTACTGGGTGCTTCTGCCATAGCCACGTACAATAAGAAGAAAATAACAATGAACTACACAATGGCAAAACCCACCTAAACTTGAGTGTATGATGACACCAAACTTAATCTAAAAATATGTGATCAATATCCAAAATCTGTTTTCTTGCTCTGATTGTTATGAGTGTGCATATGCATTAGACATTTGTTCCAAGACAGTTAAAAGCCTGCTTGACTCACCCTGATACTTTCCAGGTACATCTCACCTCAGAGTCTAAGAACTGACATGTCATTGAAAGTTGTAGCATTTTGAATGTAGAAGTATTTTTTTTTACCTCCTTCTAAAACAGTTTCCCTCATACTGCAATCTACACTCTTGCTCATATTGCAGTTGTGATTTAACAAAATGGCAAAGAAGAAACATGATGAAACAATAAAAAGGAATCCATGCTCAGGTCATTTTAAAACGAACTTGGTGATTCCGTGAGGTTCCTCATTAGGAGGTGATGGGACAGGCTTGATTGTAACCTCCCCTCCCCCGACAACCCCCCGAAACACATTAACACACAGAGCACTAAACACACTGTTCCACCGGCTGAATTTAATGCTGTACACTCTGGGACTGGGGTCCGTGGGGCCTGACCAGCCATGAGCACACACTTGATATGGAAATATGGGGAGCTGGTCAAGCTCTGCCAGTATGCAGAGGCTTTGCTGACTCATCTAACGCCAGCCATCTGTTGTCCATTGCAAAGGCCTGCTGCGAGTCAAGTAACATGGGGGTGGGTGCATCACAAACCAGATGCTTCTGCCACTATCAACAAAGACCTGCACTGAGTCTCAAACCTGGCACTATCAACAAAGAAGTGCACTGAGTCTCAAACCTGGCACTATCAACAAAGAAGTGCACTGAGTCTCAAACCTGGCACTATCAACAAAGAAGTGCACTGAGTCTCAAACCTGGCACTATCAACAAAGACCAGCACTGAGTTCACAAACCTGGCACTATCAACAAAGAAGTGCACTGAGTCTCAAACCTGGCACTATCAACAAAGACCAGCACTGATTCACAAACCTGGCACCATCAACAAAGAAGTGCACTGAGTCTCAAACCTGGCACTATCAACAAAGACCAGCACTGATTCACAAACCTGGCACCATCAACAAAGAAGTGCACTGAGTCTCAAACCTGGCACTGTCAACAACGACCTGCACAGAGTCTCAAACCTGGCACTGTCAACAAAGAAGTGCACCGAGTCTCAAACCTGGCACTGTCAACAACGACCTGCACTGAGTCTCAAACCTGGCACTATCAACAAAGAAGTGCACAGAGTCACAAACCTGGCACTGTCAATAAAGACCTGCACTGAGTAAGAGAAAGTCCCAGGCCCAATTGACACAATGGAGCTAAGTTAAAGATGTGTTGTAGTTACCTAGTTGGGTAGCTCCTGAGTCATGCCCCATATATGTAACCCCAAGGCAGGTAGGCGTCTCTCTTAAATCTTGTCTAGATTTAGCTTAGACGATTCTGTCCACGGCATATCTTGGGTTCAGTGGATAATAGACAAGAAGATGCTTCTCGCCATTGTCTTGTTTCTTCAGTCATCGCCTTATTCCTGTTTTCTGAGCCTGATTTATCAGGGGGTCAGAAAGTGGAAATGAGTCAAGAGTGTCTTTGGTTAACATGGCAGGACAAACAACGATTTGTGTGTGGTAAGCACAACATCACTGACGGTTGTTTTCAGATTTAATTCCTGCTTCTCCAGAAATTCATGCCTTTTTTCTGTAAATATCCAAAAAATCAAAAAGCCAGTCAAACAAATTGTTACTTCTGTGGTTTTCTCTGCTGTAAAGGTATGTTATTTACTTTTCATGATTTCATGTACAGTGTAATACTGAACAATTTTCCTGGGGGAGTGATAGTTACCATAGTAATGTTAGGAGAGAATTGCAGGTTACAAAATAAGTCTGACATTTATTGGGTGCTAATCATGATTTTGCCTGTTTTGTGTCATAAGACATGAATGGGTTAGCTGAGTGCATGAGGGTGAAAAGCCTGTCTGGATTGTTCCTCCAGTAATGCCAGACGACTCCTGCAGTGTGGGTGTGTAGCAGTAAAAGGAGGTCAGGGACGTTATGGTGCTGCTGGTCTAGCACAACTAATAAATCCCAGGAGGCTGTAGAGCAGTATGGAGGAAGGTGGTGAGGGGCCATGGGGGCAGCTGGCCTGTGTAAAACATTACTCTGTCCACAATGCTGGCCTTTAGGTTTAGGCCAGCACATTCACATACACACATGCACACAATGTGAATGCTCAGTCATTCACACATACGCACACAAACACATACACAAAGGCACATCCATGCACATACACACAACACACACAAACACACACACACACACACACACACACACACACAAATACATATACATGCATGCTCAGTCATTCACACATACGCACACAAACACATACACAAAGGCACATCCATGCACATACACACAACACACACAAACACACACACAAATACATATACATGCATGCTCACACATGCACACACACATACGCACACGTACATACAAATGCACACAATCTCACAAAAGCATTCACACACACACACACACACACACACACACACACACACACACACACACACACACACACACACATTCACATACACGCACTCACACACTCACATGCATTAGCATACATGCATTGATGAGCCAAGGAGTCTTCTGTGCACAGACACGACTGAGCTCTCCCGCAGGACTGCGGTACAATAGGGAAGAGCGATGCAATGACTGGCACTTCAGACAGAGCCCAAGGCCATCGTTCAAGTACAGCACATGCCAATATCACAGTTACATTCATCTGAAAGACTGACGCTAACGGTGACAGTATTCCAGGCTATAAAGCCTTGGGAAATTAGTGTAGCTCAGAGAGATACACCAATCCATCTGTGGAACACAGCCGACATTCAGCAACCAATCACATGAAACTGAGTGAAGTGAGTCTACAGAGTAGGCATACGAACATGTAGCCATGAAAATGAATGATAACTAGAACAGGGCATTAAGCTGATCTAGGTTTGTAATTGACTATAATCAAGAGCGCTGGTATTCTAGCTCAGACATGGATGACCCCTGTGTGTGCTAGTCATGCTGTGTTAATGCCAAGCTGCTGTTCAGTTAAGATTAAGACTTTAATCTTTCTTTATGTAACATTATTTGTGACAATGTAGATTTGGCACATTGTCACAAATTGTTTTCCATTAGCTTTTTTTGTTTAGCAAATGCTTTAGTTTTACTGAATAGGTGTCCACAATTGCAACAGTTAGCATCCCACTGATTTCACCAGATAAATCTATAATCAAATAAAAAATATAACCTATTCCTAAATTAATAATTTGCCCTGTAACACAACAAGAGGATGAAAGTGTCAGTTTATGTGACTCAGTAAAAGTCTGATATATATGACGTGAATATGGGACGTTTAATAAAGCATTGCATGTATAAAAACGTGTAGTACTGTTACCATATACAAAAATTATCAGAGGTGATTGGCTAACAAGGCGCAAAGAGGATTGTGTGTTTTAAAATGAGAGATACACAGGCCTTTCTTTTTTGTGGCTTACCTTGAATGTATTTGCAAAATTGGAAAGCTCTACTGTGGTTTATGAATATATGGGAGGAAGTTATGCAGTTAGATTACTGTAGCACATGTACTGTGATTTATTGTGCACAAAAGCAATTCTGAGCAAGGTAATTGTGAGAAATTTATTATGGATGAAAAGCAGGTAGTTACAGACTTGCAGAGAAGTGGCCATTTTCAATGCATGTTAGTCTTATTTGAACACCAGAGATAAATACAGGCTGCATATTGCCTGTCTGGAAATGTCATTTTACAGCTTGATTGACAGTATGATCAGTAACTGCTGCCTGATTTTAATCTGAGGCTTGTTCTCTATTCGCTCACCTTGAAGCTACTCCTCCACCAAACTTCAGAGTCTTCTTCTCCTGTCACAGCCTCTCCATCTTACCTTGTTCTAATACCTGCCTTTGCCCTGTTTGATTCATGCTTACAAATCGCAACTCAGAGGTAACATCTTATATGGACGAATAAGAACTGATTGCCAGTTGACGAATGGCACGAAGAATAATCACATGATGATGATGAAGACTGAGTGGACCTGAGTGTCATTAAATATGTCTTGGCAATCAAGAAAAAACTTTAATATGAATGAACTGAAGTACATAAGACAAGTAATGTATGGTTCTTGTGTGAATTTTACTTGAAGTCTGTGTGCCTTAATGTCCAGCAGTCACTGTAGAAATGACAACAGTGAAGTGCTTGAGGCAAGTTAGTAAATGGTCAGATTCTCTGGAGTTGCAACCGTTGCATAGACAGTTTTGGTCATGACTGGTTTAAACAGTTAATTGGAAAGCATTGTTTAGTATATATACATAACATGCATATGTCTGACAAGCTTGCCTACCTTAGCCCTGATCCACAGCAGCTCAACAGGGCTTACATTTTATATATTGTTCATTTACAGAGATGGATACTGGATGCAACTCGAATTATGATAGTTATTTGAAGTTAAGCACTTTTTTAAGGGAAAAATATTTGTGTCCTTTACAATTTTCAAACTGGAAATCAAATGATCTAAGGTCAGCTCTGTTTTTCCCACCCAGATCATCAGCCATTACCAGAGGCTGGAGTCTCTGTATCTCTCCACTGTTTGCATGGGGGGGGACGCCCATCTGCCCCTCCTGGAGGGGTTTTTAAGAAACCGCTGGTTGTTGCTTAGCAACTTTTGATAAGAATTCTCAGCCCGAAGTCAAAAACAAGCTTCCTTTGCACCTGTGATGGAGCGCTTCACCTGCTCAACGGGGATGCGCATGAAGGGGAGCAGTGAAAGCCCGAAGGCCGCAGTGGGAGCACAGTGTCCTCTCTCTGGAGAAATAATCTTTCTCGTTGGTGCCGGTGATGAGGATGCTTACAAAGGTCGGGGGAAGGGGGGAGAGAGAGAGTGGGGGTTGGGTACACAAAGGTCTTACAAGACTGCAGGCAAAGAAATATCTGTGGGTGTTTGTCTTCTGAGACAGACGAGTTATATATTTTTTTAAACACAGTTAACATACTTTTTCCTCAAGTTGTAGCTTAATAATCATCCACTTCAGGAAAGAATGGCAACTTGAAGGACGTTACAATTAATCGATTGGTCAAAAAGCCTGGGTCATGAGTGATACTGAAGACTTTCACTGTCACAAAATTTAGATCCTGTTGTTTCAGGCCCAGAATCCATATTTGAGTCCTATTCAAATTTAGCAGTAGGGAATTAGACAGCATCCAGACCTTAATGTCTATGATACATGCAAGCTGTAACGCGCCACCAGTTTTCATGGAAATATATTTCCATTTATCATCTGCATAACAATGAAATTCTACACCATGTTCCTGTATGATCTTATCAAGAGGCAAGTGAGAAAAGTACTGGTCCCAATGCAGATCATTGAGGAATATCATATTTCAGTTCCTTGAACAGTCTGGTAGTTCTTCCTGAAATTGATCAAACTGGTTCCTATTGTACGAGTATGATCTGAACCATTGGCATGTTTGTCTGTGGAGTCGAATACAGACTTGGAGACTGGCAAATATAATTGCATGATCTACAGCCGGGATTGTCAGTCAGCGGCCCGCAGGCCAGCCACTTTTCTGTGGCTCCACCCCATACTTCCCAACCCCAAATAAAGTAGAATAAAAATGTTGGAATACCGTTAGGCTATATTAAGTTTATTTTGAATCGGTAAGAAGGAGTAAAGTATTGAGCGCTGTCAAAGCATCTCAGGGTATTGAAATGCCTAATATCCTAATATTTTATTTTATTAAATTTTTTTTTTTTGGTGAAACAGCAGAGGTGGTGCTGAGAGCAAAGACTTACCTCTGCATGGGTGTGTGTGATATATCGCACCCATTGCCTTTGAAATAAACAGGCAGTGCCCAACGCTTGATTTTCAAAGGAACTTGCCGGAAATATACTGAACTCCCTCTCTTTCTCAGATGAGGATAAGTTGCCTCTCTGGGCAACTTTCTGTCTTTTGTTAACGCTGCTTTTCATCTGGATGTGGCCCGCTGCTTCTTTAGGGTAGGATTTGTTGGATTTTGTATGTATGGTACTCTTTTATGACAGCAGCTGTGTCAGTACAAATTGGACAGGTGCGCAAATAAAGACATATTTGTCGGTCCATTCTTCTTTGAAAGTGCAATTTTGTATATCAATTTTCTCTTCGATAGATATTTTTGTTAAATTGTTTTGCTAGCTAACTTGCAATGTACTTGTCACGTGTTACATTTGGCTGTAAACATGGTGGATTCTCATGAGAAAAATATGGATTTAAATATTTGGGAATGCTTTCTTTGTCTCCAATGATTTATGTTTTATTCTTATATTTTCTTTTTTTAATGTTTCTTTTATATTAATTTTAGCAACAGGATGTATTGAGTGCAACATATGCTTGATACTTCCTTACAGTTTGGCCCAGAGTATTTTTGCCCCATGTCAAACCAATTTGATGACCTCTGATCTACAGTACCAGGAACTGCTGTTAGGGCAAGAAGAAGAACAGAGTTTCAGAGCTATGGCAAGGTCTACATCGCAGATGGAAAGCGTCATAGATAGGGTTCATACTAAGGAAAGCGCTGAGCTGCTATGCAACGGCTTTCGAGATTATGATTGTGCGGAGCGACCACAGGGACCAGCGCATGCCTTCCGGAGGCAAGGCCGAGGCAGCAGTGATGTCATCAGCAGCATGAGAAGGATGAACAGGAGCTTCTCACCAAGGAGACTGATTAGCTACAAATGAAACAAATTAGCTGAGCAGTCCGTATGGGGGCTGGACAGACAGGTTGTGCAGCAAGTTGAAGCTAAAGGGCTTTGAAAGTGCAAGTAAAGAGACCAGCAAGAAGAGAGTTTCAATAAATCTATGTTAGAGACCAAAGCCCAGGACCAGGTGTCCCTTTAAGGCAAGACGAGATAACGCAAACCCAAAGTTTCAGACGTTCAGACGAAGTTATCATCAGCATAAACGTGATAGCTGGATGAGATGACTAGGCAGAGATGATGAAAAAGGGCAGAAAGTTAAGACATAATATTTATTTTCTGCAAAACTAAACTAATGAAGAATTTAAAAGCATTTGGAAACTTGATTCCCTTTGGGTACTGCCATCTGCCATTTCTCCCAGGGTTACGTTTGATGAGTCAGAGTCTGGTTAATCTGTTTAGTAGCTGCAGAACTGCTCAGAAACTGCAGCCCTTTTTTCCTCAGACGAGAAATAATGTGCGATTGTTACGTGAGTGCTCCCCTTTTCATCACTTCATGACTCATTTGTTCCTAGGCAACAGCTTCGGTCAAGGACTCAGGAGTCTTGTGCAGTCATGTGACACTGGCAGGCAAGACAGCCCTCCACATTATATGGCCACACCCACCTAGTCCCGAGCAAAACACTCATCAGCCATGTAATGGTATCCACGGTGACACATTTCTTAGCACCATTCTGGAACTATGCATTCAGCCTTTACACGGATGTACAGTAAATATTTCAGAGGCTGTCAGAAATACTCCAGCAAAAGGGAGGTCTTTGGTGGTATTGACACATGTTACACAGATACAGCACACACGCACACACACACAAATGTATGTGGTATTCCTTATTCTTGGACATGTATCTGTAACTAATCAAATATGGGTTTGTCACATCTCATTTTAAATAATCATATTTCCTGTGAATAACTGTTGGGAAGATGGCTGATGAATATGCAGATGAGGGAGTGCTAGTAAAGGCTGGGTGAGGGAAGGTCTGTCCCCTGCGACGTCAGTCTCCCCCAGTTTGTGGAGGCTCAGAACCGAGCCCCATAATTTCAGGGTTCTTTGAGTGGCACTGCGTTGTCATGGCAACAAACAGAATCACATCACAAACAATGGTTAATGCGTGGAACCCGTTCCTGATTTGTATCAAAAACATGAGCTCTGGTGTTGTGCCCATGGGAAATGATACGACTTAATGCTGAATTCTGTTCTAATTTCCACCTCATACCTCTCCCCTCTGACCCTAATCCTCAGAGAAATTGCCAGGTATCTGTTTTCCACCGTTAGATTTTTTTTTTTTCATTGAAAAGTTGTCATTTCAAACAGAATTTCATTGACCTCACTTATTATAAATGATAAAAATACTCCAGTGTTTGCCAGTGTTTTCCTTGCAAGGAAGTGAAGTGTTGTTTTTAATAGGTGATACATTTTTGTGGAGAACTTTGCTCTTGCTACTGCTTCTGTAATCCCATTCTACAAAAAGAGGTCTATTAAAAATAATTGGGGTGAAAAATCCTAAACGTATTTTCTGGGCATGCTGCCAATACAGAAACACCAACACTACACCTTCAGCGTTCTGCAAAGAGACACACAACACTGGACCTTAAACATCACAGAGCTACACAATACTATACCATAACATCACAGAGCTACACAACTCCTCACCTGAAACAGCACAGAGCTGGACAACGCTGAACCCCAAAAGTCACAGAACTACACAGCACTATTCCCTAAACGTCACAGAACTACACAGCGCTACACCCCAAATGTCACAGAGCTACACCCCAAACATCACAGCGCTACACCCCAAATGTTACAGCGCTACACCCCAAACGTCACAGCGTTATACCCTAAACGTCACAGAACTACACAGCGCTATACCCTAAATGTCACAGAACTACACAGCGCTACACCCCATATGTCACAGAGCTACACCCCAAACGTCATAGCGCTACACCCCAAATGTCACAGCGCTACACCCCAAACATCACAGTGCTACACCCAAAACGTAACACACTACACCTCAAGCATCCCCTTTCACTGCATCACTCTCATGAGTCACACAGCTGAGACTCAAACACCCAGCCATGAGTCATACAGCTGGGACTCAAACACCCAGCCATGAGTCACACAGCACAGACTCAAATACCCAGCCATGAGTCACACAGCACAGACTCAAACACACAGCCATGAGTCACACAGCACAGACTCAAACACCCAGCCATGAGTCACACAGCTGAGACTCAAACACCCAGCCATGAGTCATACAGCTGGGACTCAAACACCCAGCCATGAGTCACACAGCACAGACTCAAACACATAGCCATGAGTCACACAGCACAGACTCAAACACACAGCCATGAGTCACATAGCACAGACTCAAACACACAGTCATGAGTCACATAGCACAGACTCAAACACCCAGCCATGAGTCACACAGCTGAGACTCAAACACACAGCCATGAGTCACACAGCTGGAACTCAAACACCCAGCCATGAGTCACACAGCACAGACTCAAACACATAGCCATGAGTCACACAGCACAGACTCAAACACACAGCCATGAGTCACATAGCACAGACTCAAACACACAGCCATGAGTCACATAGCACAGACTCAAACACCCAGCCATGAGTCACACAGCTGAGACTCAAACACACAGCCATGAGTCACACAGCTGGGACTCAAATACCCAGCCATGAGTCACACAGCACAGACTCAAACACATAGCCATGAGTCACACAGCACAGACTCAAACACACAGCCATGAGTCACATAGCACAGACTCAAACACCCAGCCATGAGTCACACAGCACAGACTCAAACACACAGCCATGAGTCACACAGCTGGGACTCACACACCCAGCCATGAGACAGATAGCTGTGACACCCTGCAGTCTAATATGAAATCCAGACAGTTTCAGTGAAGACTGCTCCCCATACTCTAATATGAAATCCAGACGGTTTCAGTGCAGACTCTGGCTGGCAGCCCTAATGAATCGTAGCATGCCGCAGGGCAGGACTGACTCATTTAGCAGGTTGGCCCGTGTCTCACTGCGCATGAACAATGTTCATTGGTCAATCACACACCCACATTGTGCCGACCCAAGGTGGTGATCAAGTATCTTTCTCCACCTTAATGTCTGTTTCAATGTCCGCTGTGGACTATTGTGCAAAAAGAGGAGAAAAAGCATAGAGGCAGCTCTGATATGTCTTTCAGCAATGTGCTAAGATTAGGAGTACGGTGGTCAGCAATGAGCTCCATTTTAGAGTCTGCTGAAAAAGAACTGGAAAAGATTTCAACCTATAAAAATAAATGCAAATCTACCGGACTGGCATATAAGAAATGAAAAAGAGAACCATGCCCAAGAAATGTCCCAAAAAAAAAAATGTCATCATAACCTTACCTGCACCACTGTGATAAAGCACATGGCTGAATATGCACAAAAATCGTTTTATTCATTGTTGCCTTTGTGACACAGCACACAGTGTACTGCACCCAAACTCTCCTCTCTGAAAGAGATTGGCATGGTCTTGACCCTATTTCTGCTTCTTCGTGACTCTTCTCTCTCAGAGGGACTCGCTAAAGCCGCTCTGCTTTTCACGCCCATGAAGGCAGGGAGATGAGTGTATCAATCCTTTATCACAGCTGACGGGGAAAATAGCAGTCTTCTAAAATGTGAAGCAATAACCTGACAGACAGACATTATGTAACTGCCAGTCACTATGGAAAACGTCTATGGAAATGCCTCGTAGGAAACTTCAGTTTAAAATGACAAGCCTGGAGATGTTCTTTGATATGATTCAACACGGCTATGGAAATTATATGGAGCCAATTATTGCAGAGAAAATTACATTTTTAACTATTTTTACATATACTGGGGTTGGTCGCAGTTGCCAGGGTCTCTTGTCTTGCCTCACACATTAATATTTGAGGCACTGCCATAATTGAATAAGTTCAGCCTATAACAGGCCCCTTTTGTGGTCGTGTTACAATTATTCTCAGTCGCCTTGATGAACTTAAGTATTCTTACATTGTAAGAAGCAGTTCTGATTACAGTAATCATTGCTGCAATCACCATCATTTCATCAAATGATTTCGTAAGACATAATATCTAATCTCAAAAACTTAAAGATATGTAATTATTTTGGTTCTGTTTTCTTGAAAGAACAAAATACTTTTCCCACTGGTGGACATGTCTATAGCTTTTACAAGTTTTTTAGTATGATACATATAAATTAATTACAAGCACTGTTAATTGTGTTTGAATTGTGTCATGTTAGTGCAGCTGTGTTTAAATCTGACAAGCAAATGTTTGGTACAATTTGTGTTTCTGGGTACTAACGTGTGACAAACAGCTACAAAACATTTTATGTTACATATGCATTTTTTATGTTACCTGTGTAAAAATCTACAACTTCAAACAATTCTTTAAAAATATAACATTAATTTAAATGCATGTGAATACATTTGCAAATGCGAAATGATTTCTCCAAAGGATCATTTTGAAAGCTGGAAGTTAGCATACACATTATTAGAATCAGCCACAAGAGGAGGCAATTGCATTACTTTGGTACAAGCAAGAAGACCACAGAGACCAGAAAAATGATGGCAACGGAAGACAAGAGAAACAGCATGATATGAACAGGGTCAGTGTTCTCTGTATCCCCCCATCCTCTTACTCTGCCTTTCCTTCTACTGACCAGCAAAGAGAGAAATTAAAACTATGATGAAGTGGAGAAAGACATTTGGTAAAGGAAAAATCACAGAGACCAGAATAAATAAAGGACACAGTCATACTACAGGAATTATGCGCTGTTCAGCTGTTTAAACTTAGCCACCCCACAAAAACAATTAAATAATGCAGTTATGGTGAAAGTCATGCTGAGGATAGAATGGATACGATAAGACTTGGTGTTTAGGAGAAATTTGCTGCTGATACTCACAAATCATAAATATTCCACAAATTTACTCCATACAAAGTACTGCACATTCAACACAGAATATCACCCCTTTTCTTACACTTTTCTGTACACTCCATACTTACAACCACATATACATTCCACACATGTGTTCTGCACTCCAGCAGTGCATTACACATTTGCTCCCCCATCACACCATTCAATACTTCTCTATATTCAACATGCACATGCATTTTTGGTCTTGTTGTGCATTTATTGCAACTACCCTGCTGCAGTGATTCAGAAGGCTCAGACGTCCACTCTTTACTGTTCAGTAACTTATTTGGCCTGTGGAGCCATGTGCATGTGAATGGTTTGAAAAGTCATGAGGTGGTATTATTGAGCTAAGGGGGTTTTTATATACAGTGAGAAGTGTACTGGTCAACGAACAGAACCTGGGGGATTCCTGCTGTAAGGCATTTTGAGGCACAGCCATGCCAGGTTACCTAATACCAGTGGCCAGAAAGGTATGAAACAAAACATTATGGGCAGATTCTGAGGTATGCATGTGTGTCAAGGTATTTAATGGGATCTAGCCATTGACTGCATCAAATGCAGCTGGGGACAGTGATACAGGTTTAGCATTTTTGACAGCTTCTGCTACAGAAAGTAGAGTCATCTCTGTTGAGTGGTTGGCCTTGAACCCAAACAAATTAGGGCCAAGAAGGTTGTTCAGAGTCAGATATTGTATCAGCTGGATGGAGCCAGCTCATCCAAGGCTTTTAGATAGCAGTGGGGTATCAGGCGGAGGTTTTAGACTGCTGAGAGGTCCAAGTTTTTTGTGAGCAAAGTCAGGTCTGCTTAAATTCACTGGGAACACAGACAGTGTTTTAGCAGAATGTTACTTTTTGCCATTGAGTGAATTAAGGAGGGCCTCATCTTGCTTGTTATGTGATTGCTTCATTAGTGAAGGGGCTTGAAGTGCAGGCTGAGAGGGTGATTCTGTATTTGTCTGTTTGTTAGAGTCACTGACAGGCACTGGTACATGGAGCATTCATCGAAATATGAGAGGCTATTGTAAAGCCGTACCAGAATCTGAGTCTTATCGAATTCTTGAGAACTGCTTTATTCTCTCCATTCTCCCAATTGATTTCTCTCCTCTCTCGGTCTGACTGCATCCCAAAACTCTTGAGTGTGTCTTTCCTTTCTTCATCTGATTCATGACTATGACACATAAAAGCAATATGGCAGAAACGTCACTTAGTCATTCAGTAGTCACATCACATCAGTGGTGAAAGACGTGAGGGAATATGTTACTTTAGAGTATTCTGTCTCTCTCTTTGCTATTGTCCCTCTGCCTCTCACACTGTCTGTGTCTTACACAAACACACACACACACACACACACACACACACACACACTTCAGTTACAGGCCACAGGAGACTTAAGCAAAAGAAAAATACTTGTTATAATACATTTTTAGAATGAAATATTGAACCCATATACTTCCTCCAGTTGATGCATGAGGCACTTGCCCTACTTTTACATTTTGGTATTTATCAGACTTTCGTATCCAGGGTGACTTATAAAAGTACAAACAGTAGGGAGGCAACAAGAAGAGACCATACCAAATTGCTACCATACCAAACAGTAGTCATTTCATAGACCTACAACACATCATTAACTGCTATGAAAGGATCAAGAGGTAAACAGAAAAGAAGGTTCATCTATACAATGAATGTAGAAACCCAAAATAAATATTTGAATATCTGAGACAAGATGCCATTTTAAAAAGGTGTGGTCTCAGCCTGTGAAAGATAATAAACACAGGCTACCTGTAGGAACTTTTATTTCTTCTTATTCTTTGGAAGAATGCTGTGCTGTTTTCTATGGCTCTGACTCATCAGCTTTCATCATCCCTCACTCTGTCTCTGCACAGAGATTAAGAGTAGCCTGCAAATGCTTCTCTCTGGATGGCGATGTGTCCACAGCTGCTGGCTCCCTGCCTGGAGTGTGGTGAACGATGCCTCCAACGTCCTTGCTCAGTGTCCTCGGGCATCATCGTCTTATGCATAAGGAACAGAGGAGCTGTAACAAATACCATTTTACAGCTGGTGGTAAAGCAAATGGTGATGGTAATTGGTTGATACTTTCCTTGAATACTTCCAGGCTCCCTATTGGGAGTATCCAAGAAGCAGTATCCATTATTGGTGGTGTTATTTGTGCAGCTTCTCCACCTGTTTTTTATGGGAAATTGAGTATCATGACTGTGTCGTCCTAATGTTGTTACTCGTGATTCATGGTGTGGTATAGAAAATATTTGTCATCAAATAAATGATGGGGCAGTCATATTCTGGCACTCAAAAAAGCATGTATACCTCAAGAAACTACTTTAGTAAAAATGACCTGTACAGAATCAGTTATTTGCATGACCTATTAAAAATGTGCCTTTTTGACTTGCTTATCTTTGTTAAAAACAATCCAAAACAAATTAAGGATGTTCATGGAATAGAAATTCTCAGTCCCTCCTGTTTGTCCTGTACCAGGTGCTCACAGACTAAATGTAATGAATGATCCGATTTTGTTGCCTCACCCTGATCTGAGCTGTTTTTTCCAAGATGCCAATAGAGGGCAATATTGATAGTAATTTTAGCGGTGGACCTAACTCTTAGCAAATGCGATCTTTCTTAAGACAACATTGGCAGTCGTATTCTTCAAATAACAGAGAGAGCTGCTCTGACCCAGGCAAACACACGGGTTACATTCTAGAAGATGAATGACCTTTTTGTCTTTTGAAGTTTTGGTCATGTAAAGTTGCTCTTTGCCTTGGATGTACAGTGTCTGGGGCTGAGGGGTGATGAGGGATTTGGGGGCTGAGGGGTGGGGGTGGGGGTGGGAGGTATTGGGTAGATGAGGGATTTGGGGTATTGGGTAGATGAGGGATTTGGGGGGCTGAGGGTGGTCCTGAATGTGCCCCTGATGTTAGCAGCTTTAGCTGGAGGTCATGACCTTCATAATGTAAAGTCCTAACTCATTTCATGTGTGATATCAACCCTCCCCCAAAGCAGTATATAGCTCAGGGAAGATAACGAATGAATGAATAGAAACTGTAATGAGTTGAATCATTTCTTGATTGATTAATACACAGAGATGGTAGAATCAAATGAATAAATCAATACATGATTTTTATACTCTAACAATGTGGTGATGAAATAAATATTGGTTGTGCAGGGTACATAAAAAAACCTCAGAAATGTATCTGCATAGGTGAATAAGTAATTGGAAAAGCACATCAAGCCTGACCTGCCTGCTGCACAGGGGTTCTTCTGCCATAATGCTGTACAGGCGCAGCTAGTAGCAGTGATGTATTGGTTAGAGGAACAGAACCATGATTTGCCAAAAATAAGAGCGCCCATGTCCCGACCTTTGTTTTAAAGTTCAGTGTGAGTGCAGGCGAGATCTCCTGGGACAGAGTAAATCCTTGCTCTTCCACATCCGTGAGATCTGCGAACGCGCCACATCCCTGAATGAATGCTCACACTGTATCCTGTTCCCCGTTGCCATGCCAATGGGGTATACACCTTGAGCAGTAGCACCTGAAGCAGTTTTGCCCCAGTTTTGTTTTCATTGTTTCTATGACAACTATCTGTCATCACTTTTGTGTCTACCATTAAATGTCTGAGATTCTCACTGTAGATGAAAATGTTTTACAGCTTTGAGCAGCAGTTTTTCTTTTGATGTGCAGTTGACAAGAATTTTTTTTTTGTAAGTTTATAATAGATATATGGTGGATGTACATTAGACTATTGAGATACTGATTATCTTGGAGTTTATTGTCGTGATTTTATTATCTGATTTTCCTTGTGTGTGTACGTCTGTGTTGGGGATGGGTTGCAAGACCTTTCACACCAGCAAAACTTGGCACTGTCTGACAGTTCAGACTGTAATTATACTGCTGCCATGAACTGGGAAGGGAGGTATATTTTTTTATGCCACTGTGTCTTTAAGAATTCAACAGCATGTCTGTGGTTCCCATGGTGATGATGAAAACAAACAAGACAGTGTGGCAGCTGTTTTCAGTCCCAATCTGAACTAAAATGAAGGCTTTAAATTCCTTATTTTAGTTTATGGAGGTTGTCATAATTAAATCTAATCTCTTTTGGTGCTGCTCGTTGCATGCATATCTGTACCCTGTGAAATAAAAGATTAATGCATGTAACATTAAATTGTTTCTGGGGGTTAATTATTATATTCAAGTTGAATGACACGCTTAACATACACAACCCCCCCCCAACACAACTATCCACCAGTGCTTGTTTGTTGCATGTTGTGAGTTTTTCACTTTTTCCTCCCCTGTTACCATGTCTTGGGGGGGCACATAGTGGCATCTGTGCCTACTTGACACAGTTGAATTGATGGAATTATGGCAAAGGGCCATTTGACTCATGCCACATAAGCAGCTAATGTCAGCACTCTACTACGACCCTGTTGAAAGAAGTTCAGTTCAGGGAAAATATACCCACCCTCTTGTACAATACCAGTGTTTCCCCATTAAATCAAAGGCTAGAGGAAATATACTCATTCCTTTAGCATGGCTAGCACGAACCCATTCATTCCTTTAGCGAGGCTAGCACGGACCCATTCATTCCTTTAGCAAGGCTAGCACGGACCCACTCATTCCTTTAGCAAGGCTAGCACTGACCCACTCATTCCTTTAGTGAGGTGAGTGGAAACCCAATTGATTTTTCTCTAACTTCCTCTCAATGTCCCTACTGCTGACCTGGCTTCCGAACTAAACTGAAATTCTGAGTTTGGCCTGTAAAGTACCCCATCCACTCTTTCATCACAATAGCCTTGGTTTATCAGCACTGATTGATTTCTGCCCCAGTATGTGGGTGAGACATTAATGTAATGTGTCTTGCCACCCATGCAGTTTGATCTCGGTGTTCCTGCTCCATACAGAAGGTTACAGATAGGTTCATTTCCTCCAAAGCCTATCTCAAATATAGGATTGAAACCACTGTTTCCAGTCCCATTCTGATGTCTTTGTTTCTCTCTCCAGGGCCAGGAGGCTGCAATTAAAAAATGATAAGTAATAATGAAAGTCATGAAAGCAGAAGAGGAAAAGTTTGAATCCCAAGTAGGACACTTTGATTACACCTTTGACAGGGGTATTTAACATGCGCTGCTTCTGTAAAACATTCATTTCAGCAAGTAGCAGTAGACAAATATATAAGGAGCAAGTTATGTACATTACCCTGTGGAAAAGAAATTGGAAACAGTTAGCATATATTACATTAGATTACTGTCATTTAGCAGACGCCCATATCCACAGCGCTGTAATAACATATATCACATAAGTGCACGTTCTCCCCTGGTATTTGTTTCTGTTGGAAAGCCAAAGAGAGATAAACTGTGGTGATGAAGGGATTGATTCAGCTTGCAGTGATGGAAGTGTTCCAAGATGCTTATCTCCACAGAGTAATTAAAAGGCATATTTTTGTAAGTCTCTGTAGGCAGTGTGTGAGTTATTTCCCCACAGTGTTTATATGGTTGGAGAGCAGTGTATGAAATCTCCAGCTAACTGTAGTGTTGTTTATATGAGTAAAGCACAGTGCTTGAAATCTCCAGCGAAATTCAGTGTAGTTTATAAAGTTGAAGTGCAGTGTTTTATATCCCCAGCTAACTACAATTTTGTTTATATGGTTGCAGAACACTGTTTGAAATCTCTGCCTAACTACAGTGTTACTTTTAAGGCTTTCGCACAGTGTTTAAAATCTACAGTGCTGTTTATAAGGTTGGAGTGCAGTGTTTCAAATCTCTACCTAAGTACAGTGTCATTTGTATGTTTTGAGAGTGGTGTTTGAAATCTTCAGCTCTGTGTCAGACATTGTTTTGCCAGCATTGACTGTTATTACTTATTTGTTTGGCAGGCAGTGACACCTCTATCCATGGCACTTTGCAAAGCTTTCAGTTGTCTGTTCCGTTTATAATCACAGCTAGATGTTTCGAGGCAGGTCAGGTTAAAATACCCGTAGGGTTAATGGTGGCATTCTGTGCAGGAGTTTCAAACCCACATCCCCAGTGGGTTGATGAATTGTACACACAGATTGGTGGTTTCAGGAGAGACAGACATCCACAGCCTTTTCTTCTTTTTAAGACCTGCTCTCTCTCACCTGCCCGCCCCAAGATGCCAAGCACTTTGGTTACCATGGAAACTGTCTTGAGGCGGTGTTTCCAATCTGATAAATACTGTAAGAACCACCCCCCCTCCCCCCGCCCCCCCACACACACACACACACACATTACCATGGAAACAAATCTTGTTGTGCTCCAAATATTCGGAGATGAACAACATGCCAGACTTAGAGAAAAATAGCATGATAGTATGATAGCATGTCTATGGGGCAGAAAATGCTCACAGGGGTAGAACTCTGTATCCTGACTTTGGCCGTGGGGTAACACGCTAATCATGGCCGTACCGACCTTAGCCAGTGCCTTCCAGTAGCATAGCTGAGGAAGAGCAGCAGAGATGGGCTAAGAGAGCTGTGTTTTTGCCTTTCATTTCATTTTTTATTCTCAATTATTAAATTGGCCAAGACATTTATTTATGTAATCTGACATTTTAGATAAGTGATAAACTCATGGAGGACAGCTGAAGACTTCAACTGTGTCTCTGCATGAATCTAATCGCTGAGTGAAACAGCTTTGTTTTTTTTTTTAAAACGATGTCTTTTACACTGGTGTATTAAATCTAACATGTAGTGTGTTGTCATAAAGCCTTAATAAAGCCAGTATATTTACTTCAGTACATGCTATAACACATTTATAAATACATCATTTAGTACTTCATAAAGGATTTACAAATATATTCTTGTATCACAGGAATGTTTCTTTCTTTATATGTGTGCTATCTGAGATGTAGCTGAAAGAGAATAAGAATATTTTATAAAAAAGGACAACTAAATAACTGGATGTATTAAACACAGCAGTTTGGAAAGTCTTGAAAAAGAAAGAAACCACTGGTGAACTCTGACATACACACCCGTTGTCAACGACTGCAGTTGATGACAGATGAATTTTAAGAGTTGTGAGGAGAATCCCAGGACAATGGTAAGTGACATCATCTTCATTCTCCGAAGCGCAGGGGTGAAGATATAAGGAGCCAGTACATGCTGAACACCTTGTGAGCAGAATTATAGAGGCTACACTGTAAGGTGCAAACCTCAAGTTGCAAGATACAAACATTAGCAGCAAGAAGCAAAAGTCCAGATTATAATTCATCAAAAACCCACAGAGGCAGGTCAGAAGAGTTCTGGAATAAAGATTTATTGACAGATTTACCAAGTGATGGAAAACATAAAATGTGTGGACAGCACAGAACTGCTGATGGTCTAAAGAATTACAATCATCTACATTTGGTGACCTTTCTTCAGATCACTTCCTTCCTGGGAGAGAGAGGGAGCACTTTCTACACCCAGAGGTAACTGGTGTCATCTCTGAGACCAGGGTGTGGAGATCTCTCTCAATCCCTCCAACAATAGCTGTACCCCCAATGCATGGCAATGCTTCTGCACTGCAATAGAAAACAACAACAACAAAAAACCAATACCACATTTATCAACTAAGTAGTCATTGAAAAGAAAACTTTTTTTTTTTTAGAATATTCTTTGTTAAAATTATTGCTATATGCATGTACTTTCCTTTCTAGCATGCTTGGTTTTAGGAAACTTTGGAGGGCTGGAGGATTTAAAAATGGTTCCAGGTTTCTGAGAGGATTATATGATTATAATCTCTCCTGATCTTATCATCGAGTTCAAACGGCCACAAGGCACCGCTGCCTGAGCGGTTAGAGCTTTGCCACAGCTTTAAGTTCAATTCATCTGCCGTTTTGGACTCCATTCAATTTTTTTTAAGAGCAACCTTCCCCAAAACAGGACAGGGGCGACATAAAAGCAGAAAAAGAGAAAAAAAGTCTTAGAGAGGGACATTGTTCAACAGCTGAGAGATGACATGAGACTGTTTAAAAAGGAAACCGAGGCTACAGTTGGACAGTTGGGAGAAAATATGAGTGAGGTTTGTAGGGCAATTGAGGCTCTCAGACATAATTTGTATGAAGTCAGAGAGGAGCTGGAGCAGAGGGACACACACATTCCAGCCAGACCACAGACACAAGCCCACAGACTGAGACCAGCAGCCAGGCAGAGCTACAGACACAAGCTCACAGACGGACCAGCAGCCAGGCAGAGCTACAGACACAAGCTCACAGACGGACCAGCAGCCAGACAGAGCTACAGACACCAGCCCACAGACTGAGACCAGCAGCCAGGCAGAGCTACAGACACAAGCTCACAGACGGACCAGCAGCCAGGCAGAGCTACAGACACAAGCTCACAGACAGACCAGCAGCCAGGCAGAGCTACAGACACAAGCTCACAGACGGACCAGCAGCCAGGCAGAGCTACAGACACAAGCTCACAGACGGACCAGCAGCCAGGCAGAGCTACAGACACCAGCCCACAGACTGAGACCAGCAGCCAGGCAGAGCTACAGACACAAGCTCACAGACGGACCAGCAGCCAGGCAGAGCTACAGACACAAGCTCACAGACAGACCAGCAGCCAGGCAGAGACAGACCAAGCTCACAGACGGCCAGGCAGAGCTACAGACACAAGCTCACAGACGGACCAGCAGCCAGGCAGAGCTACAGACACCAGCCCACAGACTGAGACCAGCAGCCAGCCAGAGAAAAGTAAACAGGCAAAGCCATAGAATTTTGTTTTTGTATTTGAATTGGATTTGAATAGAACTAATCTAATTCAAATACAAAAATAAAATCATAATTCACAAAGATTACATAAAAGAGTACGCTAACCTTTCATGTTTTCCCCACTGTTGATTAACAATGAGAAGCTTGTTTAAACATGTGGTAAGAGGTGATGCAAACTGCATGCAGTAAAGTCATATCCGACTATTCATATGTAAAAATGGACAATATCTCCATGCTGATTCTTTTTTTAGAAAATTCAAATGAGTGTGTTTTCAAGGACAACCAAGTCCTAGGGCTTAATTCTTCATTGGAATACAGATGTTGCTTCACATCTTTGAAGAAAGAATTGGACACTTTGCCATTAACCATGGTGGAATGTTTTGCGGCTTATTAGAGGGAAATATCACTGAAGGCGTTCAGTGTTTGCATAACAGTATGGTTTCCACCTGCTGTTTAATTAGATCACTTGAACAAATACCATTGTTCCTCTGCTGATGAGCTACACTACTGCATGGGTGAGGGGGGGGGGGGTTGGTGTGTTGGGGGAATGAGTGCAATGCTGGGCTCTTTCTCTCCCACTCTCCATCTCTCCGTCTCCCTATCTGAGGGTGCAGAACAATCAATTCCATTTTTAGAATCTTCTGCGGAAGGGAGAGAGACTGAGATTCAAGCCGACTCTCCAAACAAGTAACGGAGAAATTATTAACTTAAGATTCCTTTAATGAGCCTTGAAGATTGCTTTATTTTTATCTCAGGTGTTTTGCACTGAAAAAGATAAAAGCCAGAACAAAGGGAGGGAAGGAAAAACACATTTAAATTCTTGCTCAGTATGAGGTGTATATTGGGTGAATTACCATCAAATCACCTTTAATATGCACTGTCTCAGAAACCCATCAGTCTCCCCTTGTTTCCTTCACAGTTAATTACATATTTGCAGTTGCTTCCACAATTGAAATGAGTTTGTCAATAATATCCTGCATGTGTTTATGAAATCTGAATCACTACTGTGAGTCTATTGGACTGAAGTTGAGCTCTTTTCATCAAAGCAAATTAGGCAGAGATTTCACATTTTTTTCTCATTTGCTTGAACACAATCCATTCAGAAGTCACATTTTCAAAACAATTAACACAGTCTCAAAGACAGCTGGCCAAAAATGGCATATTTTGTCAGCAAAAGGCTCTAACACTCACAAAACATTAAAACATGCCACAAAATCAAATATTTCCTTCAAACAATACAAATTATGATCAAATGGAAATTTTCTTTAAATCAATCACAGCACAATGGCAAAAAGTCACACTACAACAACCAAAATGAACCTGTTAAGACTTAGTTTTTGCCGTATGCCTATGCCATTGAGGGTGAAGGCTGAAGCTGGTTTTGGGTTGCTTCTGTTTTTCTCCTGTATATCTTAGGACATCCCCCAATTGACAGATATGCTGCTTAATAATCATAGTCCTGAAGATTATGCAGTGCAATTACTTGGTGAATAGCTAGGGGGCGCTGATGCTACAGGAGCACCAGGGGCCAGCATCCAGCATCACCATTAACCTTGGCCCACACTTCTGTGTATACATGGGGAAATGATGAATAGTGACTTGCTTCAATCAATCAGAAACAGTCTGGTATGGTATTGGTGACATATAGTATCTCTGCTGACCAAATTTATAATTTTCCCATCTCCAGTGGTAAGAGCCTTTTCACCTTTCAACAAGAAAGTCAGCCACGTGCAGTTAGTCGTAGAGTGTGTGGAGTGTGTGTTAGCTGTGGAGGGTCAGTGTGGAGTGTAAAATGTGTTATATGTACTCATTTACTGTACAGCTTCTTTGCACTGTTATATAATGCTAACACTTGACACCTGCACACGTTTGTATACTTGAAGGTGGGTGGAGGCAATTTTATAAACAAATGTTCTTTTTAGCTTCTCCTGCACTTTTCTTTTCTATGCATTTCATATTTTAAACTTTTCTGTGTTTCATATTTTAAACTTTTGTTCTATTTATGAAATAACAATGTAATAAATAATTCATCCACATGTAATAAATAACATTCACACTTACTGGCTATTAATATGCCAACTGCCAATTGTTTCTTTTCTGTGCAACTACTGCAGTTTTTTTTATGTTACTCATAGTATCACAGATGTTTCCTACTCAGGGTGTATTAAAGCATCTGGTAAATGGCAGTGATATAATGTAATAATCGTCTGCACAGTGGTGGAGTTGGGATTAAAATAGACAAGTGACAAGTCTGTACATGTAAAGACACAACAAGTATTATCATTCCATTAGTAATAATATACCTTCAATCAAATTTCTGTTTTCACATAAAATGCAGCCCAAAGTGCCTTACAGAAATGTGAAAACAGAAAAAGGGGCACAAAACCAGGCATGCGGAAAAAATGTCACAACACTCCAGTCCTGTTGTGGAGTCTCCTCAATGCAGATAGTGTGTGTATCTTGGGGACCTTGGCCGTGTTTTATGTGTGTAGCTCACAGATGTATGCAGGTGTGTGTGATCCGCAGGCTGAATACAGAATAACACATTTATTAAAGTCTAAGCTTTTGGTTCTTCTGAATTTATTTAGACTTTTCTTTTAAGTGAAGAAACAGTGATCATTTTAAATAAAAAAATTCCACCCACAATTTAATGTGACCTAGACAGGCACACATGTAATACCCATTCCGAAAAGCCCAAAAACATAATTTTTTCCATAAAGGATATTATGTTATTATAATAGGCACAGATGCATAAAACACTGACAGTACACGGGTGATGGAAACATATATATATATATATATATATGTATGTATGCTAATGAAGAGACTATTGGACAGTAAGCATGGTGGTGATCTGAGACATTAGAAAAATGGATTCTGCACCACCTTTCACGGCTCGCGTCGAGGTTCTCCCAGTTGCCATGGAAGCAGGGGAAAGGCACTTTCATAGTAAGCGATTAATGCAGAATGGAATCGGAGGTGTGGCCGGAGTGTTGGTGACGCTGTGTGAAACGTGGTGTTGACCCAGTGCTGGACACTCTCAAAACTGTAGGTAAATTATGAGTCTAGTAGGATTGCATAACAACTATTCAATTAATTTGGGCCTTTTTTGAAGACCATGATAAGTCAATTAGTGGAATGAGGTGTTTTAGTTCTGGGTATGCGCATCATTAATCCCTGGGATCATATCATACAGTGTCTCGGAAGAATACTGCTGATCTGTGATCAGATTACCCATGTGCATTTCATACTCATTATGCGATAAAAAGCTAAACTGACATGGGATTAGCATTCCTACTCTGAGATAAAAGGCCAAACTGACTGACCCAGGACCAGCAGTCCTACTCTGAGGTAATAGGCCAAACTGACTGACCCAGGATCAGCACTCCTACTCTGAGATAAAAGGCCAAACTGACTGACTCAGGATCAGCAGTCCTACTCTGAGGTAATAGGCCAAACTGACTGACCCAGGATCAGCACTCCTACTCTGAGGTAATAGGCCAAACTGACTGACTCAGGATCAGCAGTCCTACTCTGAGGTAATAGGTCAAACTGACTGACCCAGGATCAGCACTCCTACACTGAGATAAAAGGCCAAACTGACTGACCCAGGATCAGTGGTGCTACTCTGAGGTAACAGGCCAAACTGACTGACCCAGGATCAGCAGTCCTACTCTGAGGTCATAGGCCAAACTGACTGATGACACAAATGCCAATCTGACAAAGGGCTCTCATCAAATACAGCATTTCACACTTAAACCCAGTATATCATTGCTTTACATGTCATCGCCCTGTCCCTAATCAAACTGTTAGGGTAAGGATAGGTGGAATCAGCCAAAAGAACAATGTCCTACCTGATCCCACAGCCAAGAGTGGGAGGAAGAGGGTGAAATACACACAGGGAGGCAGGCAGAGAGAGCGAGAGAGTCAGAGAGAGACAATCCATCCATCTCCCCAAACAAATAACAGAAATTATGAACTTGAAATTCTTTTAATGAGCATACAAGTTTGCTTGGCTTTTATCTCAGGTATTCTCATATTAAAATCCTTCACACTCACAGAAGATAAAAGCCAGAACAAAGGGAGGGAAGGAAAAACACATTTAAATTCTTGCTCAGCGTGAGCTGTGAATTGAGGGAATTGCCATCAAACCACCTTTAATATGCACCACCGTCTCAGAAACCCATCAGTCTCCCCTTGCTTCCTTCACCTTTAATTACGCATTCACAGTTTGTTCCACAGATAAAATATCGTATTTGAGGGGAGAGAGAGATCAGCAGGAGAAATATCATCATGGGAAAGAGTAAAATGGAGAGTGTGGTAGGGAGAAATGGAGGGAGAGAGAATTTTAAAAGCTTTAATCAAAAGCATTACATGGACATTTAAGGAAACTATCCCAAAGGATCTTAGCAAAAACTGGAACAAAACTTCTGAAGAATTTAAATGGAAATAAAATCCCCTGAGGAGGAAATTGTATCATTGTTGACCCAAACAAAAATGAAAGTGTTGGGTCTTTTGGTACCCTGTAGATTTACTCCATCATATAGGGAGAGAGTGATGAGGGAGAGAGCAACAAAGAAGATAAAACATGGAGTTAAGGCATCTAATTTACATGAGCAGAAAACAAGACAGAAACAGTTAATGAGAGATTCCAGTTCACCGAACATTATAGAATTCTTCTGTTTTTGTCAACCACAGGTGATAGAGAGAGAATCACTTTTTGGAACACTTTGACTTTCCTCTTTACACCCGATGTGTTCCACCACACAGCTGTCATGGTGGATGGTGAGACTGGATGCTCCAGTGCCCAGTGCAGCTCTGGCTCTGGTGATGGACGAAATTGGAGGAGAGAGGAGAGATTGGGGGAGAAAGGGTGTCCTTTTAATCAAGTGATGACGTCGGCCATCCTCAGGCGTTATCTCCACTGGGCTGCGACTGCTCTACCCACTGCAAGGTCACGGTCCTCGCACGAGCCGCGTTTTCTGTGGTGACTCACTGCTACCTGATTTTACAGGAAAACCTGGGCTGCTCATACCTTTGGATTTATATTTAGGCATTCAGCACATGCCCTTATCCACATCTATGAGTACAGCTCTCATTTTGCGACACACTATCCATTTATAAAGATGGATATCTGCTGAACCACTTTAGATGAGCAACTTGCTTAAGGATACAACAGCAGTGCTTCACCTGGGAACAACCTTGGAGTAACTCCCTAATCTGAGTACTAGATACAAATAAACAGTTGTAAAAATAAGTTCAGGAGTGACTGTTGTCAAAAATTGCCAGTGCCACCTAGAGTTCAGGAGAGTAAGGACACACACACCTGGCTGCAGAACTGCCACACATTACATAAACCACACAGGCATTTCAGAGGCTTAAATCGGCCTTTAGACTGTCCTTTGGCTTTAGAAAATACTTTGTAGCATCATAAGTCAGTGTGACTCCCTGTGTTACCCACTGAACCAGACATTCAGGGAACCATAAGATTACCCAGGGCTCTGTACCAGAATAACCCCAAAGCCCCCCACCACCCACTCCCCAGGTGTCAGACCGCCTCGCCCAGGAGCCATGATCCTGTCTGCATCCATGTCAATGCTCCGTTGACCCCTAGCTTTAAGTAATTCCATGGCAGCCGAAGAGGTCAGTCCACAGACGCTAATTAACAGCGCACAGAGATCACCGTGTGCTGAAGACCATAATACACGGTGTTCGGCTCAATTAGCTTTGGTAAATAGCAGCAGCAGATGTCAGCAAGGTCTTTATTTGTCTTATTGTGCAACTACTGTACTTAAAGGTTAAGTCACCCAGCTTTGTGTGGGTCAGTCTACATATCTTTAAGATACTTTATTTATTTGAAGACCTGGATGGGCTTTTAGATATTATGTGTGAATTACATTTATTCTCAGGAGACAACTTTTATACATAATAATAGAGTCATAATAGACATCATAATAGAGTCTGTGTGAATGGGGAAACTCAGTCTAGAATGTTCCCCAAGAGGGCATGAACCTGTTGGGGATTCCCTGACCAAATACAGTGCTGAATCTGGCAAATTGGAGACAGCTCCAGTATAAACATACATACAATGTCTTCACTTTGTGTGGTAGTGGTACAAAAAACACAAATTTACAGGATAGAAAAATAAACCACACACAAAGACACACACACTCACTCACATAGACACGGACATGATATATTTAATATACATTAATAATATATGCTTGAGTATTAACCTAAATGCTCCAGTGTGTTCCAATTGAATAATGCATTATGTGTATAGGTATACCCAGATTTTTTTTCCACACTGCACATGTTTAAATTCAGCCTTGAAATCACCTCTATGCCAGTCAGACTCGCTCAATGCCCAGGAACACTCGTGGGGGAAACAGGAAAATGCACGTCACTCTGAAAAATTCAGCTTGCTTTCTTTTTCTTTTCTTTCTTTTTTTTCTTTTTCTCAGACTCTTCTCTCTGTGTGTTGGTGAGCAAATACTCTATTTTGAGCCAGTGAAAGCCCACTCTAGACAAAAATAGGCTTACACGCTCGGCTCGGGCAACCAACTGACAAACCGGATTTCGCTCATGCTAAATTTAACATCTCTTAGCTTTTTTACTTAAAGGTCTCTAACCCGTGACCCAGGTGGGGTTAACCCGGGCCTTTTTTCTCGAGTAATGCTGTTGAGATCAGGCACAATCAGTTTGTTTTAACGACTCTTTTTTTATTTTATATTTTGCCAGATTCACACTGCAATTGGGTTAAAAATATTAAAGCGTTGATTGTAAAATATCTTTGATATAGATACATATCAGTAATTAATGTTTATCATTACTATGAAACACATGTAGACTCCATTTTAATTTCAACCTTTGTACATTTGGTGTTCCCATCTTGTCCAGCCCCTTTATTCAGATATGCAAGGCATAAATATTCAACATTTGTCATGGTGCATTTGTTTCACACTGGAGAACAAGCACAAGTCTAAAAAGCCCAAGCAGTCATTGAGATGAAACCTATAACCCTTTGGCATGTGTGAAAAGAACATGATACTCCATGCATACAGATGTGGCCTTACTATAGGATCATGGTAGCCTTTGTCTCTGATCGAACACGACGTGAGAACGCGTAATATGCTCATCTTGCCTTTCATCCTTCATGCCAGCTCACCCTGTACCAGTCATTCTTGAAAACGCCCTCTCTCTTTGCACTGAGGCGTGGCGGCGATTCTGAGAGCATGCAAAGAGTAAATAATGCATTCTTTTTTTCATCTACCAAACAACAGAATTTGCGTTTACTTTTTGTGTTCTCTCTTACCCCGAAATGACGTAGCACAGAAGAAGGGAGCGCGGCGGCCAATGGTTGCCATAGCAATTGATCTGCTGGCGTCGCTGAACCATTTTTATCCTGACGATCCCACGGGGGACTTTCAGCTCCCTGTAACTTTTATGAATTTCCAGTCTAATTATATCACACTGCCACGACATGAAATGAAACATTAAAGAAGGTGAGTCTTCATTTTAGTTAAGTGCTCTGATCGCTTTTTAAAATGCCCATGTTAGTTATAAATAGGTTATGGAAAGCTAAGAGCGAAAGACTATCCATCCATCATCTATACCTGTGGCAGGGAAGGGAAGGGGGGCCATGGGAGGTGGTGTGGGAATCCCAAAAAACATTGGGCGAAAGACACAGAGACACCATGGATGGGTAAAAAGTTTGTCGTTTTATTGGCAACCGTAAATAACTGATTACAGCATGACAGCAGCAATGCAAACTTCACTGTGTGACCTTTCTGTCTAATTGAGCCAACCTATACAATATGCAAAATATATAAACATCAGGGTGATCGCAAATTAACTGTGGTAAAGATATGCTGTTTTTGCCATCACCATCGAAGCATGGCGGTGCAATATCATAAACTGCACTCACTTTAGCTGAAAGATCAGAAAAAAAACAAACTTTCTTAGTCCCAGTTCAAATAGCCCTTATTCATTTTTCTGTATTGTAGTCACCATACAAACATGTCAAAAAGAAAAAAAGGTAGCTTACTTGCAAATTTTGGATTTACCATAAAATGTAAGCCAATCGACGCTGAGCAGTAACCAGAGCCAGAGGTGTCTTTTACTGCAAATGTTACCTTGACAACAACCGACACTGATGCCACACCTGCTGGGACTGCTGTCAGCACAAACCCGCCAATGCCCTGGATGGCAATGCAGGACAATCTGACAGAGGAAGAGGCCCCCTCCTCGGTGAAAAAAAAAGTGAGCTCCCCCGAAAGCCATGGTATAGCTTGCACACTGAGTACTGAGTCCAATAATTTAAGAATATAATTTACATTATTATCATGAGGATGGATAAGTCTTGCAGGGTATGCTGGAAACCACCACCTTTTTTATTTTTTTTGTATTAGGTTTAATTGGTGCGTGGTATCCATGGAGAAACCTACAGCCTAACAATGGATTCCCGAGAGTTTCCATGAGGTGAAAAATTATGTTATGCACTTGAATATTTTAGAAGTAGCTGTAAACTTCAAAGGACCCACGAACCCATGAATAAATCTGTAAATTCCCATAAAGAAACAGGAGAGAGTTGGGAGGATTAAAATCTCCTGGAAAAAAAATCTAAAAGGCAAAGAAATGTTGAATACCCTCATTCAACACACCATGCTTCAGCATATAAATTATAATTATTGTGTCTTGATTTTACTTGTTGAGTTAATGTTAATAATGCCATCATTAATTAAAACGACGTTCTACCAAACAGGCCTAATTCATCATGACTTGTCATGACAAGCATCCAAGTAAGGAATGGATTTTCGAATAATGAGTGTGCTTCAACATTGCCATGATTGACATGCATGTATGGAGTTCAGAGTGTATGGAGTTTAGGGTGTGTGGAGTTCAGAGTGTGTGGAGTTCAGAGTGTATGGAGTTTAGAGTGTGTGGGGTTTAGAGTGGTATGTGGTTCTTTTGCAGTTCTCCCGAAGACCCATGTTGCCATATTTCATGACATCTGTATGGCCAGTATTAAATTTGTACCAAATCAGCAAGCGTTAGCAGCAGAGACTGTAGATACAGCAATTAGCACAGAGGCTGTGGTAGCTAGACATGTCGAAAGCTGTCACGCTAGACGGACAAATGGAAAACAAAACCGACGTGCTGCTGTCTTTCTGTCAGGGCTTTGGTTGTCTTCCACCACATCACAATAAATGTAATAAGATGGGATTGTCGTTCCTGATGCTCCACGTCTTTCGGGTCATTATCAGGGTAAAATAGTGAGTCGGAGTAGTCTGGAGAAGCTGTAAGGTAAGCTGCTGGAGGTATGGCTGATGAGGATGCACTAAACCCCTTGGCCAGTGAGGAGTGTGGAGCAAAAAGGCTTTAGCAGTGGGATGTTTTTCTCTCCTCAGGCTGTAACTGGCTGCCTTAAGCTCACTTCCACTTCAAGGTAATAAACTGAGCTAAGACTGGTGTACAGCTGCTGTGTGACTCATTCATTCAGAAAAATCTCTCAGCATGTTTTTTTATATACCACATAAACTTTATGTCAGCAAGCAGGGATGTTTCTCACTCTCCTCCCCAACAGGAACACCTGAAGGACAGAAACCACCTCAAGCCAGCGGGATCCTTTTTTTTTCTACTTTACAACAAACAATGAAGGTCATTAAAGCCTCCTTTGTTAGGCTCTTGACAGGATAAATGAGACTTATTAAGGTGGCAACAATGAGCAGGGCACTTGAGAAAGGTCAGAGTGATCCCTTTGCGCTGTGCTGATTTCTATCTTGACTTGAAGTGCGGTACCTTGGGAATGACCTTCCCTACCCTTTCCATACACTTCTTGTGTGAGGCTTCCGCTTGAACTTGATGAGAGATGCCTTTCAAAATGTCCGACCAGCCATCCAGGCTTGGAGCTACTCACCCATGACACAGGCCTACTTTTAATTTGCAGTCACTGCCAGCAAAGCCGGTGGTTGACTATGTACCAGGCAGAAATGTGTACAGCAGTACCCTGTATACAGCAGTGGCTTAAAAATCAATGTATGGCTTATGGCTTGTCGGTTTGTCTGAATTAGTGCCGATTAGAGGGTACCGATAAATGGCTGTAAAATTCAGACTAGTGAATATGAGGGTCAAAAACAAGAGCAAGGCTATTTGCCAATGAAGACTATTGGTTAATGAAACCATTTGACAGGACATTTGAAAAAGTTAAGGAAAATACTTCACTCAACTTTGAGTGGCTCTTTAACAGTGAGTAAATAGGCTGTTATTGGGTAATGGCGAATTTGCTTGCCAACCATGCTGAATAAAATGTATTCAATATTTAATAACTGAGATGTGTTAATGAGGAAAAAAAACTGCGCGGTTTTGATTTGAGATATGGCCTATTATCTAGGTTTGTCGTTATTGTGTGTAATATTTATCTCTCATTTTTGTGCTCTTAAGGAGATGGGTTTCTTGAAAATGAGTAGCCATTTGCTCAGTATGAGCATAAGACAGTTCTTCTTCTTCTTCTTCAAAAAAAAAACAGTGAAAAATGATACTGAATGGATCTTCCGGTTTCCCGGCCAGCATCTTTATTTAATGTGGAAACGCTGAACAGATGTACAAAAGAGACGAGGAGGAATTCCTGCCAGTTGAGAGATGCTGTAAAGGGATGCAGATAACAGACGTATGACAGATTGCCCTGAATTTTTCGCTTCGCTTCGGCTTCATAGTTTCTTGCCTGTTATACCCATGGTACATAATGGGAAACTGAGGCCATTAGACTGAATTATGTTGTTCTTAGATTGACATGCGCTCCACATGTTTCCTCTCTGCTCAGTCTCCGATGAGCCATAGCGCGGGCTGCTCGTCCTTACTTCATTGATTTTGCTTATTGTTTTTCTCCAGGCAACATGGTTATGAAAAATCCTTCCAAATCGTCTTGTTTTGTGGGTCATTATTCCTGCAATTTTTCTTGAACAAAAAGGCAGTGCGTTGTTGGGATTGTTTTTGATTATTACAGTTTGGCAGTCTGTTTTATTACTATTAGTTTATTTTTTTAGGCATGGGGTATTTATGAAGTAAACTCTCGGTGTGGTTACACCCTCTGAATTTGACCCGTTCTCTGTTCTCCCTCTCAGCTCCATGTGTTAGGTTTAAAGAGGTTGTGAGCTCTTCTCCTTCCCACTTCTGGTTGAAAGAAGCAGTTGAATGGTGTGCATATTACCTCAAGATTTTTCTGAAAAATGTCCATTCCATAAGTTGTTGACTTCTGTGACAGAATCAGAGAATAGTCAAAACGACAAAAATAAACCTTCATTACAGAAAAAGAATGATGTGAAAGAGGGTTGATTAAAAATTCTTCACATGAATCAAAAGCATGTTTTGAAATGTTTTCTTCTAACAGTGTAATAAACAGCATTCTTGAGAAAAACTGGGGCATGATGTTGTGAAAGAGCTGCCTTCCAAATAAACATCATTAACCCCTGACAGAAAGATGCATTGTAGTGTACGGCTTTCACTCTAGTATATGGCACACATGTGATCCAGCTACTTTAGCCCACGCTCCACGGCTCCACCCCAAATCGGTCATTTGACAGATCATGGCCATCTTCCTCCAGGGTGTGGCTGAAGACAAATACCCCAAAGATTGGCCCCACTGTTTAACAAATTTAAAGATCAAAACTGCTTGCACACCTCTGTCTTATCTCTATCTCTTTCTCTGTCTTATGATGCTTTCTCATAATTGTACCTCTTCTTTTACCTCTCTCATTCAATTCAGTGCATTTCAGTTGGCTTTGCTAGCATGCCAATGATAAAATGAAATTGGCTGTCCTAAATTATATCTGACATAGCCATAATAAGAAAGCTAAAAATAGGATGTAACAAAACTTTTTGCAAGTAAAATACATGGCAAATAAAAAGATGAAAGAAAAAGATGTTTTTAAATAAATACTAACAGATTTTGAAAGACGTCAAACAGTTTGAATCACTTGAACTGCAAGTGCGTCAGTCACAGAAATGGCAAAATTACTTAATCGGTCAAGGGGAACAGTGTCAGAAATATGGGCAGAAGAACTGAGTCCACACCCTCATCCCAGTGTAACCAAACACCTTACTGCATGTTGTCAGGTTTACGAAGCAGGTTTTTATGGCAAGTCTGGAATTTGGAACCTGCACGTAATCAGGGCTGATGTGCAAAAATGGATATCCCGCAGTGATGCGCACGGGACCTGATGTGTTGTACTCTACTCCCTCTCCCATTCCTGGGCAGATGTTTGTTTGGATAAAGCTAAAAGAAGTCTGCAACCCACGTTGCCTCTTCCTGAGTGTTAAACATATCTCTTATGGTAAAGGAAGCCATCTTTTGGGAGTCACTAGGACCAATTGTTACACTGAATGATAGAATAATGGGATTCAAAGTGCTTTAGGTGACCAGGTGCACCTCATGGTGTAAACACTGTTTTCTCAAGATGAGCTCATATTCCAATAAGCAAATACCAGCATGTGCACCTCTGAATGGCTTCAAGTTAAAGACTTTTCACAGCCTCCCCAATTACCACATATAAACATCACTGAAACTGCATGGCATATTCTGGAATGTGGAGTGTGGAATGATGTGGAATAGATTTCCTCCTTCATCTCTCAAAGAACTCGAGGCTTTCCTTCCATGAACAGTTTGAACAACCTGTTTGCACTCCATGGTGTGAAGCTGTTCCAAAGGCCAGGGGCAGCCCAGCTCCTTGTTAGTTGAAATTGCTTGGTTTTTCAATCTTTTTTTTTTTCAATCCCTGGTATAGGGTATTCGGCATTATGCGTCGATGGAACATATGACTCACTGCTTGATGTAAGATCTTATGTAAGATATTATTTCTGTCACGAGGACTGTAAATATAAATCATTCAACTTTACATTCAGTCAATTAATGCAACTAAATTTCCATTTTGATAGTTATGTGACCATGTTCTGCGCTTGATCAACTGCTTTGCCTTTACAGTGCTGCAATGGTTAACATAAAAGAAGTTGAATGTTCCCTTCACTGGTCATAGCTGAGCAAAATGTTCCCATGTCTCACTCTGTCTGTGTCTGTTTTAATCTACTGTCGTCAGAATTCCGTAGTGAGTTGATTCGATCATGGCAATCACAGGCTTGACGCAGGTTTTTTGTCCTGGAAGCGCTCGTCTGCAGAGGGGTTTGCCGAGGGCACACAAGGATAGGAACAATGCCATTCTTTCAGCCAACTGAGAGGCACTAGGACCCAGCGGACGCTGGCTCCCTCCCTCTCTCTCTCTCTCTCTCTCTCTCTCACTGTGGCGGGCTGTCTCAGCTTTGTAGCTCAGCGTTCCAGAGCTCAGAGAGTGAAAGGGAGAGAGGGAGGAAGAGAGAAAAAAAGACGACAGGAACGGCATAGCCTCTGTGGTCAGACGGCAGAGGGGTGGGGAGGGGGGAAAAACGGGAAAAGAAGACGCAAAAAGGACACGGAAACCCCGGTGGCAGAAATGGAGCGATTAGCCGGTGGGATTTAACACTCTTGCTACTCTGGACCCCTGCTCATGTGGAGGAGCTATTCCGGGGGAAGATTGGGATTGAGAGGTGAGTGCTGGGGATTGTGTATTGCCTGACAGGAGGGATCTGTCCAGCTGGGTATGGGGGAACAGAGTGACTGTGCGCTGAACGTGCTCATCCTACAGCTGGGATGCCCCTTGAGGCTCGCCCAAGAGAGGGGCTGTGGAATGGTGGGGGGGGGGGCACATCCCAGAGGAAAAAAAACATCATATTTTTAGGGATGAAAGATGACCAAGCAGCGCTGGACTGGAAAGGGAGGTCGTTGTGTTTGTGTGTGTGTGTGTGTGGGGGGGGTGTGGAAGGAAGTCAGATGTGAAGGGCACTGAGATTTAAAATTTTCAGTTTTACTTTGTTTAATTTTGGTAGTTCCCCCCCCCACACACACACACGCACAAGCACATACACGGGCTATGCCCCTATCTTCCCCAATGAAACCAGCGGATGAGGTCAGTGTCTCCTCTACTGAAACGATTGCTCTTGCTTTTTCTTGTAGCTTTTCCACTGTTTCTCTCCATTTGCCTGCGTGTCACAGAGTGCGGAGGGTGTTTGTAGCATTCTGTTCGCACTGTCAGGTCAGCATGTTCAAGGAGGAGGAAGGAGAGTAAACTTCTGGGCTAGGAATCCTGTAAACAAAGTTGGCTGGATGAGGCAGCAGTGATGTAAGAGCAGAGTTTGTGTGGAACGATGGAAAACAGGTCGGTAAGCAGATGTGTACAGGCACTCTGCCAGCAAAACACAGCCTTCAGGCTGCCACAGTAAGTGATTACCAGCAGGATAGGGAGGGGGGGGGGGCGGCATATTCTCTTTGGGAGAGAAACTGCAGTACAATGTGAAGTCACTGCAGTTATATAATATAATTGGAAATATATGTGTGTATGTGTGCTCTCACATCATGTCTATGTGAGAGCACATTATGTGTAAGGTTTGTCTGGCGGTTTCTCTATGTGCGAGTGTGTGGTCACATTTGTGAATCTTGCAACTACATTGTCTAATGAATGTGTGCTTTGAGACAACCAGATTTGACATCTTTTGAAAGTAGAATTCATTAAAAGGTTCCTGCTGTTGAACTTATCGAAGGAAGCATGTCTGTGTTTCTGTGTATGTTTGTGCATGCATCTGGCATTGTGACTGCCTTTGATAGCTTGCATGTGAGTACATTTGAGTGTGCATGTGTGTTTATATATGTAGATCTATGTATGTATGTATGCATGTACATATGTGTGAGTGTTTATCAGTGTATGTGTGTAGCGGCATAGATGATGGGAGGTCTGTATTCTCTGTAGAGCGTACCTGAAGCCGTTCCCTAGATACGCTGTTAGACTTCCATTACTCTCGTTGTTGCCAGCCATGGCTCCTCTCATTCATAAATTTCAGTTTCAGTCACGAGCAGGAAGGGCATATAGATTCGTGCAGACAGAACTGAAGGAAAACAGTCCATGTCTAGCGGTAATCTTCATCTGACATGCCTTAACATGCTGATGAAAAATAGTTTTGTAGGTATGGTAGCAGAAGATGAAAATATTAAATCCAAACTTTCAGACTTATGGTACCTTCGGATTCCTCTTGAACTCATGGATGATAATGAGGCTGGATAGTGATTTAACAGAGGTCAGATCTGCAGCAAGAAAGGTTCTGAAATTCTTAGTGCGACGGGAGACAGAATGGGCTCTCGGATCATGTGACTCACCATCTGGAGTTTCTGAGTGTCAGTGCTACGGGCTGTTTCTGCCTGAGTTTGCAGGTCTCAGTCCCTGCCCATGTGTGGGTCTACGTCATTCTCCAAGTTCACAAGTGTCATTCTCCATCCGAGTGTGCGTTTGTGTCATTTCCTTCCCGAGTGTGCGTATTTGTCATTTTCTACTTGAGCGTGTGTGTGCATCATTCGTCATGCATGACTTTGTTTCCCAGGAAAATGTGTAGTGAACTTGATCACTGTGAGCATCCATGTATTTCTGGGTGTGTGTGTCTGTCTGTGAGTGTATGCATGCATGAGGACGGCTCTATTTTTACTGCCAAACTTTGATTGCCATGATAAAAAAGATAATGTTATATTGACTAATTCAGAGGCGACTGGATTCCAGAGTGGGCATCTGCATAATTTTCTTCAACGGTTCTGCAAAATATTAGCACAGCTCAACTGGAATGCTAGCGCATGCTATAGCTACAGGACAGGATTGCACTTGCACCACCAGCTACACTTGCATTCATTACTACGTTCATGTATTCATATTGCTGATTTAAATTGATTTGCACTGTGCAGATGTGTGGTATTATGTGGCTCGTAATGCATTATAAGCGATCACACAGGCTCCCTGTCTTCAGTAGCGGTCAGTGCAGCTCACTGTAGCTAAAATGGCCTGCTTTGTACAGCAATTTTGTGAATGAGAATGGATGTGAATTTGAATTTGCGCATAATTAATTGTTGACATAAATAATGACTTTATAACCTCATTACCTTTATTGAAAGGTTATGCAACAATCAATGTGGTTTCTTACTGCTCAGTAGTATATTAATGCATTTTTTGCAATCTCATTATTCAATAAAGTTAATGATTTGTTAAAGAGCCGTGTGAATTCATTACGCTAATGCTTAATCACAATAGCTATTTAGGTGAAACACAGGCAAGCTGTAATGCAAGAAATTAAGACAACATTGGAAAGTATTTTCTTTTAGTTAGCCTTCATTTTCTAGCTAGTACAAGGGTATATAGCAATAGCTCAACTTAATACTATTTTATTGAATTATTTTAACAGCTACCATTAACACTTTACAGATGATGCTCCAGAGCAAAATTGTATATGCTGTCCCCAAGCAGTTAAACATCAAAATACAAATCTCAATATTTTGTACTATGTCAGTTTGGACCCCTCTCAGGTCAGGGCTAGGTATGTGAAGATCACTGACTGATCGCCTCACCCTCCTCTGTGATGTCTGTCTGGATCTGTTGTGACCACAGTTACTTTAAGAGAGTCTTTAATTGACAACATTACTCAACCCTGATTACTCAAACTCAGTCATTATTATCAAATATAATGTGAAATAAAGTGCCTGACCTAGGATCAGAACAGGCAGGAAATAAATATCCACAAAGAGACTTGACTTGAGGCAATGTGCTCATTGGTGCCCTCCTGTGGCTGTTTTGGGGTGCTGACACGACACAAGCTGCTGATCCTGGATCTGTACTGTGAGAGTTGGGTATAACAGTACACAGTTTTTTAAATAACACTGCTCAGGGACTTGGTTACCATGGAGATAAGCCCAACTATTGCATGTGTGTGTATACAGAAGTGTCAGTTTGTGTATGTTTGTGCATGTGCATGTGTGTATGTATGGAAAAAGCCTGCAGTGTGTGTGTGTTTGTGTGTTGAAAAAAACTGCAGTGTGTGTGTATTGAAAAAGCCTGCGTGTGTGTGTGTGTGTGTGTGTGTATTGCAAAAGTCAGCAGTGAGTATTAACCCCTGGCAGATCTCCCACCAGAAGCTGAGATGTTAAAAAAATGCTACATCCTGTGTCCCACTCTTTTTCTCTTTCCTCTCTTTCTCTCTCTCTCTTTCTGTCTCTTTAATTCTGTGTTGTTTTCCTTTGTTGATGGTTTGCAAAGAGCTTCTTGGTTGGGTGATTTGACTTTTAAAACTTCCAACATTCAAACTCATTGTCGCTCTTGTGGAGTTCTCGGTTTGAAGGTAGAATGAGGATCTGTGTTAACACTCTTGTGTAACACCACTCTATGTGGTCTTTAATGGCTAAGCGTAGGATATCTACCTGTGGTCTGTGGGGTATGTAACACAACACAACTATTGTAGGCTGTGTCTAGGAGGGGATGTTATGGGTTTGACCAGCACACCCCTAATTTTCTGAGTTTTGTCTGCAGGAGGTTGTGTCCTGAACTAGTACCCTCTGAACGTACACACACACACACACACACACACACACACACACACACACACACACACACACACACACACACACACACACACACACACACAGCTTAGCTGATGTTGCCTGGGTTCAGGGTGTTTTAAGATTATTTTGTTGATTGCCTTTCTGTTTAGCTCTGAAACGCTAACGCTCTGAAAACTGGCAGTTTGGGCTGAGGGAAATGCTTGCTAATTCCAAGGGTGTTTTCTCAAGTGTCACGTTGGCTTTTTTTTTTGCACCTCTCCTGCCTGGTGTCGAGTTTTTTCTTCCAAAAAGTTTGCCAAGTACAACAACCCCTTTCGCTACTGATTCATTCATCTTACATTTTCGCATTCTCTTTTCTCTTTCTCTTCTTCACGGCTTGTTTTCTCACACTCTGTGAGCGTCTCCTGTGAGTTGTCAGCTCCAGAGATGGTGGTTTGATGTAAACGCTGTGATTGGCGCTCCTGAGGGTCGATACTTGGGGAGCTGGCACCAGGCTTTGAGGAGATGCGTGCAGCCTCAGGCCTGAGGGGGAGCCAGGGAAGAGCACCCCTGCCATGAGCATGGAGGTAGAAAGTCAGGCGGATGGTGGGACGAACCATTACATTACATTACATTACAGGCATTTAGCAGACACTTATCAGACCAACTTACAGCACAAAGTGCATTTATTTCAGGATGAGGGTGTCATAGTGCTGGGGGAGGTGGGGGGGGGTGGTTAAAAGTCTCAAGTGTCAGAAGGGTTAGCATGGGCTAAACCCTGTGGACGGCCCTGTTGAAGAAAAACAATGAAAAACCATTAGTAATATCAACCACAATCTTAAGTCAACAAAATTAGGTCACTACAAGAACCGTGCTTACCCATTACCATGAAATGGCCTGCCTGGCCACCTCGGTCAGCATAGCTGAATCCCTCCCCATATTACACTACATATGGGAAACCAACCTATCAGACTGTACCTTGGGCTTCCCTTCCTTTCCTTTCTGCTCAATAAAATTCATGATTACTACGGCTACTGTTTGTGGCGGTGCTACATGTGTAATTCAGCACTGCATGGATTGGATGCTTCTGCACGTGTTGATGTACACATGTGATATGATATGATATGACATATGAATGCCAGTGAGTGGTTCTGAATTAAAAGCATCTGCCAAATGATTAAAATGTAATATAAATGACCCCATGTTCTGAGAACTACGCTGGTTTGCATCAGGCTGAGGGGTCAGCAACAGACTTAACTGGAATGACCCGTCTTACCACAATGCTGCCTGACCAATGCAGACGTGTGGCCATAGCCGGTAAAGTGACCGCAAGCACTTAAACCCTAAGCCATAGGGAGACAGCTTGGGAAAGAAGCACACCCCAAGCGTTTATCCAGCGAGCATATTCTCTCTGAGTCACCCAAAATGCCAGGAGAACAAAACCTTTTGTGACTAAAACAATTCTGGATAACCCTTCTTCAGCCAGAAACAGCTTGCTGTGTTGTGCAGAATATGACCTATTATTATACATTGCTAATATTATAATATTATATTATAATTGTAATATATATATACACACACCTTCAGACCTCCATGCCAATCTTCCCCCCTCATAAAAGCCAAGCCAAAAACAACACAGCAGCCTTTTCAAAGAATTTTATAATGATATGTAGCATGCAGAGTTAGTATAATGGATTTATGGCAGAGGAACACATGCCATGTGTGAGGAAAGTGTCCTTTTATCATGTGATGTGTTGCGTTTTTATCTGTCAGGGATGTTCTTTTCTATCTTTTTTTTTATTATTTAGAAGTACTTTGCAAGCTGCTTGGCACCCACAGTGCTGGGTCACACCCATCCTCCTTTGATGTGCAGAAAACCGCCCGCTCACAGCAGGCAGTCTGCCCATAGGCACAGCGGCCTTGCCTCACCCCATAAACCCCCATCAACCACCCCCCCACAAAACTCCAGCCCCCTCAAAGCCACAGATGCAGGCCTTTTTCCCTCTCTGCTGTGTCTTTGAGCTGGAGTACCCTCAGATCACTTGACCTGTGTTCACATATTATAAGTGTTCACTTAATATGTGACCATTTCCAGGAACACCAAAGAGGAGTTTGTGTGTTTAGGTATATGTGCATATACACATGATTATGTGGAATTTATAGCAACATTAAATATACAATAATTGTTTTTTTTATTCTTGTTTATCTTGCTCACTATGCTCTTGTAACACAGTACTATTTTTCATGCCAATTGGAATTTGAATTTGATAGAACAGGAGCTTTGAGTGCATCACAAACACCATGTCTACAGCAGAAATTTAGTTGTGCTAGGGATTGGGGGGGAGCAACATGCCAAGTAAGTGAATTATGCCTTATTTAAAAAATCTCCATCCATGAATAACAAGAGGACAGGGGTGGGCACATGGTCCCACCTGTGTGTGACAGGTGAGCATAACTCAGTGCTTAAGGAGAGAAGCCAGCAGAGTAAAGGGACTGCCTTTCAACTCTAGTGAACTTGAAGCTTTAAACCATCATCTAGTGAGGGGAAGCAACTTCTCAGCACTGTCCAATCTGGGGTAGCAGTGAGGAAGAAGGATGGGAGGAGTCCTGAGACAAAGACAGAGCAGCAGAGACTCATGGGAGTTGTAGTATGCAGAGTATCAGGGGTGAACACATTTCTGATGGAGTCACTTTGGCTGTCAGTTCTTGTCTTATGTGGAACAGCTCCACATCGGCACTTTCTCCCCAAGGTAGGCAATCCAATCACAGCGGTATCTTTTCTCTCTCTCTCTCACTCTTGTTCTTTTGGCTGCTCTGCACAGACAGCAGCTGTTGGAGGGCAGGATGACTTTGAGATGCTTTCAGATGAGTTTCAGCTAGCTGATAGAGAAACTGCTTCCCTTCCCCCACACACCTATTCCCTCATAATGCAAACAGTAACAAAAAAAGCAAAGCTGTGCACAAAGCAAGAATTCAGACATTTACAGCAAAAACAGTTGTTTGAGACTGAAGGTTTTTGGCTTCAGCATATGCATTGTGCATTCTAAGTCCAAGGTCTCATTCACCAAATCCTTTATACTGCTAGAATAGTCTTAACACCATTGACTTTCATTGGTTGATGATTTTTCCACTGAAAAGGATCTGAAGTGTGGGGCCCAGAATGTGTTTCAAAGGCTAAGATGATCTTGGTTGAATCCATTTCTGTGCATATCTGCATGTCTTTGGCTGGGCCTAATTGGATTAATAGGTCCATCACACATGTACCTATGTGCATTGTAGGAGCGTCATTCCCAGAATGCAGTGTGCTGTGGTTAGCTCGTCTAAGCGTAATAAGCATCCACCTGTATCTAAACCAAAGGAGGTCATGTAAGGAGCGTGGAAAAAAAGCTAGTTAATGAAAACAACAACAAAAAATCATTAATTGCACATTCCAAAAAACTGATGCAATTTCAGCAGTGCTCTTGCATACCGCCCCCAGAAATACTTTCTGAACATTCCTTGGCTGTAAACTTTTGAACTGTGCCACTTTTTCCCCAAGCTGGCTTAAGCAAGCCATGTAGGGTATTCTGCAATGCTGGCATATGGCATAGCACAAATTTCAACGAATGTATAATCAAATAACATTTCAAGTAGTTCCAGGTGGTTGGGTAGTTTGAGCAGAGTCACATCACAGTGGGGTAATGGTTGAAATGTAATATTTAATAAAATATTATGCATTATTATTATATTTATAATATAATTGAATAATATAATTATATTAAATTATTAATGTATTTCAAACTTTGCTTCATAAATTCAACAAGAAATAAAAAATAACAATTACAAGAAATAAAGTTTACAAGAAACTAGTTAGCTTCATTGAAATTTCTACTTCACACCATTGCTAGCTAGCTATCAATTCACTTCATGAGAGAAATGTCAGCTGGGAGTAGTCTGCACAGGTTTTTGAGGAATGAATATAATTATCCTTGTTGACCAGGATTAATTAAGAGCATTTACATCCCTGAGCCAAACCAAGCACCCCTCTATCACTCCCCCATACTTGGCCAAACAAACCCCGAAACCCCCCCATTCAGCACCCACGCACCCACCCCTCCCCAGAGTCTCCCTGTCCTCCTGTGCTCCCCCAGTTCCTTATGCGGCTGGCTGCTTTAACTCTATCAGGAAATAAATTCACTGGTGGCCCCAGGGTTTGTTTTCATGCTGAAACAGATCCTGTTTTAAGGTTTAATTCAGTTTGCACAGGGGGCTTATGAGTCTCTGTTTCACAATCTAAAGTTTATTAATCCACAAGCAAAGCAAAAGCAAGAGAAAACAATCGTGTCACAGAGGTTATTCACAGATTAATGGCCAAAATGCTAAACATTACTGACCACAGATTCTCTCTCTCTCTCTCTCTCTCTCTCTCTCTCTCTCTCTCTCTTTCTCTCTCTCAGCAAGTGGGCTTCCTGCATCATGCCAATTACTCCAGAGTGAAAATTAATGACTCTTTTACCAACTTCATTTTGTGTTAAGCAGGGGTATACAATCTTACTTCAAAGGACTGAGTGTAGGTCCATTGTAATACTTTATTTAACTACTGAAGGTCTTGAGTCAAGTAGATGATTAGTTGAACAAGGTGTTTTAGTTCTGGACTAGAACAAAGACATGGGTTGGGGTTGGGTTTTGGTTAGGTTAAAAAGAGAACTCTCTTTCCCAGGTTATCCTCTATGAGGCCTGTGTGGGAAAAAAAACATGCACTCACCATCCAGTGTACTGGAGGCTTTAAGTAGGCAGAACTCGGTCCCTCCTGGGTTGAATTGTTATGTGAATTTGTTTAATCCTTCCAGGGATAGACAGTTTTAGGGTTAGGGCCAAGGTTAGGTAGGGCCATGGTTAGGGTAAGGGCTAAGATTAAGGTTAGGGTAACGTTTATGGTCAGAGGTTTGTAAACCATTTCCAATAGTTTAGTACTGCCTTATTTGTCTAAAGTTTTTGAAGTTTATATCATACTTCTCCATCCATTAAATTATTTTTTTTCAAAGACAACAAGGCATTTTGAACTGAAGAGCAAAATAAATCATTTAATTGAATCATATGAACTATAGATTTACTGCTGAAAAACCCATTTGTTCATACAGATGTGTTTGGGCCTGTGAGCAGCCAAAAGCATTCTGTGTTCTGCTTTGACTTTGTATTCATTGACACTTTGACACATTTAAAAATATTATTTAAAACTTTTGTCTGGGTTGAGCAAGGAATTTCAATCCTGTTATTTCATTTTTAACAATTTTGTTGATCTAAGGAGTTATATCAGTTTCATCACGGTAGCATTGTCATATCAGTCGGTGCTATCAGCATATTGTATCACATCGTCACACAACCAAGAAATCGTGACTGGTTTTGGCAGCATGATAGGACCCCCACAGTGTCCGAAAAGCAGAATCCCTGAAAGTGTCAGAGTTATGCAGCTCCACAGAATGTTACTGCTCCATAGAGCTCCAGAATTCCAAAAGTCCACAGATTGCTACAGAGGTTCATAGTGTTGCAGAGTTCTGCAGTGATCCATTTGTTCAACAGCTGCTGGGTAAAAATAGAAGAGAGGGAATTCTGGGAAGGGAGAATGCTTTCTGCTGAAGATGCACCCTCATTGTCATCTACTTACAAAGCATGTCTGAATTCTTTTAAAATCAAGGTTATACAGGACAAAGGAAGACAATCCAAACACACTACCTGATCCAGCACAAACAACAGTGAATAAAAGAGGGCTATAACACACACACCTCTGGTGACAGATGTTTAACCTGGACCTGTGTACACTCACTCCTAAATCGAGGGATACACACTCCTTTGCAGACCAGCAGTCTCAGCTTGTGCTTTCCTTGAGACAGCATCACATTTGAGTAAACGGTATGGGGGCCCCCTCCCGGGTTAATGGGTGACGGAACACTGCTTTCTGCTTGAGCCCTAGCTGTGTCGGTTGCCATGGTAACTGGCACGGTACGCGTCCCAGGTTGTCTGCTGTGATACAGAGGCAAGGACAAGGTACCGCATCAGCTAGAAAACATGGAGCTCTGAGGACAGAGAGAGCACGGACAGAGCACATTCTAGATGCGCCACTGTAAAGTATTGGTTCAGTTAGCCTGAATTTGGAGACGGCCTACTATTTTGCAAATGCATTCAGTTCAGTTCATGTCAACAGTGTGGATTAATTCCTCTGTGTTCTCAGGGCTGAAAAGACAAGTCGTGCAATTGGTTAACCTCATCTATCTCATGACTGTTACTACGAAACTGAACTTTTTCCTGTCTTCCATTGAAGAAATGGGTTCATAGTATGCAGAAACGTGCATAAATAATGGCAGGGAGTGGGAGCTGAAAAAATGTGAAGGAAAAACTAAATATTTCTTGTCTGTCCACTCCATGATATATTTATGCATCATAAAAAATCATCAAAAGCCCTTACTTTGTAGTGCCAGGACCCGCCCATGAGGTGACCACAAGGGCCTATCGCTACAGGCAAAGTTGCTGAGAGGGCTTCCTTAACTTCCTGTTTGACTAGGCTGCAAAGAGCTAAGAGGAGCAACTTAGGCTCTTGTCTAAACTGGATTCATAAATACTAGTTATAATACCATAGCAAGACATACAAGCAAACCTAACTATAGCTAGCTAACAAACTGCAAACTATGAGTCAGAACAATAGGGGAGAATAAGGCATTTTGTGAGGCATGTTTTGTCTGGTTGGGGAGGCACTGCCACCCTGTGTCCATAGTGAGGAATTGTAAGAACAGTTTAAGAACTATGTATCATTCTCTGAGTATAACTTTCAAATGACCTTGGGATGACCTTTGGCTGACCTTGGGCCAGTAGCTTGCATTGACTGTCTTCTGTCTCTGACTTCCATTTTATTTGTTTAGTAATTGTAAGTTCCCCATTTTTGTGGTTTAGTAATTGGTTTTTTTATTCACCCCAGATAAATCTAGTGTTGGTTGAACTGGGTGGATCTCTTCAATCTGTGGGACTCAACTCTCCCAGTGTCTGAAAACTAGCTCAGCAGTCAAGAACATTTAAAAAGTTTCAGAAAATGATATGTCCACTGTTCCTTGCACCATCTTATTTCTCACTGATACTATTTCAAAGGAAAGCAGATGTCAACTGAAAAAGCAGCTTGCAAAAAACTGGCTTTATTTAATTAATAATTACAATTTCATAACAACTTTACTCTACATAGGCCTATTTGTCATATTAAGGCTCCATGAAATACTTTTGAGAAGAAAAAGAACATGCTGTGGGCCTGGAGTCTCTGAAGTAAACACAGTTATTAAACAATATAACAATCGTAAATAAACCCAGAGTAACCATTGAAGGCTACTCTGCTTGGCCTTGGAAACAGTGACAGCCCATGGCCCAAGGGAAAAATATCATATTTCACATGTCTGGAATGGAAAACACAACCATGGAAAAACAACAGTGTTTTGGCACTGATTAAGCGGTGAGGAAGTCTAGTGATTCACAATGAAACATCTGGAGGATGGAAGGTGTTTCAAATTGACCAATTTAAAAAGTTACGCAAGGCAAAAAGTTGTAGCATGTAGAGATTTGTCTTTTCTTTTTATTTATTGATAGGATTTTTTTATGATAAATCTTTGCTACCTTATGTGTCACAGAGACATCTGGACTAATAGTATGAGACCCTAAAATATGAGATCCAAGATTACAGCTGGATTCACTTTAAGGATTTTTTTCAAGGTATGGAGCACACTGAATAAACTAAAAATAACTTCAGATATGTTCTGTATTTTTAAGGAATGTCATGAATATGTCAATGCAGAATGCAATATGTCCCTAGATACTGACCACTTTCACTCAGTTTTATTTGGTGTTTATTATCTATCGCCCCCAACCTGACTGTCTATCTAGAACAGCCTAGGTCTCTCAGGTGTGTTTATATACACACACATACAAACATTTTGACACACGGCCATCTGTTTTTCCATTGCAGACTTTCTGTTTTTAGGTCTCTCTCTGAAGGACTTGTGAAGCCTGTTGTTAGCACCAGCAGCCCCTTCTTCTACAGGGAGTAAGAAGCTACTGCTACTTAGGGTCAAACCTCGACCAGTGAGGACATGGATACACTACTGTGTGTCTATTATTGAAGGACGTGTGGAATGGGCCTGTGCTCTGTGACATCAGCACTGTCAATCACCCACAGAGGGTTTGCTAAACATGCACTGTGTGTTTTTAATCACATGCTTCCTGCAGGCCCGTTTGTGCCTTCAGATTTCTGACTGTGGATTTCATTAGCCCAGAAAAAACCACCGGACACATTTCCTACTCAAATTATTGGGAGTTCAGCCAACACTAGTTGTGGAATAGTCAGAAGTAGTAAGTGACCATTGCATTATGAGGCAAAGACCATTCCTGAAACCAGGTTGTGTCATGCCATAAGATAAACAGTAGTTGGTCAGGCTAAGTTTTATCTTTGAGGTTTTTTTCCGCTCTGGAGAGCTGTTTTGTTTTGATAGCTCATGGTACCATCACCCATTGTGTAACTGGTGCCATTGCTGTCCAGTATGGCACAGCCAAAGCATAGGTTCACAAATGCAGTAAGCCATGCAAACATGGCTGCTGCCTTAATTACTCTTGTGTAGAAGAAGAGGTGGCCGGCAGTACCACTGACCGCTGCCAGCAGGTCAGTTTAAATTCAGGTGGATTAAAGGATAATCTCATGGTGTCCAGACCATCAAATCTGTGCTGTATTTAGGATTGGTGGATGTACTGTGTGTTTCCCCCGCATCATTGGTGGGTTTTAGTGACTGGGGAACCAGGGGGTGGGGGGGCTGTCCAGTACATTAATAAATTGCATTCGTAATTTTAATGGTACTCAGATGGGGGGGGGGTTGGGCATTGTGAGTAGATTGAGTTCTGTTTACAAACAGCATGTTGAGTGTTTGTATCTTTATGTTGTATTATTATTATTATTATTATTATCATTATGCAATTCTGTGTGTGTGACAGAGGGGTTACAGTGCTTATGAGTGTGTGAGCAAATGTGTATATGTATGAATTCGTTAGCAATTGTGTGTTGGGGGTGTGGGATGTTTTTATGAGCACAACTGTATGCGTGTGTGTGTGTGTGTTTTCGTGTAAAAGACTATATGTACATATATATTAGTGTGTGTGGGTGTATAAGACACCTCCCATCTGCCCCTGGCCCTCCCCTCTGACCCGGTCTGTCCTCTGTCTCTATTCACCAGGACCGTGGGTCTGAACGGGTGCCGTGATGCCCCCGAGTAAGAAGCCAGAAGTTCCACGGGTCAGCGTGCTCAGTGGGCGGAGCCTGTTTCCCCGGCCCGAGGATGAGGAGCTGACTAACCTGAACTGGCTCCATGAGAGCAGCAACCTGCTCAACAGCTTTGGGGACCCGGTCCTTCGGAGCGTCAGTCCGGTCCTAGAGCTCGACCACAGCGACGGCGGCCCACCTTCACCCTCCCCGCTACCTACTGGGTCCGCAACCTCTGACCCGACCTTCGACCTCAAGCAGAACCCCAACTGCAAGCCGCCCTACTCCTTCAGCTGCCTCATCTTCATGGCCATCGAGGACTCCCCCTCCAAGAGGCTGCCTGTCAAGGACATCTACAACTGGATCCTGCTCCACTTCCCTTACTTCGCCAACGCACCCACGGGCTGGAAGAACTCCGTCAGGCACAACCTGTCCCTCAACAAGTGTTTCAAGAAGGTGGATAAGGACCGAAGCCAGGTGTGTTTTCTCCCTCCCTTGTCATTTCTCTCGTTGGTGATGTAATACTATCACCCTAACCCTACCCAGTGTAGTCCTGCCCCGGAGTGATAGACTGCCTGAACTCCATCGCTCTCTGCTGTGACCAACACAGTCTGTCATACTCACTCTCTTTCATGCTCTCTCTCTCTCTCTCTCAGAGGATTGTGGGTTGTGGGAGGGTGCCAGTGATCAGAGGGAGACTGTGTTGTGAGCTATAACTCAGATCTTTCTAAACTGTGCTTACTTCTGTAGATTTTTTTATTTTTATTTTTGAAAGTGTTGTTTTGTTTCAAAATAGTATCTTGGTGGAATCAGCTTTTTAGTGGAATTACGCAGTTTTTAAAACGCTGACAGCCAGGAATGGGCTCAAATGCAGGCCTGATGTTGACTTGACTATGGAGGAGGTTTTGACGGTAAGATTGAGTGAGCAATGTTAAGACTTTTACCCTGTCTGATGGGCGAGATGTGACATGCTAGGTGGAGATGCAGAGACTGAGTGCTGTCTCTGCTCTATCAAGCAGAGAGCTGTGCGGAGAGCACAATGACTGAGCTGCACCGGGGCTTGCCCAGGGGGTCCAGACCAGAGCTGAAGAACTGGCATCAGGTCACACTCTCCACTATCTGTGGATTATAAGATCACGGCGAGTGCCTCAGTAACAGGCTCAGTATGTAATGGGCTTACTCAGCCGCGCTGACTAGACGGATCGCTTCAATCACAGGTCAATCTTTCACTATTTGTTTTTAGTGCACAACTTGCTTAGCACATCAAAAAATAAGGGGCAAGGATATCAGTTAGTTCCCTCCGGACCAGGAGAAGGCATTCAAGTTTTTGGTGTATATGTGCAGCTCTTGTTTACAGTGGTGGTCAGGGGTGTCCCCTCTCTGGCCTGCTGTTCACCCTGGCAGTGGGCTCTGCTCCCTCAGGCTGAGTGGAGCAGAGAGGTGGAGTTCCTGGAACATCATTTTTGAGTGGAGTAGAGAGGTGGAATTCCTGGAACATCATTTTTGAGTGGAGTAGAGAGGTGGAGTTCCTGGAACATCACCTTTGAGTGGAGTAGAGAGGTGGAGTTCCTGGAACATCACCTTTGAGTGGAGCAGAGAGGTGGAGTTCCTGGAACATCACCATTGAGTGGAGCAGAGAGGTGGAGTTCCTGGAACATCACCTTTGAGTGGAGTAGAGAGGTGGAGTTCCTGGAACATCACCTTTGAGTGGAGTAGAGAGGTGGAGTTCCTGGAACATCACCTCTGAGTGGAGTAGAGACCCCTGGAGTTCCAGTAGCACCACTGGTGAAACTGACACCACTTGCAGGCGATGTGACTGTGAACTGACTGGAACTTTATGAGAGGACAGCTTCACTCGGATAAATTAGGACCAATGTGACAGTATCTTGTTTTGGCATGGGCAGGATGTGAATCCTATAGTGCTCCCTAGGAATACAGAATGTATATCAGCAGGGATTGAAAGGGTTGGTTCCTTTTTGGGACCTTAAAATACAGAATTCAGAGGTGGTAGTAGATACTACCACAGCTATCCTATAGGTGGGTCACACCATAACAACATGGACAACATTGCCATTTTGATATACCCTAACAACAACAGCCACTAAATTGAACATGGTGGGGGTTGAAAGAGTCAAGTGTTACTCAGAATCTGAGTAACACAGCAACAGCAGCAGCAACGGCCACAGCCATAAAGGCAGCAAAACCAGATCACCACGAGTAAGACCATGGCCTTATAGAAGAGCTAGGCAGGGAGGGAATAGGAGCATCCTGGAGAGGTGAGGGTGAGTCTTCAGTCTGCACTTGAAGCTGATATCTCCTGGTTTAATGCTTCATTAAATAAAGGGATTTTTAAGTCTTTCTCTCAAATTCAAATTCAAGCTGTGTCGCAGGAAATAATTTATAAATGTCAAGAAAGCATTGGTAAAATACATTTATAAGATAAATGCAACCATTAGCACTGGGTGATCAGCACACACAGTATATAATCAATAGACAGGGTAAAGACTTTCTCTAGCCTTCCCTAGCTCTCTATTGTAGCACTGTGAACATTTTCAGTTTAAATTAACTGGAAAAATAGCTTCTAAAGCGTAGGATCAAAGGGTTCTGTTTGACATGTTATCAAAATTGAGTTATGAGCACGAGAATGTCATACTCTTTGTAATTCAATTTTGCTGTACAACAGGTTAAACAGAAGAATTTGCTCCTTTTATAGCTGAGTAAAAAAGCATGAGGTATTGTACAGATCAATCCTCTGACAAGATTTCAAAACAATGATGCTTTGCTTAATGGTGGAAGCCTTCATTCCAGCCCTGTGGTTTGGATATAATCCATTTTACAGAATTTCCTTTTTACCCTGAGCATCTGTTTTTTAATTGCTGAACCCCATTGCTGTTTGCAAAGACTTCTGTGCTCTAGAGATTAGCATGTGGAAATGCAGAAACCCACCAGTACAGACTTCTATAGGACTTTTGAGATCAAAACATTTTCAGCTGATCAGGATGGTGTTTTCAGTGGAAATGTTCACAACTTTTCATTGTGAGCAATATGGTTTTACAACAGCTGCTGAGAGCTGCTGTAGGCTCCAACGTCCAGTATGTCAAATCTTGCAAGTCGCAGAAACAAGTCATAAACAACACCAGAAAGTTTCAATCCACTCGCATCTTCAGTTCGCTGTTACGCATCACTTGAAGTAGATGTTCTTTTCTGATGTGTTGTAAAAGTGGTCAGTTCAAAAACTGAGCAATGCACCAATCTGAAATATTTGGTGAAAATGAACGAAATGTCTACCGAAGCTTTTGTTTTCTTCATTAAAATTGAATTACAGCGCTAGTCTCATTATTTAATAGCTGCACCTCGCGTGTGTCATAAGGAAAATGGAAAGGCTCAAATGCAGCACATGGACAGAGATACGGTCACCGTGTGGCTCGATTTGTTTTGCTTGGTCTTGCATTGATGTATTGTGCTAAAACTGGAAACTTGTCTCAGAGTTTCCAAGCTCAGATTGCGTAAGGAGAAATAACATGTTACAAAAAATTTGGCGGAAGGAACTTTTCTTCCCCAAGACAGGCACATCGTTTCAGCTTGCGGATAAAAGCCTGTAAGCCCGGGCCTCTTCTAAACATTGCCCTTGAACACAGCAGGAGTGTCTCATCCATGGAAGATCTGAAGAATATGTAATATTGAAACACAGTAAACAAATGCAATTTTGGTAGCTCTCTGTATCTTTCACCCTCCCCCAGGCTTTCCCAATTTAATCTTTTTTTAATGAATTAAATCTTATCTCCATTAGTCTACAGAGCTGGAATTATTGACAGATAGCTTGATCTTGATACTGGCAGTTCACTCGTTTCTACCATTTGTTGTCAGTGCAGATTACATTCAATTAAATGGAGGGGGGGGGGATCTAATTATATATGCTCCCCAACATTTCCTACAACTGTATGTGGAGCTGCCTGTTCAGCAGTGCGTTTAGCTGTGCGTTCAGTGGCGTGCTTGTGTGTGTTTTCCAAAGCTGTGTTCAGCCCATCAGTGCCAACAAGGTTCTGAAAAGATGTCTCATCTTTGGGAGGGGGGCAAACAGACATACGCATCCACACATGATCACACATACATGTTTTTTTTCTTGGTTCCATGGCTAAAATTTTTCAGCCAGTCGGCGTTGGCATGGCATCCGAAGCAGAATGCTCATTTGCTGGTTGAAAGTCAAAGCTGAAGAGTTATTTAAACTTGTGTACATTTTTTTTTCAGTTAATGTCTTTGTCATAACAGTTACAAGAATACTACTCTCCAAATGGACAACTCTGGCTCAAACTGTTGATGGAAAGGGGGTAAACTGTGGACAAGCCCTCTGCTGCGTTCCGTCAGGGCTGTTTAACAGCAGTTTAACAGTGAAACCCTGCAGCCAGTGTTGGATAAAGGGGCTCCTTACAGAGGGAATTTTTCACTGAACACGCAGAGGGGGATTAAGTGTATCATCTGTGATGGACTGTAGCTCTCTCCACCTTCAGAGGCGCGCAGCTCCAAAGTGAGGATGAAAGATTCTCCTTCCCATGCTGTCAGACAGACTTTGAACCGTAACCCCACCCCCCTCATTACCTCATCGTCACCCAGCCCTCGTCTGAAACAAATATAATCCACCCACCCCCACCTCCTCCTCATTCACACACACACACACACACACACACACACACACACACACACACACACACACACACACACACACACACACACACACACACACACACACACACACACACACACACACACACACACACACACATGCACACACACAAACACACACCACTGAAGCTGAGTTGTAAAAAGCAGTGCATACCTACTGTACAGAGCCCCTTGTCTGGAGGGGAAATACCATGTGACCAGCTCACCAACATGACCAATGACCTCTACAGCATCTCTCTGTCTTTCTCACTCACTCTCTCTCTGTTTGATGACTGATGACTACTCTGCATATTACGATTATAGCCACAGAGTACATCATTTTAGGTGACTAGATGTACTACTCTGTGGTGCATGTATTGTGTTTCCAAAATGTTTCCATCCATCCAATTTACATCCACTCATCTGAGTGGTTTTAAGAGCGTTTTCATGGACACCAGGATTATGTTCATTGGCCTTTCAAATCATCAGTGTGTTTTTCTGTGTGTTTTAGCCATTTAAAGGCAAGGGGTGGCCCAACTTCTTCTTAATATAATAATATTCATATATGGTTTGGTATTTTCAGCTGGCCTTAGTAATCCATAACAGTTGTTGTTATCATGGTGTGATAGCAGCAAAAATATTCTCAGTATCTCTCTCTCCCTCTGCCTCACACAGACACACACAAAAAGCACACAAGATATAAGGATGCCCTCACACACACACACATAACACACACACACACACACACACACACACACACACACACACACACACACACACACACACACACACACACACACACACACACACACACACACACAATCATTCACAAATATGCAAACACACATGCTGACACATCCTTAGATTTTCCAGCATATTTGGTCTTCTCATTTTTTGACTGAGTCGGACAGTTCAATTTCAGCAAAGGAGTGCTAAATTTCACGGCATGTTTGTGATGTTTTTTTCTCTGGGTAATCTTGTGTGGGGTTTTTAAGCATGCTTTGCATATCTGTCATGATGTTCTATACTTGTGGTAATCTGGGAGGTGGATTTGAAATACCCTGATGGACAGCTTAATTAGAAGGGGAAGCTTGTTTGATCTAAAAATAAACTCACACATGGAACAAAAAAAAAAGAAAATAAGTTTAGCTGTTCCACTAAAATAGGCCATTGTGAATTTCATGCCAAAGCTACATAGCAGAATGGAAAAGTATATCATTGCAAAAAAATGCATGATTGTAAAAATGGCTAAATGTATTTAAGTACATTCAACATTGTGACCATATTAAAACAGCATATAAGCAATGCTCTACTTTACCATGCTGATGTTGCTGCTGACTGTTTACATAGTTACTAATGGAATTCATGAGGCCACATCAAAGCCCTGTTTCCCCTGAAGGCGGGGAATGGTACTGTCCTTATTTCTGCCCTCTGCAGGCAGAAAAATGGTATTGCCCTTATGAAAACACTTTCTTAATAAGCTTACTAATCTTAAAGATGCCTAACGGAAAAGCACAGCCTGATTTCTGGAGGTGTGTTAAAATGATGGGGTGCATATTGCCAGCTGTGTCAATGCAGAATTGTGTGGTTTTCTGTCATTCAGTAGCCATTCCAAGCCAGGCAAACAAGTTATGTGCCAGGATGTCTAATCAAGGTATGTTGATTAATGTTCTGTAACTGTGGTTGTCCAAGTTAACTGACTTTAACTAGGCACTTTATCCATTATAATTGTAGTCCTGCAGGACTACAGTTATGCCCGTTGATGTACCAGTTTCAACACCATCCACAAAGTTTGAAAGGCTACACGTTTACACCACCAAGAGGAGCACAGTACAGCACAGGGGCTGAGCTTTGGAAGCCCTGATTGACTGGATGCACATTGGTCATCTCCCTGATGGTCTAGATGCAATAGGAGAGGCCGGCTGAATTTTTTTGGGAATTCACTGCTGAACAGATGTTCATAAACAGCCTTGCTTCTGACCAATGTGTTATTATACAGGATTCCATATCCATATGCATGGCCTATAGATTTATACACCCATAATCTAAGCATGGTATTATTGGCCCCACTTTAGCATTTCATTTTTGCACTGCATTCTCTGTGATCACAATTTATACCTGTGAATCTCAAAGCTACAAGAAGGTGATAGGTGTACATTCTGTGTGTGGCCCAAAGTCTAAGTAGGGCCAGAACCCCCCCCCCCCTTCCATATTGTTAATTCAGCCATTCAGAATGACGGAGCGATCGTGCCCTGCAGCGTGAGGAAGGTCATATAACGCCCCCGTAATGCAGGCTGCAGCCTGTCAGCAATAAAAAGCCATCCTGTGCCGAGTATCTGAGAGGTTCCCTAGCAACCTTGCGCTGCCACGGACAGCGGGCTGGGAAGACCTGCGATTCTGTCTAAAACACTCGTGAACCCCTCATTTGTGAGATGAGCAGATATGCCATCAAGAAACCAAAGCCAGGAACACTCTAGTCAAAACAAATTAAATAAACTTTCTTCATTTCTCAGCAGAATACACCACCTAGCCTGAAATTCAAGACAATCAGCTTTCAACAGCTAATGCTTGAACTCCAGACTCCAGCAAAAATCACAGCCGCATTACAATATCAGATGGGCCTGTTCCCCTCACCTGGGTGCTTAGACTGACCAAATTTCTCTGACAAAAAGTCCTCATGTTAGTTATACACCTGCTTCCCATCAGCCCCCCTCAAACCAAGCATTGTGCTGCTGCCCGACGCCCCCTCTCTAGACTGAGGGAACACGTGAAAGGCCAGATCCCTGCATAGCTTGAACCATGGCTCCACTAGTCTGCAAGAATCTTTCATTTCTCTGACAGACCTTCATCTTTCTTAGCATCATCGCCTAGATTTAGATCCACACTGTCCATACTCATAATCTCAACACTGCCATTGCCATGTAATTAGAAGCCAGTATCTGTAACATTGTACAATTTGTGACAATCTACAGCATATATTTAGACAGAATATATGCATGGAAAATGTCCTTAACAACCAGAAAGAGTTGACCATTGGTCTTGCTGGCAGCCTTTGTACCTTCTTACCCTTTTTTTGTTGTCTCCACAGAGTGTAGGGAAAGGATCTTTGTGGTGCATAGAGGCAGAGTACAGACAGAATCTCATTCAGGCTCTGAAGAGGACACCCTTTCACCCCAACAACCAGGTGCTGGCCACTCCCCCTGTCTCTCTGCAGGCCTATCACAGGTGAGAAAGATTTGTGGAAGGTGATAAATTCTGAAAAGTCACATCCCCCTTAAACTTTGACCCGATGATGGTAGAGAATCTGTCTCTGAAAAATACCATTTGAAGTGATTTTGCATTTGAGATGTAACTCCTCTTTTCATCATTTAAATTATTGGAGAAAACAGCATAGTAGTGATACTTCAAATGTGTATTTTTGTCTATATTTCTGCTGTCATAATAACAATATTGTAGACATAACATATAGTTTTAAGTCTTGTTTTAGCTTCCTGTCAACTATAGCCTCCACTAAATTGTAACTGATTATTAAAAAATGGGGTAAGGGAGAAGGAGAGTACCCATTAGACCTAGCTTTAGTTATAGGTTTTCCTTATTCATTGTTTGAGTTGAAAGATGCATCAAAATCCCATGATTAAACACCAGAAAACAACATCACATGCCTTTATTGTCCTTCAGTTGATCTATAAGGCATGGATAGGTAAATCAATTGTACAGAAACCTAACCTAGATTCCTAGATTCATCTACATCTGGATCTTGCCCAGGGGTAAGTCGTACAGTTTGGGGGGGTGGTTTGGTGGGGGCGGGTTCAGGAAATTCAACTTGCTACAGGAATCTGCAGCACATCATCCGACACCAGCCTATTGGCTGGACAGTCTCCGTGGCAATAGGAACGCCTCAATGGAAACACAACTGACTGAGGCATTGGCAATTACATCACAGCCTTCTGTTGCCTGGCAAAAGGGGACAGCCCATTAACGCACAATAAAATACGTTATTTCCCTGACAGCAAAGAACGTGCCTTGGCAACAGCAGATGGCTTGGAGCTTATTTAAGTTTTTTTCTTCTTCTTCTTTTTTTTAAACCTGCTTTTATTTAATCCATGGATGCATGAATTTGTGAAGTTGACAACTCAAGGTCTGGAAGCTTTATATTTTGAATATCGCTCTTCTATTCTGAAAGAATAGAAAGAAGACAGGTTTTGAATATAATATGAGGTGGTCACTGGATCTGGCTCATCTCTAATCTGGGACCTCTTTGACCATGAAAAATACACAAAAAAGTGCATAAAACACAACACATGCAAAGGAGGAACATACCTGCTTCTCACTTGCTCATCTGACAGCAATATTCATGAGCATGGCTTTTCATCAATAATGCGCTTCAAAGCAACACATCATTCACATCAACAGAACTGAATGTAGCTACATGTTATTACTCAAATGTAACCACATAATACGTGTGTGTGTTTGCTTGTTTGTGTTCGTGTGTGTATTTGCGGATGTGTATTTGCTTGTTTTTGTGTGTGTGTTTGCTTGTTTGTGTGTGTGAGTGTTTGCATGTGTGTTTGTGCGTGTGTCTGTTTGTTTGTGTGTGTGTGTATGTGTGTGTTTGTGTGTGTATGCGTATGTGTGTTTGTGTGTGTGTGTGTGTGTGTGTGTGTGCCAGCTCCACTCCATCAGTGGCTGTTGTGTCTTGCTGGCAGAGGCACAGTCTCATTCTCCAGCACGGCAGCTCAGCCTGCTTTCTGCCTGCACTCTCTGTACTTTCCTCAGGGCCAAAAATAACAACGCCACGAAACTGGTCTTTGTCCATTAAAGACACATTTTCAAAGACTGTTTTGGGTAATGGGGGTAGAATGTTTTTTTACTCCAGAGTGAGTTAAGTGCTGGTTTGAGTACCCAGCATTACATGTGCCCTGATGTGAACTGCAGCCATGAAGGGGAGAGGGGGGTCTTTTGGGCCACTCAGTGAGTATGAGTGGTGCAGCCGTGTACTTGAATGCTTATGAGTGTGACCCCAAATGACCAAACATGGTAACTGTTATCCACATTCAGTAAAATTCACTTGTTTACTCTCATTAATTTGAGTCTGGCTGGGCTGAGTGTTGGGGTGGGCTCTTTAGGACTGCAGTCACAAAGGATTACAGCGTGTTGTTTTTTTTTTCCCACATAGTAGCTTTCAGTAAAGGCTAAGAACTTTTAAGATGCTAATGAACAAGTACATGCAAGATGCATTTTGATATGTCAGATAGGCTAAGAGGAGATTAGTTTTTAAATGTTTTTCAAAAAATTAAAAATAGAAGAGAACTTGATCATTGTCCGAAGGACGATAATGGTTTCCATACATACTTGGGTGTGTCATCAGATCCCTGAATCTGCCTGAGCTCATCCAATCAATGGGCTCTGGTGTGTCATCAGATCCCTGAATCTGCCTGAGCTCATCCAATCAATGGGCTCTGGTGTGTCATCAGGTCCCTGAATCTGCCTGAGCTCATCCAATCAATGGGCTCTGGTGGGTCATCAGGTCCCCGAATCTGCCTGAGCTCATCCAATCAATGGGCTCCGCTGAGGAGAGCAGCATTTTTCAATTGGTTTCAATTGGAACCTACAGCTCACTGTAGCTCCAGCCATTTCATGCCTTTACCATCACATTGTGAGACATATAAGCAGCGATACACCAATCAAACTCACTGAAACCTTTTACATGACAGATGAATGTCCTCTCATGTTAAATATGTAGCATTTAATGCAAATGTAGTTCAGTGTAAGACAATGCTAAGGATATGGATTGAATCATGGCCTGAGTGTATTTACTGTAACATAATTTGGTAAATATCTGCTCTGTGACATATACACACCTTGCTTTTGATGAAGAGCTCCTCTCAGGTGTGCTGTAGCAATCATGATTAACATACCTTTCTCTCTCTCTCTCTCTCTCTCTCTCGCTCTCTCTCTCCAGCATGTCCAGTTCTCCTCTTTGGCCTGTCAGTCCCTTCTTCAGAAGAAACGGAGGGGTCCTCCTGCAAGGTATGGAATCACTGTGCCATTGTGTTTGTCTGTCAGTGTGTCTGTCCAACCGTCCTACCTGGCTATGGACATGCCCTGAATATACTTTGATTAAGCCTGGTTTCCATTCATTTGGTCAGGTTCCCATTCATTTCAGTGCTTTGGTTTGGTTCCGTATTCACTTCAGTGCTTTTGGGTTTATATCAGTTTGCTCAGCATACAACCTGTTATTTAGGTTTACAGTCTTATGTAACTCATTCTATCAGCTGGATCTACGTTGAGGTGAAGTGGGATGTGCAGTACTGAAGTGAAGATGGAGACGCAGACGGTCAGATCTCCAGGGATCTCAGAGATCCCTCTCGCCTTTACAGAAGGGAACGGCACTCACTGCCTCAGTGGCCACCTGGGACATGAGAGGACAGGCGCTGGTCAGGCTGTCAGACAGCAGTTCAGTAACACGCCTGAGCAGGTCAGGCAAATGAAGGGAAGAGAGCACAGACTGTGTGCTGCATGATTTCACTGCATTGAAATTGTGCTGGATAAAAATGACGTGTAAACCTATTGTATAAATGCAGTAATGAACGTGTGTGTGTGTGTGTGTGTGTTTCAGGAGTGGGTATAAATGGCAGAATAAAGTGTATTGATCTGATGAAATGACTCATATCCCTGTTTTCCTGTGTTTGTGGCGCTTGAATCCTGAATAGAGCTGATACTGAGTACATACTGAACTGGAGATTATAGCAGAAAAATTCAAGGGAAGACAGGGGTCACCTAGTGAAATCCTTCTCTGTGGAAGAATGTGAATGTGTGTGTGTGTGTGAGAGAGAGAGAGAGAAGTGAGAGAGGATTTGTGTGAATGAATGTGTGTGTGCATATGTGCGTGTGTGTGTGTGTGTGTGGTTGAGTTACAAGGCATGGATGGGAGTGGGAGGGGGGTTGCAGGCAATATCATAATAGTGCAATACACGATAAAGGCTCAGAAACAGAGTAATCCCCTTACCTGACCCAATGGCTTCACTGAGCTCCTCAGTGTCAGTCATTCAGAGATGGGATTAGGAAGCAGCCAATTAAAACCCAGTCCTTCTCAGTCCCACTCTGACTCAGGACTCCCCCTGCAGGCTATGTGAGGAGTTGCTCACAGAGGCTAACAGGTCTGCTTTTCACTCTGCATTCACTGTGAATGTGACTGCCATCCATGTGCTAGCTTTGCGATGGCAATTTTCTTTGGAGTGGGATAAAGAGAGGAGACGAATTAGAAGCCTGCTTATCATCATTAATTTACTGTACATCAGCCAATGAGCCCCTGAGTTATTCCATAAGGCTGTGATATCAGCCAATAATCTGTTAATCATTGATTTACACTGGCATAATCCAATGAGCTGTTGATCTCTCATTAAGACTTGATATCAATTTATGAGCTGCTAATTAATGCAGCAGCCAATGTGATTTTACGATTCACTGAGATACTGTTGTGTGAATTAATTAGTTGTCCATTCTTCCTGATCAGCCGGTTACTTTAATGGCCAGTTAGCTGTTTGTTCTTTTAGAAACCGCAATATCAGGAAGTATGTAAAGGTTAGTTATATCCTAAGGCCATTTGTCCTTTGGTCTTTGGTGAGAGTTTCCTTCTCACCGATAATGGCTGTATGAAGGATATAACCTCTCACTGTATGCTTTCATGTGTACCTTCTTAAGAAATGAACCATTTTATGGTATTTTTTATTTTTTAAAAATGACTTTTACAGTCAAATGCGGAGGGATCAAGACACTCAAATCTCCCTCACCATCTGAGCACAGGAGTTACTGCAGCAACAATAGGCAGGCCAGGGATGTGGCAGCAGATAAAATGATCAGGGTGATTTCGCAGACATGTTAAACACTTTGTGTCAAATAGTTTCTGTCTAGCAATGTCTAATAGTCTGTAATTCAAATGTTTGAACCCTTGACTCGTATCATGAGATCCGGTATGCCCAGAAAAGCAGGCTGGTTCATCAGTTCAAGCTGCACTGCTCCTGTCAGGCTAACAGGCTAACCAGAGGGCATTGGTCTGGCAAATGAAGCTATTCAGAAACTAGCTGTAATGCTCTGGAAGAACAGAGAGCATGATGGGTAGGGGTGTAGGGGTCCAGAATTTAATTCACTGGAGGGGTGTTCCAGTCTGTTACTGGAGGGCCAGAATATGCAATGCAGGTTTTATTTTCCACCCATTTCCACTGATTTTCCACCTGGGCCCTGTAAACATTTAGATTAGCATCAGCATCAGTTACAACATTGGACCACATTCACTACACATAATATCAATGTGAACACATGTGTGAAATTCATGTGGCTTTTCCATAATGGTTGAACTCGTGGTGCAGCATTAACTCTTGAGCTCCACAATTTCAAGGTCATGTTCAAACGGAAAGGTGGGTGTATTTGAGTCTGAACTCACCTTACACACGGTCCTGTTGTGTGATAATGGACACCATAGTTCACTGTTTCTTGCCAATCTTGAATTATCTTACTGTTTCTGGTGTTTGAAAGGAACCTCGATAATGCATGCATTCCTAATGTTATTTTGCATGGCTGTTTGGCCCTGTTATCTTGTATTTCTAATGCTATTGTGTATGGGTATTCTTTCCCCTAGACCAAATCTGATTCCTACGGCCAGATTCAGTCTAATAGCGATGTGCTTTGTTCTTCATTCTGAGAGCTTAATTGATGTCATAAATTACACCCGTAATCTCACATAGCAGTCATGTATATTAAATCAAAAGAAAAATTAAAAGCTTGACAAGGGAGGTCAATTCTGCTCAATTCTTCTTGTGCTGTTAATATCATTTTTATATCGATTTCTCTCAGCTTTGGAAGAATGCTATTGCTTCTAGATAAAATCAAGGTTTAATTCTATCACCCAAAAAATCATCCATAATTATTCCTCTGAAGAAGTGAAAACTCTCTCTCTCTCTCTCTCTCTCTCTCTCTCTCTCTGTACCTCTCTATCTCTCTCTCTCTGTCTCTCTCTCTGCACCTTTCTGTCTCTCTCTCTCATGCTTCACTGATGAATATGTGGATTAATTGCAGGGACTGGTGACACATAATAGGGAGGTCAATTTTCCACGGTTCACCAGCATCACGTTCCACCAAAAACGCGTTAGGAAGGAAAAAAACAGGTCGTTTTTCCAACACCGATTTTAATCTCTGCCTCCCCCACCGCCCACTCACACACTTTTAGCAGGGTAATTTATTTTGATTGGTCTGTTTCAGATAATCATTCAGTTTAGAGGAGGGGCTTTCTCACCTAAAGGTCTTCTCCCCACCATGTTCAGTGCTCAGGCACAACCAGCCTTATGCCATAAGACCTCCAGTACACTGCATTAGCTGTCTGAGTTGGTTCACGAGGCAAGAGCCACAGTCAAGGAAGGAAAGAAAAGCAGCATTGGATGAACTAAAGGAGAATGAATTCAGAAAAAGGCAATGTGGAAATGAATGAGCAGTTACAGAGAAGGAAACGTCTCCATAATCCATTTATGCTGGCTGGCAAAACAGCGTGATTTCACTCTCAGCCAATAGTAACCTATTGGGACATGATGCTTAAGGTTCTAGAGGATCTTGTTCAGATGGAGCTGTGAGGGGGACGTGATCTGTTACAAGCACCATCTCACTGCCCCTGTCCTCTCATTGCTGGGCGTTGGGTTGATGGCCATGCCATTGGGAGCTGTATGTGTGCAGCCCTGGGAGCAGGTGAACATGGGGAGCTGTTTGCACCTGAACTGCTCACCTGCTCCATGTTGAGTGGCATTGAGGAGGTACACACCTGCTCCATGTTGGGTGGCATTGAGGAGGTACACACCTGCTCCATGTTGGGTGGCATTGAGGAGGTACACACCTGCTCCATGTTGGGTGGCATTGAGGAGGTACACACCTGCTCCATGTTGGGTGGCATTGAGGAGGTACACACCTGCTCCATGTTGGGTGGCATTGTTCCATGTTGGGTAGCATTGAGGAGGTACACACCTGCTCCATGTTGGCATTGAGGAGGCTCCATGTTGGGTGGCATTGAGGAGGTACACACACCTGCTCCATGTTGGGTAGCATTGAGGAGGTACACACCTGCTCCATGTTAGGTAGCATTGAGGAGGTACACACCTGCTCCATGTTGGGTGGCATTGAGGAGGTACACACCTGCTCCATGTTGGGTGGCATTGAGGAGGTACACACCTGCTCCATGTTGGGTGGCATTGAGGAGGTACACACCTGCTCCATGTTGGGTGGCATTGAGGAGGAGTACACACCTGCTCTGTGTTGGGTGGCATTGAGGAGGTACACACCTGCTCCATGTTGGGTGTTGGGTACACACCTGCTCCATGTTGGGTGGCATTGAGGAGGTACACACCTGCTCCGTGTTGGGTGGCATTGAGGAAGTACACACCTGCTCCGTGTTGGGTGGCATTGAGGAAGTACACACCTGCTCCGTGTTGGGTGGCATTGAGGAAGTACACACCTGCTCCGTGTTGGGTGGCATTGAGGAAGTACACACCTGCTCTGTGTTGGGTGGCATTGAGGAAGTACACACCTGCTCCGTGTTGGGTGGCATTGAGGAAGTACACACCTGCTCTGTGTTGGGTGGCATTGAGGGTACACACCTGCTCCGTGTTGGGTGGCATTGAGGAAGTACACACCTGCTCTGTGTTGGGTGGCATTGAGGAAGTACACACCTGCTCCGTGTTGGGTGGCATTGAGGAAGTACACACCTGCTCTGTGTTGGGTGGCATTGAGGAGGTACACACCTGCTCCGTGTTGGGTGGCATTGAGGAGGTACACACCTGCTCTGTGTTGGGTGGCATTGAGGAAGTACACACCTGCTCTGTGTTGGGTGGCATTGAGGAAGTACACACCTGCTCCGTGTTGGGTGGCATTGAGGAAGTACACACCTGCTCTGTGTTGGGTGGCATTGAGGAGGTACACACCTGCTCCGTGTTGGGTAGCATTGAGGAGGTACACACCTGCTCTGTGTTGGGTGGCATTGAGGAAGTACACACCTGCTCCGTGTTGGGTAGCATTGAGGAGGTACACACCTGCTCTGTGTTGGGTGGCATTGAGGAAGTACACACCTGCTCTGTGTTGGGTAGCATTGAGGAGGTACACACCTGCTCCGTGTTGGGTGGCATTGAGGAAGTACACACCTGCTCTGTGTTGGGTGGCATTGAGGAGGTACACACCTGCTCTGTGTTGGGTGGCATTGAGGAAGTACACACCTGCTCTGTGTTGGGTGGCATTGAGGAGGTACACACCTGCTCTGTGTTGGGTGGCATTGAGGACACCTGCTCTGTGTTGGGTACACACGTGCTCTGTGTTGGGTGGCATTGAGGAAGTACACACCTGCTCCGTGTTGGGTGGCATTGAGGAAGTACACACCTGCTCCGTGTTGGGTAGCATTGAGGAGGTACACACCTGCTCTGTGTTGGGTGGCATTGAGGAAGTACACACCTGCTCTGTGTTGGGTGGCATTGAGGAAGTACACACCTGCTCCATATTGTGTGGCAATATTTTTTATTAAGAGGTAAACATTGCATAGTAAGAGGTACAGCCATTACACTCATCCAAAGTGACTTACAGTTGATTAGGGCAAACCAAGGGTCATTCCCCCCAGGGAGCAATGTGCTGAGGGTTAAGGGCCTTGCTCAAGGGCCCAACAGAGATGTTGTTCTTGCTGTGGCTAGACTGGGGCTTGAGGCACCGACCTCAGGGGTCCCTGCCATGTACCTAAGCCACCAGACTACAGGCGGCCCCCACAGCCAGTCTCTGACACAGTCAGAAACCTTCTCTCCACTGGATTTAAACAGGCTTGATGATAGATAGGCTTTTGATGATGGAAGTTTTTCCTAAATAGTACCATTAAGCGCTTGAGAGCAGAGCAAGAAAACTTGGATGAAAAGAGAATTTCCCACAGGATTCATCTTGCATTGGCGTTCAAACACTAATGTACAACCGCAGCCTGCATCCTCTCTCACATACCCCTTGCTTTCATTTTAGTCATTACCATTAATTTTTTTTTACAAAGCTACAGTTGCTCAGCAACAGCTTTGATGAGGACTTCACTCCATTTATATGGTGCGGTTATTTTGTTCTCTAAACTGTGATATGACACTGTTGAAAATATAATGGTAATTTATAGCCCAGAGCCAGAATAATAGATTTTGCTGTTGAAAGGGTTGGGGGTCAAGGGTGGGGTAGCCATGGCAACTCCATAGTCCTAGTCAATATTACACATTTATAGTTTCCATTATATTTATTCCCCTGTCATTCACATAAAGTATCCACTTTGCTCTCCTAATATACACTGGTCACAGTCCTGACACTGCGTTGCTGGACATACTCTTTCACCCTGCTTTCCTTGGTAGGACCTACTCCTGACATCCTCCTGACATGCCCTTGCCATCATCACATTACTGAAAATGTCCTGATTTTATATATCCTATCCAGACATATAGTGGTACGTTTTCCTGACTTAAAAAGGGATACAATGCTATGGGAAATAGTATCACATGAGTGCATGTGTGTGTGTATGTGAGTGTGTGTACCTAATTGTGTGCACATATTCATGTGTGTATGTGCATGACTGATTATGCACATATATACGTATTTGTGTGTGTGTGTGTATCTGATGGTGTGTGTATGAGCACATTTGGGATCCGGGCCAGTGACCCTCTCTGTTCTCTCTGTAGTCCCCCAGGGAGTGGTGCAGAATGGAGCTCGAATGCTGAGCCCAGATGTCATCCCGGGGATTAGGCCCGTTCCCATCACTCACACTGGAAGCAAATCCGCGGCTGTGAGGTCAGAACAAGTTTACACTGTCTGCACATAACACACAACAGGAAACCTCTGCTGTCACACACTTTTACACTGTCCCCATATAACACACTCACAGCAGGAAACCTCTATGTATATATACATAAGATACTGTACATGTACAGTAAAAATGTGTCCAATTTATGCATTTTTGTGTATCTTTCACATTATATGTTATCAGATTTACAACAAAAATGTAATATTCTTCAAAAGAGAACCAGAGAGAACAAATAACTTAAAAATATGACACTGGTCTACCCATGTAAATTATGCAACACCCAACTCTCCCATGTGTAAGATTTCTATGTGGTTTGTGTTGACATATGATACGATTGAACAACAGAGGTGAGGCAAGGTAAATATGCAAATATATTAGCAAATATTCAAATATACAGATATCCTGTTTGTATTTTGCTTGTAGACTGCTACTCATAACCATCCCAGCTGTTTATTCATGGTGTGCCACAGGAAAAAACAAATTGTTAATCTTCTTTACCGTCTTCTTCCATTACTGGATATATAAATGCTATTGCCCAATGGTTATATAAACAGGTTTAAATTAGCCTACTTTAATTTTAAAGTTAGCTAGCTCAGCTATATCTTCTGACGTTGTTGACACAAGCTACGGTAAATTAATAGATTGGAATGAAAAAGTCATTGCTGAACACATACTGGTGGAACCTCTGTTATTGTCTGTTGAAAAGGGTGGGTGAGAAGCTTCAGGGGTCTGGTGCCGTCATAGGGGGTCGTCATAATTATGTTTATTCATATATGTTACATTTTCTTGAAGAATTACTTTGTTACATAATGTATTTGACTTTGGGAGACATCATAAATAAATATAGGTGTAAAAATCAAGTAGCCAGCTGTAAAATCATACGATGAAAAAATCAAAGTTCTAGTGTTATTTGTAACTGGACAATGTAGCACCAGGCTGTCACCACCTTTGATTAATTGTTTTAGGTCTGGTTGGAGCCATTTGTTTTTCACAAGCTCAACACAAGCCAGAAGAGATAATAAGCAATACTTTTATGTCATAATTTATCATCTTAAAATGACTGGGTTCTTTGAGTTGAGTAAGCAAAAGCACTATGTTCCAATTAATTCCATCACACTCCAGTATGAATGAAAGTGCACACTTAAGGACATTGCACATTTCATATTTAGAATCACGCATAATTAACTTAAGCAGCCTCAAGTAGTTCACACTTTAAACAACACATTTTGTAATACATTAGACTGCTTAGTGTTAATGTGTGTATGTGTGTGTTGGTATGTGCGAAAATGAATGTGTGAGAGTGTGTAGTGCCTACATTGCATGTAGGTGTTTATGTGTAGTCTGTGAGTGTGAGTCTAGGTGCATGAGTGCTTATTGTTTGTGTGTGTGTGTAGGTATGTGTGTGTGAGTGCTTAATGTTTATGAGTATGCTTTTAGATGTGCGTGTTAGAGTGCTTAGCATTTCTTCTTGTGTGTCTTGACAGGTCGGTCCAGGGTGGATCATGGAAGCGTAGTGAGAGCGACCTGCCCTGTGACTCCCCATTGGTCAGCAGCACCCCCAAGGAAGACCACACCTACAGCAATACCCAATCAGGTGGCCACCTCACCTCCCAGGAGGGCGGGACCTCAGGAGAGACTGGAGACTCCGCCACCCCAAGCAACACGGAGGACGAGGGGCGGGGCCGGGGTAAAAAGGACCCGCCCCTAGACCCTGCCCAACAGGCCCAGCACAAGAGGCGGCAGCACTGGACAGCGAAAGCCAGGTTGCGCTTGTCCAGTGACTCGCTGCCCCTGAAAAAGAGGCGTACGCAGAAACCCCCTGAGAGTGATGATGAGGAGATGAAGGAGGCAGCAGGGTCTCTCCTGCATCTGGCCGGAGTACGGGCCTGCCTGAACAACATCACTAATCGGACAGCAAAGGGGCAGAAAGAACAGAAAGATACCCTGAAAAATGAAAAAGAGTGACAAAGATGTCAAGCGGGAGAGTGATTAAGAAAAAAAGAAGTCACTTTTAATGAAATTTCTATAATTTTTCCAGGACATCAGGTGAATTCTAATAATTTTTGGCAATATCAACAATCTTTGTTTTCCTACCTGTTACACGTCTTTTTTTTTTGGGGAAGGGGTATTCTTTTAAAATTTTGATTAAGGAAGATTAAAGCCATAGGGATTATTTTTGACCTGACACTCAGCTAATTTGAAAAAGTTTATTTTAGTTTTTATTCAGTTTTTCTGTGTTTGTTGTATGTCACCAATGATTATTCGAACAAGCAAAAACTGTAGCAATCACAATTTTCCCTATGCAGGTGGACATGGAGAAGGCAAACTGAACTTGTTTTGCAGGCCAGTTCAACCCATGGTTTAGGTCAGACTTTAAGGAGAGCACATAACCAGCGGAACCCTCCACCAGAGAGCAGCGATGATGTCACTTCCTTCACTACCGTCAAAATGGCCATGACCATGGCCTTGTGACCTTGTCTTGCTTGTGGGGCATGGTTGCTGAAGCCAGAAAATGGCAGCATTCAGTCTTCGATAAATATAAATAAGACATAGATCACAGCGGAATAGCAGCTCCCTTAAAAGCCATAAGCTGATACTTAAGAGACTGAAAAAGTCTCTGAACTTGCTATACTCCTTCACTTAGTAATTGAATTCACAACATCACAATTCTGTGACATTTAAAAAAAAAAAGTATATTTATCTGTGGAAAAATTCTCTACCGATCACCTGATTGATAAAATGACTAAAAACATTGCCAGTGTAGATGGACTTGTTAATAGGGTTGTTTTTTTTGCATTTATTTTTTTATTACCATTCTCCTCTCAAATAAGCAATTTCATCCAATAAGGATATCACTGTATAAAGCTCACTAAAGATTTCTCATGTTGTATAAGAAGCAATGTCACCAGCAGGAGAAATCCCGCCATGTTGCATGGGTTTGGTACACTTAAAGAAAATGTGTGTTTTTTATTCCAACTTCATGTAAAGCAAATAATGTATTTAGCATGGAGCATGAATTATTTTCATATAAATGTAGTTCTTAGTGAAAAATGGCTTAGCCTCTACTTTTTTATGCTCATACATATAGGTTTATTATTATTATTATTATTATTATTATTGACATTGGTTTATGTTTACTTACTTGAAGTCTGGGGGTGGGGGATCAAGGAGTTTGTAGGTTAACTGCAGTGATTTCTGGGTGAAATGTGACCAATTAACTCCTTAATCCTTCTTAGAGAAACACCTTCCTGATTCTCTTTATCTTCCACCTTGTTTTGAAGCAAGGCTTTTTGAAAGTTAAACCTTGTTCAGGGATCTAATGCAGTCTGCTGGGAAACTCTTGCAATATTAACGGGTTGGGCCTCCAACGGTCCTCAGCCTGCCTCCTGATCATCTTTTGTGTCATTTCTGTTTTTTTTTAAACAACCTTCATGTTATTTCTGTTTTTTTCTTTCCAAAATAAGTAATTTCCCCACATCCAGGCCTGTCCTTCTCTGAGGGTTGGCAGGTGTGCTTGACACACCTGTCTGTTTGTCTTGTTTTTTTCCCACTAGATAATTTTTGCTCCAACACCATGCAGGTAAAGCTGACAGTGCCCAGCTGTTGGATGAAGGGTTTCACAGTGAACAATATTTTGCAGCTCTACATAAAATGAAACTTTTTCTGAATCACAATGGTCACAAGTAGTATAAAGTGACAAAATATTACCTCCAGAGATCATACATAATATATAGGCTTAATAAAGCTTGATGTTACCATGGTATAAGACATTTATAAACTAAAATTATTTTATGACAACTGAAATGGGGCAATCAGATATGTTTTTATCGAAAGTTTACATTTTTACGCCCCATGCAGAGTATAAAGGGCATCATAATGCACTTCAGGTGAGCATGAATACGTTATACAATAATAACACAATATTACATGTGAAGGTTCTTCATGTGTTATACGGGGTCATCGCTTGACATGAAGTGTGACCTGTCATGTTTGTGTGCCACGGCCTGTATTCTTATCAGTTCCTTGTTATAGGAATGGCAGCCAAATCTTTGACCCAGTTATCAGCTTTGTCAACTTTGCCAATGGTGCTTGAGATGAAACATGTGTTTTAAACTATCCAAACACTGCGGTTCTTTATGTTTGTGCACTAAACTATCCATACCCTACACTTTGCAATGAAAGATTACTATTATTAGTGTTAAGACTGAATCTAAGGCTTTGATGAAGAGAGATAATACTGTATCTCCAACTGCTATTCTGTCCTTATCCCAGAGCTTACTCCATTCCATATCTGGAAAATGCTTTCCAAACGTATCAGAGGTGAAAGTATATGTATATGTGCATATGCACACCTGTTCAATTTGAGTAAACATTTACTGGAATAAACCCTATAGTAAAGACCAATGTTGTAAACGCTCAGACATCCAACTACCTTGCATGGCTCAGTATACATGTACATTACAGCACTTTTTCATTTTGGGTGGACGTCACCATTATGGGGACCAGAGAAAAAACTGATGACTTTAAATCCTTAAGAATCACCCAACAATCCCAGATGTGGATGCCAGGTTGTTGGGTTGTCATCCATCTTGTTTTGCAATAAGTGCCATTTTTGTTAGTTTTACCATGTTTTCAGGACATAGTGGATGTGATTTAATTTAAGGGATTTGTTGAGATGGACAGAGAGGATGTAGCCTGATTTAAGGTTTTTTTGAGTGGAACATAGAGGATGTGACCTGATTTAAGGGTTTTTTGAGAAGGACAGAAAGGATGTGATTTGATTCAGCTTTAATTTTTGGATGTTTGTAGATGTGTGGTCTGACGGCATGTGACTGCAGCAGATCTGAGCAATCCTGTGTTCTGTCGTTCCTCGTTATGTAATCATATTGCCAAAGACAAACTCATACCTTCATGTAAATATCACTTTGTCTGATAATACCACAAAAATATTTTGTTTTATTTTTGTTTTTATATTTTTCTGAAACCTACCTTGAAGTTTCTGTGATGTTGTGTCTTCCACTTGCAATAAAGAAAGAGTTACAAATGATGAAATCTTGACACCTTTGTTGTTGCGAGATTAATTTTTTGTTGAAAGAATTCATTGGATAGAATCCATGCAATTAATTAATTGATTGATTACAATTAATTGATTGCAATTAATTAATTGATTGCTTCCAAACTGTCTTGGAAAATTTTATTTTCTCAAATAAAATTGTGACAAAAAACTTTAAGAGCATCTTCATGGACATGTATGGAGAAGTATCAGTCTGGTTTCTGTTCTAGACTTAGCTCTGAGTATACTTTAATAAGGGTCCTTAATGACCTTCTATGGTCAGTTGATTCTGGTCAACTACATTTTTTAATTCTTTTATATTTCTCAGCCCCACTTACATCAGGTGATTCTAAGACTTTTTTAAGACCAATAGGGGGACCACCAACTTCACAGACCAGCTGATTGGCGTAGACTTTACATTCATTAACCCAAAGTAGATCTTTGAAAACATAATGTTTTACATTAGATCATAATGTTTTACACAGAATGTATCTATGGTCTTGAGAGGTCTTTTCCCAGGGTTAAACAAACAGGTGTGGAACCTTTGCATTGTCTTTGTATTGTCTTGTCAAGTTTCTGCATTCTCTCCAAGCTAATGGAGAGAATAGGAACTGACAGCAGTCCAAAGGGAGGAGCAGCAGAGAACCCAAAAATGGGTGGTGCTAATTTTTGTCGGGAATTCACCTACAGTAGGTCTGCTTGGTCACTCAGTCATCCTGGCACAGAAAGTCACAGGTACGTATTGTTAGGGATTGTGAAAAATACACTACTTTTTATAACAGTAAGAAAAAAATGTCCCCAACAATCTATATCTTTTTACAAACCTTGACATATTGGTTTAGAAAAAGTGATTACTTAAACCAATAAAAAAATTACCTGTCTTCAGCGTGAAAATGGATTTGCTTATTTCATGAACTATTGCGCTATCTGCTGGTAACAGAAGTCATTATGCCATTCTCTTTGACGTTGTGGCAAATGTATTGGATGATGCAGTAGCACATGTGTGCCACTACTTTGACAACTCCAAAGGTATAGAAGCAACAATGTAATATAATTACTGCTGCATATGTGCTATGGAGGGTCCAAAGATTACGCAATGTGGTTACATAAATTTGTGCAACGCTTGAGTACAACCTGTTATATATGTGTGTGTTTGTGAGTGTGTATGTACTGAATACAGAAGGATATTATTTTGAATTCAAAAATTTCCATTTTGGGTGCCTTAAAGACTCTGAGGTATCCCTAGCAGTAAGTACAATTTTCCAGAAAGTTCTGCAGATCCATGAGAATTCAGCAAGAAATATTTGATTTTCTGTAATGTGTCAATTGTACAAATGATGACTTCACAAAATGAGACATTTCATTTCACATTGTTTTACTGCCATCTATAGGTGCTGACCCAGGCTCTGCTGCCTCTCCACAGATTATATTCATCATTGTGGTTGCTGTAATTTCCATATTCATTTGGCAGTGATTTTCCTCTTCCTGTCACAGCATTGCATCTGAAGAGGAACGTGAAACAGTATCTGATGGCAACATGCTGACCCTATCCATGGCAGAGGAACAGTCATGCATGGAATCATGGGTATTTTCAGAGCTGCTGCTCCACCTGGGGCTCACAAACTTGAACCAGAGCCAGGGGGAGTTGGGTCCAGACCAAAACCTCTGCAGTAATGTTCCCTTCTCCTCCTTTTCTTCTTTCTGTAATTTCACTGATCCAAGGTGACTACTGATTAGCAAGGTGTGGTTTCTGCCACAGCTCCCATTTTCCCTTGCTCTCACTATCAAGCAATTGAAGGATGGTCAAGACTTTTTAGAATTTCAATTGGCAGCCCCGGTTTCAAGTAATGCCGCTTCTTGTTTCTGCTGCCCTATGAGGTCTGTAGAGGGGAATTGGCCTTTATGATCTAACCCACCTGACCTCCACTTTGTGTCCATACTTGTCACAGTAAGAGTCAGATGCAGAATGTGGAGAGGTGTACTTGAAAAGTTCCCTTACATGAGTTTATAAGCAGAGGGTTGTGGGCATGTACAGTGTACATCTTAAACACTGAACATCAAAATTTTCACCTCCCTGCAAATATTTGTAAGTGTAATCCAGTGTTTTAAAGCTCAACAAGGCCAGCTTTAAACATGCATGCTTCACATAATAATAACAGAGGAAAGATCACCCAATTGAATGCCAAATTTGACAAATGTACTTTGAATGCTGAACATACTGAAATGCCGTTCTGGGGTCGTTTTATTGGACCCCTCATAATTAACTTTCAGTTTAAAAATAATTAGAACCAGACTACTTATTATAAGACTCTCTTACTGTTGAAATACTCAAGATTAAATGTACAAGGAAATTCATTTATATGAAGATATTGCATATTACATTTTAAAAGACAAAAGCACACCTTGTTTGCTTTATACTGTCATAGATACCAGGCAGTTACAGACATGGCTAAGAGGTGGATTGATTGATTGATTGATTTTTTTGATTGACCTCCTCATATTAACATACTACTGACTGGGTTGCAAATATTACCTTATAACTCCAAATGCAGCTTATGTGATTTAGAGGGGGAAAATGGCTTTTAAGTTACTGTTCAAATATTGTGTTTTAAAAAAAAAAACACCATATAGATATATAACAAACATCAATTGATTGAATATATATAGAGGTAACTCTATATCCAATTTTGATATATATGTGTCAGGTCAAACCCTGTAAGTTTACAGTTACTGAAACCCAAATAATGCACTTGCTCTCTAGAGTCTTTTATCTGGCTCAGCATGCCACATGCGCTGCAGTTTTTCACCTGACCCAGTTTGTAGGTCTCAGCAAATAATCATTACCTGAGAGTGGATATACAGGAGATTATGGGTTGGGTTGGGCCAGATCTGGCTTTTGTTAAGAATCCAGGACATTTTGTTTTGTGGTACTGTTGCATCTGCACTGGATGTCATTATTGTCATTGCAATTTTACAATGTGGTGAAATGATTTTAAGTGAGTTGTGAATGCTACACGATACATTTTAATTGTCATTTAATGCTATTCTGTGTTATCTGCTCGAGTATTACCAAAATGAGTCATTGTCAAAAAAAGTAATGTAATTTAATTTAAATAAATTACTCGATGTAGGCTACTAATTAGCATTTAGGTCAAAGTCAGTATTTCCATCACATGACTGTAGTAACAAAACCAAAGGATGACACCAAAAAACATGGGTGAAAGGGGTGTTGTTACGATTATTCAGTTTAGATACGACTTCCTGATCTCACAGGATTTGCATTGTTCAAATATAACCATCGCTTTAACCACACAACAATCGTTTTAATTGCAAGATGGACACACAATAAAAATACATTTCCCATAAGGCATATACTGCCTTCCGTATTGTGATTTGTGAAAGGAGGGTGATCCCGCGATATTTCATACGATTACCGTGTTGACCCGGCCCTGTGTCTCGCGCACTCGCAGCTTCATCCCTCGGTATATAAAGGAGGACAACGGCGAACGGAGAACGGCTGGAAGGCGCAGCCCGGGGATCGGAAAACACAGTTTGGCGGATAATATTTTAATTTAAAGTGATGCGGGCTACTTTTAATATATCAATTTTTGTATTTTAGAGGTTTGCGGTTTTGTTATTTTGGTTTTTCTGCGGTTGGTTTTCTTGTCTTTTTACACTCCGCTTATAATGGCGAGCTCGGCTAACTCGAATCCAGTGGTAAGGACCGATCTCAGAGTGTAGTCAGTCAAGAATAATGACGTCAAATGAATATTAGCTGGTTAACAACTTCTGACTATTTTTTATTTTGTTCAAACACTCGGCAAAGTGTTGGGAGTGTTGTATCGGCCATGATCGGTGCAGAAACGTGATTAGCTAGCTGGCTAGCTGGCGTACTTCAAGCGGCCATTTCTAACTTTTTCCGAAACCAAATTTGAATCCCCCTTTGAGATGCGCCATCTCATGGAACTGGCTAGCCAACTCTTACAGTCGCTAGGTAGCTAGCTAGTAATGGCAAGTTCGCTTGCTAGCGTGGCTGGTATATTTAACTCTCGCTAGCTGGCTTAGGCTTACCAACTAGAAGTTGTATCTATGAAGAATGATGATTGAGATTGTCAACAATGGCTTGGCTAGCGTTAGCAACTGACTGTGCGTTTGGATTCAGGGAATGGCTATATGACTGCCAGCTAGTCAAGTGCGCATTTCGTTTCTGTAACGTTTCATATTAGTTGGATAGCTGATTAATCATGGTGACGTGAGTTTGAAGGTTACATTTTATTGATTTGTAACTATTACTTGCTAGTTCTGTGAAGTAAAGCAGTAACTAGCTGACGTTAGGTATTTATTCGAAATCCACAGTTGAAAAGCACCTTCTCATTACGGAATTCCCATGGTTGCAATTCCGATTAAACATGTCTTCTGTTTCTGCTTGCGAGCGATCTGTTTGGTTTCACTAAACCATTTTCAGTTTCTAGCTAGCAAATTTAGCCTGTCCCCCATTAGTTATCCTACAGCTAGCTACGCATTGAGACCCAATTTAAAATAAAAGTCACAAGACTGCAATCCCCCCATCTTGAACAATACAATAACATAATGAATTGACCAAATAACATTGGTTTACACATCAAATAAACCAGCAAGTCAGTCGAAACGTCTGACAGCGTGTAGGGAAATGCCTTGTAACAGAAATGGCTTCCCTTCCTTGTCTCTCAGCGGCTCTGACCCTGCGCCTCGCCTCTGCCTGGCTTATATAGAGCCATAACTGCTCTCTAATATAGACTGCCCGGGATGGGAAGGTGCTATTCAACGCTACGTCACCGGCTCTCCATATAAACACCAGATTGTGCTTTAAATAGTGGAGCCGACAGGCCGAAAGAGGGAGGTCCAAGCCGACGCGGAGTGTTGCGGACATGCGGCAGAATGGAATTTGTAGCCTCTGCTGTTTTTTGCAACCATTTTGGATGACTAGCTGTAATTAGCCTATGCATCGGAGAGAAACGCTGTCAAATATGTGTTCCTTCGTCCGATTTTCATGTTTTTAGGGAACGAGCTTTTTCTAAGACAGGCTCGAAACAGGGCCTTGTTTGCCAGCTTTATCCGCAACATTTTTTTTTACTGAGAATGGCTACATAAACAAAACGCTTTGATACATTTGTTATTCACTGTCATTAAACGCACTGCGGTACAATGTAAACATATTTGGAGTCGAAAAGGTGCTGCCTGTCCATTCAATGACGAGCCTTTCATCAAATCGAATAAAAGTCTTCAGCCGTCATTGAACAAAATGTAGAAACCCTGTAACATATCAGTACCTTCCATATTCGGTTTGGCAGTGGTTGTGCACACATTTTATGACAGCGTTCCTATTCTTGAGAAACAGGGAATGGTTTAAGTTCTCGGTACTGCTTTGCAGTTTTTGAAATGCCACCTAATTGTGTGCCAAATATTGTTGTGTACGTTTGCTGTATGGTGGGCGGGGGACCTAGTGGCTCAGGTGTAAGACGTTCAGAAGCGTACCAAAGACATTGGCCTGATTTTCTTGAGGAAAAGGTCGGGTTATATTTTTAACTGTAAGATCAATTGTCTGTTCAACTGAATGACCCATTGGTGCACACGTAAGGAAGTGGCATTTGGCTGGTTAAGAATGAAAACAATATGGAAATACTCTTAATACTTAAATTTGTGCTGTAGGTAGGCAGCATGGTTTGTTTATCCTCTCAGTTGGGGAAATATAATGCTCTCCTTCAATACCAGCAATACCGAGGAAATTATCGAATATTACAGGCAAATAAAATTTTCTGTTTTAATTTTTGTATTGGATTAGCAGTCCAAAAACATTATTTGGTGATCCAGTGTCCATTACTTGTCAGAAATATCTAATATCTAGTGGTGTATGTATAGGTGAATCCCATTGAATAGAAAACACTATGCATTGTTTTGAAGAATACAACCAGCAAGTCAAAAAATGACCTTTGCTGGCAATGAATGTCAATTTGTTCATAAAGTCTGTATGAAATTCCTCAATGAAATAAGACCATAAATGTTTACATTTGGGAAATTTAGTAGACATTCTAATTTAGAGCAAATCACATCAGCAAAAGGGCATCCAGTAGGCTTAAGCAAGAAACATAGGCTATACCATACATTATTGTTAGTGTAACAACCAGGGGGGAAAGTAAGCCGTTACGGTCCGGTACGCAGTACCAGGAAGATGGGAGAGCGGCTGCCTGCTATAAAGCTATTTTAAAATGCATGAAGTGAGAGAGAGATGAAGGTTTTGGTAATAGTACTGGCAAGAATTTAAAACCACTTTCACCCCTGGTAACAACCAACAGTAGTAATGATATTGTCAGCCTACAAGACATAAAACTATTAACATTTTGATTGTCTTTGAGCAAGCATTAGCAAGACAGTTTCATCTGAGTCTAGTTGTAAAGTTGTTTTAGTTGCTTGCTAGTGAGCAGGGTGAATTCATTTTCTAGTTGTGTGAAATAAGAAACTGAGTGGAAAGCAAGCTAAAATACTTGGTAAACCAGTTTGCAAACTTATGGTTACCCTTTGTTGACTCAGATCGTAACATAAAAATGGGGAAAACGTTTAGATTGTGACTAAGCTGTTTTGTGATGAAAAACATCATTTTGGTGTAGCTAGCTGTATATGGCAAGGTATTAACAAATGTCAGTCAACTCTGAAACTAGCAAGGTGAAATGTAAAAATTGATTTGCAAGTTGATGTCATTTTTATAATTCCCCCTGCATGCTGTGATAGGCTCTGGTCTCTTGAGACCATAGAAGATACAGATAATGGGTGGAATAATTTATCTGACTGCTGTAGTCATGCGGAATTTGAAGTGATATGTAAAATGGACCTGCAATATCACGTGAACAATATATATAGAAAACTTGAGTTATTTTTGTTTATCCACACAGATCCAAGTAGTATTTTTTCCCAATTCTAGTGAAGTAAATGTTTTTTTTATGTAATATTGGTGGATAGTTGATTTTAAAGAAAATTAAAGTAATAGTTTTAATTTTTTTTTTTTAAAGGGAAGACTATCTTTAGTACACAAGTAATCTTGTTTTCTGATAGGCAGCCGTTGAAGTAATACCTGTTATACCTCTTTTTCATCAGCCTAAACTGTACAGGTCAGTTATTGAGGATGTGATCAACGATGTCCGGGAGCTCTTTCTTGACGAGGGCGTCGATGAGCAAGTCCTTCTTGAACTGAAAACGGTAGGTTTTTGTTTTTTTTTTTTGTTTTTTTTAAATCCCCTCTTGCTTACCAAAACAGAAAATGTCAAGCCATAGCAGCAACCATCTTCCACTGATGTAAGAGAAAGCCTTGAGCATGTGACTAATTCATGTGGTGAGTGGCCCTTGCCTCTTTTCACAGTGCAGATGCTTCACCAATCACATATAGCCTTCCCCAGGACACAGGCAGCCATGGTTCCTAGCATTGCTCCATTTGAAGCCATAACTACAGTTTTATTATTAGACTTAATGAATGCAGGTGGCCATTTCAGCACTCCCACTCTGAACTTTCAGAGACACCTATTTAACTGCTCGCAATGTAATGGAGAGCAAATGGAACAAAAGCCAGAACCACCTCTGGGACCCCAGGGATAGGGCTGTTTACCCTGGCCCATGTCGCCAGAAGAGCACACAGTCAGCATAGACTCAGGTCACTGTGGCACCACCCCAGCTGGCCAGGAGTGGCCGCTAGAGAGCGGTGAGAGTTTTGACCTCTAAGCATTTTAACCTTGATCTTTCCTCTGTGAGGCCCAGCCAGTGAAATTTGAGCTCCCAGATTCACCACTGCACCTGCATCTGTGCCTCTGCTGCTTGACCCACTGCAACCAAGCCACACCTAATGGGTGCATTTGAACATGTCACCATTTTCTGGAGCCTTTGTTGAGTTTTATGAAAACAGAATTTAAATGTTGTGTTTTTGGTGAATGAAGATGAAAAGCTGTCTAGCTTTTTGGCCTCCTCAGAAGTGTTGTTTATTGTGAGTTGTTGAATTCGAGGAAGTCTGCTGATCTCTAGTCACAGAGGTCCAGTGTGTCAAACCTTGAGCCCAAAGCTCGAAGACTGATCTTCCCAACCAGCTGATCAGTTGTTATGGAAATGGTCATTTCAACTGTCATTTCGATTTTTTAGGTTCTTCCTTCTGTGTAATGTTACTACATTACTACTATCACAGGTTTTGAAATGTACTGGATTGAAAGGTCTCCGTGGCACCCTCTGGCCGTTGGAGACCAAGCTGGCTGTCAGATAAAGGTCTCTGTCGGGAATTGTGATGGTTCTCTGTTTCTTCATAGCTGTGGGAAAGCAAGCTGATGCAGTCGAAAGCAGTGGAGGGCTTCCACACAGAAGAGCAGCAGGCGCAGGCCCAGGTGCAGCAGGTACCGCAGGTGCAGCAGGTCCCCCAGCAGCCGCAGAACCACACCCAGCAGGTCATCCTGCCCCCAGCTCAGCCAGGTATGCTGCATTCCCCCAAGCTCTGTGATGTGTGGTTCAACCCTTTGAATCCCACCTGAGTAATGTGTGGTATGGCCCTTTGATCCCCTGAGTGATGTGTGGTACAGCCCTTTGATCCCCTGAGTGATGTGTGGTACAGCCCTTTGATCCCCCTCGAGTGATGTGTGGTACAGCCCTTTGATCCCCCTGAGTGATGTGTGGTACAGCCCTTTGATCCCCCCTGAGTGTTGTTGGTACAGCCCTTTGATCCCCCTTGAGTGTTGGTGGTATAGCCCTTTGATCCCCACCAAGTGATGTGCGGTACAGCTCTTTGTTCAGGTTTTTGAATGGAAAGCTTCCACTCCTGAATATCCTTTTGATTCCTAATGAGTGTTTCTCTCTGTCCCCTGCCCCCTCCTCTTCTGCTCTCAGCTCCTCAGCAGCAGGTCATTGTCCAGGATCCCAAAATCTTGCAGCACATGAGTGCCACAGGAATGGTAAGTTTGCCTGAGCCTATTCAAGTTGTGCAGTTCCTTTCTGGATCAGCTAAATTCCAACCAGAGTGCCCTGCTCAGATGCTGAGGAAGATTATGATGGTGTTCTGGGGAACGTTAGGTTGATGTCGGAATCTCTCGTTCTTCCAGAGTGCCGCTGCCACAGCCGCTACCCTGGCTCTTCCCACAGGAGTGGGCCCATACCAGCAGCTCATAACAAGCCAAGGTACTGACAAACCCATAATGACACAGTACTGGGGTCAAAGGTTAGAGGGAAACACCATGCTTTCTCATCTTTTTCACTTGTGCAGTAGGGCTTGGTGATATAGCCATACGGGTAATATCACACACACATTTTTTTTTTTTAAGTGCAAAAGCCACCTCCTGCATGTGATAATGCATTTCTTTTCCTCCTCATTTGTTTTTAATCACCCATGATGCAGTAGTAAACCTGCAAACTTCAGATACTGTCAACATACAATAGTTACAAGTGATGCTTTCACCTGTGGGAGTCACTGCTTGGCCTTGGAAGTTTGGAGGTGTGAAAACGTGTGACTGCGTGCGTGTGTATGTCTGGAAGTATGTTCACAGTGGTATTACTGACTTTTGCCAGTAGGGGGGGCCTTTTGAACACAGTGAGAAAAAACTCAGAGAGATGGCTCAAGTGTAATGCTCAGATTTTGATATTTCACACCGAGAAATTATAATATAAAAAAAAATAGTGTGATGTAAAATAAATATAATGTGAATAAAGAAATTAAATAATATACTTAGTGCATAATATGCGTGTGCATGTGCTGGAGTGTGTGGGACGGCAGAATTAACGCTCTTCTTCCCTCTGGCTCTCAGGTCAGATCCTGCAGGTGGTGAGAGCTCCTAATGGAGCTCAGTACCTGATCCAGCCCCAGCAGCAGGTGGTGCTGCAGCAGCAGGTCCTGCCCCAGATGCAGCCTGGCGGAGTGCAGGCCCCGGTCATTCAGCAGGTCAGCCCCAGCCCCTGCTCATAGCCCACAGAGCTGAAGCCCCGGCATGGGGTCATAACCCACAGAGCTCAGTCTCTCTTGCACTGGGTCATAACCCACTGAGCTCAGGCCTTGTTGCACTGGCTCACAACCCACAGAGCTCAGGCTCCCTTGCACTGGGTCATAACCCACTGAGCTCAGGCCTCGTTGCACTGGCTCATAACCGACAGAGCTCAGTCTTTCTTGCACTGGGTCATAACCCACTGAGCTCAGGCCTCGTTGCACTGGCTCATAACCCACTGAGCTCAGGCCTTGTTGCACTGGCTTATAACCCACTGAGCTCAGGCCTCGTTGCACTGGCTCATAACCCACAGAGATCTCAGGCCCCCTTGCACTGGCTCATAACCCACAGAGCTCTCAGACCCAGGTTCATAGGACTTACTGTAGCAGTCATTGCTCTACCATGGACATGGCAGCTGAGAAGTTGGTCACGTTCTATGAGGGTGGTTTGAGAAAATGTGAAGTATTTTTGACTCTTAACTCTTTTTGCAATTCAGCCACTTTCCTGGAGCTCTTAATCGCCAACCATATATCACTGTTAATATTATTTACTGAAATGTTATGGCTCTGAAGTGCACTGACCTGCAGCTCTGTCCACAGGTGCTGGCCCCCCTGCAGGGCGGAATCCCCCAGCAGACAGGAGTGATCATCCAGCCCCAGCAGATTGTCCTGGCGGGGAACAAGGTCCAGCAGAACCCCCAGGTGAGCTACGGAATGTGTCGAGAGTCAGCGTTAGGGGGAGAAAAAAAAACACTTGTCCTTGTTACAGCAATATACTTGTTTAAATAGAATTAATATTTGGCTTGTAGAAATTATATAAATTCAGCACAGTTCTGTTAATTCTTATGTAAATGTTAGCTAATTCTTCAAGTTAGAGATAAAGTACTAAATCACAAACACAGCTCTATAATAAGTTGTCAAACAGGTTTTCTGTAACGGTTATACCCAGCCAGCACCAGCTGATCAGTGTTCAGTGGGAGGGAAAAAAAGTCTATTAATATCCATCAAAGTATATTCATAAGATGAAAACTGTGGGGAAAAAAATGGCCAATTGTAAATGGAATTTTTCTTTTGGGTTTTCTGGTTGAGTCAGTGCCATAAGTATCTAGCTTTTTACACTTTTAGTTATTTGATCCATAAAGATAATTTTGAAACCTCTGAATACTCTGAATTTAGCCAAAAAAAAAAAGACTCCCAATTTTAAGGGTCCAGTATGATTTTTAGTTGGTTTGAGACAAAAAGCAATGCTGTCTACAATGCAATATATTGTTTTTCTTTTGTGGGATAATAAATTAAATAATTTGTTTATGTTTGATAGGTCATGCAGGCGACTGCAATGGCTGCGCAGGCAGGACAGGGAGCTGCACAGGTCCAGCAGCAGCAGGTTCAGCAGGCACAGGCTCAAGCTCAAGCGCAGGCTCAAGCGCAGGCTCAAGCACAGGCTCAAGCGCAGGCTCAAGCGCAGGCCCAAGCTCAGCAGCAGCAGCAACAACAGCAGGCCACCCAGCAGCCTCAACCTCCCATGATGCTCCAGGTCGATGGTGCCGGAGACACGTCCTCTGAAGAGGAGGAGGAGGATGAGTATGACGAAGATGAGGAGGATGACAAGGATAAAGATGGGGCAGAAGATGGGCAAGTTGAAGAGGTTTGATTTCAAATTCTTTTTTTTTTTTATTCGTGCGTTTATCAGTATTAAAATTTTTCTTTTTGAACGTGTTGAAAACCCGTTCCCAATTTGACCCAATAGGAGCCACTGAACAGCGGAGATGACGTGAGCGATGAGGAGGGCCAGGAGCTCTTTGACACTGAGAACGTCGTCGTGTGCCAGTATGACAAGGTGACTTGCACCTGCCCTGTCGGACCTCCTGTAGCACACTTGCACAAAACCACACACTAATAGTATCCTCTTTGATATGTTAAAGATGCACATAGTAAGTTACAACGGTAGTCACATAATGCACACAAATTTCACACAATTCTCCTTATAAGGGTAAGCCCAAGGCTGTGAAGATGGAGTAACACTGACGCAGTTGATCAGCATCAAAGGTGACCTTAACCTTTTTCCATCTGCTTCAGATCCACAGAAGCAAGAACAAGTGGAAATTCCACCTGAAAGACGGAATTATGAACCTGAATGGAAGAGATTATGTCTTCTCCAAAGCCATTGGTGACGCCGAGTGGTAAAACTCTAGCGGGGCAAATCTGGATATTTCCGTCGGACGATAAAACGCAAGACACATCATAAACTCTGACTAGGCGCATTTCAGAGGCCGTGCCGAGCGAGGTGCATGGGACACGCGGACGATGACGACACTCGTACACGTGCCCGCCCACACACACACACACACACTCACACTCACAAAAACACACACATGAACATACACGCTCACACACACACACACACAATCAAGCCACTCCCTCCTCCCAACGCGTTTCACGCAGCATCAGTTTCCGTATTTGCCACACGTTCACTGGCAACTGGATCCTGGAGGACGCAATGTTTTTTTTTTTTTTTTGTTTTTTTTTCCCCTCCTGAAACAATTCCTTTTTACCTGTGTACAAACTTGTAGAAATAGTGGACCAGATATGCAGCCCGTAATTTTGACCCAAATCTGCGGGGGGGTTACCAAGAGATGGATCACACTAGTCCCACAGTGTCCGCTAACTTTGCGCCAACCCACACTAGCAGTCTAAGTTGACACCAGCGGTTGAGTTTGAGAGCCTGTTTGTGATTTTTTTTTTTGGCTTATTTTAGCTTGGTCCTGGTTGTAGAGCCGCTGTAGCTGTTAAATTCCTGCCAGATACTCTGACTGATATGGAGGTCATTTACGTTATGTGTGTCTGAATGAACATTGCACCCACTATACTGCGATTGCCTTTTTTTTTTTTTTTTTTAAAGAAGGAACCAAACTCTAAGCTTACCCAAATAATAGGATCTGCATACCAGATTGGCCCTGGTCGTGGTATTAGTGCAGCGACTTGCCCTAAGGTGGTTCTCAAGGTGACGGCTGCTGCATTTTCCCAATCTTTAAGCTTTTGCCAGGATCCAAGAGACTGAAATTCCCATCCCCCCACCGACGGGTACCTGGGTGATCCCATGTATGTGAGTTAACCTTTCTAATCCCCTGGGGTCAACCGTACTAAAAGCCACAAAAATGGGTGTCACCATTGCTACCACCACCATTGTGACTTCTGCCACTGCAGCATGCTGTGTCCTGACAAGTTTTGCTTTTTCATTTTTAAAAAAAACGTCTCGTCAGTCTGTCTTCAAAGTCATATCTTTGCAATGTTAGCTTAGTAATGGTGTTTTTTTCCCAGCAATGCCCCTCTGCAGCCCGCTGCTGTAGTGTCAGACTTTCTCATAGGGTTTTTTCTATTTATTCCAGAGAGGTTGGGGCTGGGCAAAACAGCGGAGCAGGTGAAACCGCACCAAATTGTGCTCTTATTTTTTTGACACAAGTGTTCCTTTTCAAAAAGGGTTTCTTCTGCTGGCTAGATCTTTGTGTTCATCCTCCTTTATTCACTTCTGTTGTCCTGTACTTGAATTTTAACCTTATGTTTTTATCTTGTATGAATTGTCTCATAAATGTTTTTTTCCTTTCTCTCCCCTGGTGTTTGTGCTGACAGGACAGTATTTGCTGAATTTTAGAGAAAATAAAGTAACAAGTTATTTCTTACTCCACGCACTGTATTGTGTTAAAACAGAGCCCCCTCCACCCTTTTTTTTTATTTTTTGCAAATTTTCAATTTGGGCCAACGGGCTCCTAACATTTCATAGGGGGTGTGCCTGAGGCTGGAGTCACTGTCTGGAAAAGCAGCCTCTCAACAAGGGGTGCGTCCGTGTGCGTGCGTGTGTGTGTGTGTGTGTGCGCGTGCATGTGTGTGCGTGTGTGTGTGCGTGCGTGTGTGTGTGTGTGTGTGTGTGTGTGTGTGCAAGTGCATGCGTGGGAGGGGGGTGATCTTTAATGTGATGTTGATAGTAAGAGGAGGTTTTGGAATTGGCTGACTTGTGTCGATTTGAATACAGTCCCATCAAAAGCCAAGTGTACGTCTGGGTGTAGCTACATTGTCACTGTTTGTGCCTTTCAATGTTAATTTCAGCATTTTGGTATTTGTTTAAAAAAAAATAAAAGGAAATTGTTGGGGCAGGAAGGGGAGAATTTTGAAGATTGTATGTTGGCTAATCTTTATTGAAATAAAAGTCTGTTTTTACTGTTATTCTACCAGCTATGTAAATCCTGGCACGCATTTTTTTTGGAAGTGAAAATCTCGCTGTGTAAATAATGCCAATGTTTGACAAGTCCACAATTTGAATACAGTTTTATAATGTGTCCAACTGTTTCCTATTCAGTGTAGCAAATATTAATCATTAAGATTAATGTGTGTAGGGTTAAACCGTCCCCTTACAAAATGTTAAGCCGCATTGTGGCCTATTGTGAACTATTGCTGTGCTGTTTCATTTTCAGTCACTGGAGGGCAGTAAAGAGGCTTTTACTCCCCGCACATGTCTGAAAGGGGCCCAACTTAGGACATACGCGAGGGGAGGTGATAGGTGCTTCAAAAAGATAGTTTGGGACACGTTCAATTATATAGGGACATTTCAGCTCCATTGCCTGTGAAACCGATCAGGTGAGGAATTGCCAGGTCTGCAAGCTCCAGTGTCAGTGGTACGTCTCTGTGGACAGAAGGACACCAGTGATTTGGTACAGAATGGTGGCCCTATAAAAAACAAAAAATACTTTCGAGACTAGGGAGTTATTTTGTGTTTATCACATGCAGGTGACTTCAGAGTAGACATCTGTGCAGTAAGATCTTCAGAATGGCAGATTGATGGAACTAGAGGTTCTCTGACGTTTTTCATACTTCAATGTTCACCATTTTTGAACAACAGGATGTGGTATGTAGCTGGCCTTTGAAACTTAATTTGCATGGAAACTTGTTCCTGATGAAGCAAAAATCGCACATTATGACTTGGCCGAATCAGTGAATAGATCGTATGCAGCAGCTGCTCCGACGGTGTGATTTCCATGAAACAGGCTCCAGCTTTCATCCTGCAGGAGAGAACGAGGGGTCATGAAACCAAAAATTAGAAGAGCTGATTTAAACCAATCACCGTGTTAAAAAGCAGAGCCCATGAAAATAAAACGGTCATAAAAATGTGTTTGCCACCCAAAGAAGTGAAATGGTAGATTTATGCAGGACTGGAACCTAAGACAGACCCAATGGGTGGAGAAATACAGTTGGCACCCCTGTCGCTTTTATTTCTCTGGCCAACTTTTATGGTTACCCACTATTCCCCCTTTCTGGCTTTCCTTTCTCATTACCCATAATTCCCCCTTTCTTGTTTTCCTTTCTGCTTACCCATAATTCCACTGGTTTTCCTCAAGATGGAATTCGCTGGATTCCACTTAATCCGTGTGTTCAATGTCCAACAAGATAGACCAAAACATTGGGTGATATGAGGGGGTTGGGTAACGAGAAAGAAACTTTGTGCCAAAACTGATCCTGTGTGATTACACTGAACTTAATTGTGAAGGTCTCACTGGAGGAGGCTTGTTGAAACAGGAGCATCATGGTGATTCAGTGAAAATGGAGTGCAAAGCACACAACCAGCTCGAACTTTGTCTTGATTAGAGCAGGAAAATCAACCCTATGCAGGTGCAGATTTGAGCCCCCTTTTCCTGTGAAGGTAGAAGTGGAAGGTGGATGAGAACCCGCCGTGCACTTGTCTGGGGAATTTGTTTTGGACTGGGGGGGAGAAGCCAGCCGACTGAATCTGCTGGATGCAGAAACCGCATCGGCCGCAGACACTCAGAGAGTCAGGCCTGTGAAATTGTTTTGGTTTTGTAGCACTTCAGTCTCACTGAGCAAGAGGGCAAAAAGCTGCTTTTTGCTTTCACACTAATTTTCCAAATGACCTCTCTGTGTCCACTGACCTCAAGCAGAAAAATGGAAACCTATGTATTTAAAGAAATCTTTTTTTTTTTTTTTTTTTTTTCCACAAAGGCAATCATTGATGATAACACAATGGTGGTCTTTTGTCTCCATTTAGCAAACATAAAAACAGAATAAAGCTTTTTCATGGCTGTTACCCTCCTATAGAAAGATTAGCTGTTTGGAAAATGTGTACAAAAAACTGATACATTGCCATTTCAGCACAGTTTGATAGAAAAAAAATCATAAATTATTCTCAAGAAAGATTGTTTCACAGATTTAAGTGAATTCCCTAATTCGATTTCTGATTTTAATTTCTGTCTTTCTCAATGCAGTATGTTACATCAGTAAAATGATATTTGTCTTTGAACTTTCCACCCGTTCCAAAAAATCTGCTCCAGAAAAGCACAGAAACCAGTTTATTTTTTGAACCAGGGTTGGATGGGTGTGTTAATTGAGGCTGGAACTGGGATAAAAGAATGTTAACTTTAAAAGTTATTACTTAAAACAGAAATGTTCTGATCTTGGCAGAGTTGATGTTACAGAGGAAGAGTATGCTGTTGAAGGAATTTGTGAGCTTACACTTATTATACACACTTGGCTCACACATCATCAAGACAGCCCCACCACATTTTTATCAGAATATCTAAAAAAATCACAGTCCTTTTTCCCTGAGGACTGAATGAGGTTGATTTTGGGGGTCCTCACCCATACAATCAGAATTAAATATTTTTATTAGAACAGGGATGGTCCACCTTGGTTATGGAGAACTGTAGCTAGTAATGGTTGGAACGAGAGGTGTGTCCCAATACTCCACATTAATGAGTTAACGGCCAGAACACTGCGTGGATCTGCCGGAACATCATTAGCCACCCCTGCATTAGCATAATTCATAGCCTCTCAGATCCTGGGATGAGGATCTGCTGTGTCTGTGCTGTGTTTTAATTTCAACCAGAATACCAACTTGTGAATAAAATACGGGCTGTTAATTGTTCTTAATTACACACTTTTAAACTCTATTGAAGAATGGTCCACCAATTATCCTGGTGTCGTTACCTTGGACAGTTGATCTAATTAGTTGTATCACTCGGTACTAAACTGAGCATGGGCAAAACCAAGTGTATAGTAGAGACAAGGTAGTTGGAAGATAAACCATGCCATTCCAGGAGTTGATGGACACGTTTAGAGTTTGTATGTAATTATTTTATAGCACCCTTTTCTTTTTCATGTCATGTTTTACAGATCATTAATTGATGCGGTTATGTGTGTTGTTCATTTGTTGTATTTTGTTTTTGTTGAGTTATTTGATTTTATGAATATGGTATACTAGAGGAAGGAGCTGCTTACATGTAATGGAGGGATTGCTGGCCTTCAGGTGTCATATTTACGCAGCCATGATGCATTTTTGTTCTGCCAGTTTGCAACATTGTTTATTATGTGGTTTTTATTTTTTCTAGTATTTTTGTCAGTTCTAAATATCAGTACTCAATTCTGGGATCATAATCATAATATTTTTTGATAATTGCACATTCACAATTAATATGCATTCAGTTTTTGTCTTGGGATGGAAATGGAGGTTTATACAGTTTGCCTGCACAGCACTGTCCTGGACAGCCTGTTCAGGAATAGGCTAGTTAAATGCAAGAAATGCAGGTGTCGGGCTTAAGCTCCTTGCCGTAAGAGGTGCAGCATGCATTTCTACATACTGTCCGACAGGAGAAGAAACACTTATTAAAGACCTCACGCTTCAAAGAAAACAAGTGTAACGGTCATGCTTACAGCGATGTGTTTCAAATTGAGCAAATCCCCAATGTTATTCGTGAGCAGGACACAAAAGTTTCGTGTTGTCTAGGTCTTCTGGCAGAAATGGTTCTATTTTCTCCCTCTTTATTCTTCGCCCGGAAAAGATCTCTTTGGAACTCTTCAGAAATTCCCTGAAGTTGTCTTGGGTTTGAAATGATAACCAGATGTTTCTGGGACCGTGTGGATGAAGGTGTTCTTGTTTTAATCAGGAGGGGTGCAAATGGGGCGCAAGCTCTCGGGAGGGGGGGCCGCGTGTCTGTTCCCGTTTCGTCTGGATTGAGACGGACCTTCTGCACGTGAGATCTATCGTCTTTGATTGTTTTAGTCAGCCGTTTCCCCTGGAGGAAAACCGAAAACTCTAGTCTGCTTGAAAAACTATTAAATTCCAGAGAAATATTTCTGAAAAATAATGTTTATGTTATTATACCTGTCTCTAATTGCTAGAAAATAGATAACAAGCAAAATATTGCTTTGGGAATTGAACCCGTGACTTTGGGTAATCGTGTTTTCTTAAAATCATGAGAATGTTCAGAAGGAATTGCTTGGCTAGCCCCGTTTTAAAGAGTGGAAACAGTGTTTAAATAGGAAAGGTAGTTTGGTGTCACGTAATTTTCTGTATGTGTGTGTAAGTGTGTGTGTGAATGTTGAGAATATTTCCTTGCTTCTCTTTCTCCAAGCCCACCTCATTTGAACAGGTGGTATTGAGCCTCTGAGAGACCAAAGTTGCCTATGACCATCACCCTGGTACTTTAAATTAGAGTTCTCTCTGGCCGCTTTCTTATTGAACCCAATGGGACAAATTTAGGCAGAATCTCACTCTATGAGTACCCACATATCTATGGTGACGCACAGCGGCACCAGGGCGTTGGTTTTAGGCTGCATTACTCTCTCAAAGCCTCATCCACTAATCAATCACGTAGCACATGCTGTGCATATTTGAAAAATATCTATGCACTAAGAATGACACAGAGATGGGTTCAAATTCCAACAAAACTAGTTGATTTCCCCCAGTAATCATGCCCGCTGGTTTCAGCAAGAGAGGGCCGAGAGCAAGTGACTCCTCTGTTTCACGGGGCAACAAGTCCTCCCTTCTATAAACGCTCCAGACACACCACCAATCACCCGCTGCTCGTATGGTTAGAGGATTGTGAGGCCGAGATATTCTCAGTTTGGTTGAAGCTCGAACTGGGAAAAGGGGGAATTAAGTGAAATGCCCATCTAGATCATTAGGGTTATGATGCTTCCCCCGGAGAGACTTTTCAAAGATCAAATGTAGCACCTTGTGTTAGAAATGCATCCCTACCTCATTATAAGCTCAATTTTGAATCTCTATGCATTAAAAGCTGAGACAGTGGTGCAGCTGAGGCTCAAATACCTAACTGCATGGTTCATGCTTTGCTTTTCAGAAGAAGCGTCTTCATAGTGTGTGCAACAGAACATGCAAATATGATTTCCTAACTTTTTCGAGCATCGACTTTGGCTCATTACTAGTTTTTATTAATCTTGCACAGCCTTTGAGTTCATCTTCAGCAAGGGTGCTGATAATTCTGGAGTTGACTGTACATGTTACTACAGGAATATGGGAAAAGGCCGTTCAGTCCAGCTAGGCTCATTATTTTTCTGCAGACTTCAAAGCATCCAGCACTGCATGAAGCCTGGATTTGAACAATCAAAGGGTTACTGCCTTGCATGACCTTGCAAGCTATTCCAAGAATGATAACACTTTGTAAAAAATAGTTCCTGAAATCATTTCAGAATTTATATTTACCTCCCACCAATGTCACCTTATTGACATATCTGAGAAAAAAATGTATTTCACCTTTTTAATCCCATTTATAAATTAAAATCCCACTTGTATTCCCATTCAGTCTTCATTTTCTAAATTTGAAAAGTGTGAAAAGATTTTTGTATTTTTGTACATTTTAAGTTTTGTATCAGGTATCAGTTTAGTTACCCTTTCCACCTTTCTTTCTTCAAAAGTTTTTTAAACACCTGAACAGAAATGAAGCAGTTGCCTTGCTTCTTAAGTGCTAAAAGTACAGTGCTGGTGAAAACAGACTTCTCTGTCTATTTCATGGCAATGGAACAGGGATCCCAGAGGAGACAATTATGTGTGTATTCTTAAAAAAAGAGTCATTTATGTTCACAAATGTTAATATCCCATTTATCATGTAATATACAGTACATATGAAAACACAAATTGTCGATACTTTCAAGTATGTCATCTAATGTGTATATAGTGGTAAAATCCAGTCTACAACATATGCATTAAATTGCATATATAATGTCATGTAGTTCAGTGGCAATAATTTATTTGTTTTAAGAAATCATTGGCTTGGTAAAAAAATCTTGTGTCTCCCTTTAAATTCAGTATATGAGCAGAGAGCATCACCAGTTGCTCTCAGTCAATGATTCTGGGCTCTGTGACTGATACAATTTATTCAAATCACGTAACTAAAACATCTCATATGTAACATAATAAAAGTCTGCTCTCTCGTCCAGATTTTTTTTACAATGTCAACAATGTACAGCAACATAACACCATACGATTTGAATGACTTTATATAAAAAAACTCATATTTTTAGGGTTTCAGATTTTAACATATTATATATAATTTTACACCACAGTATAGGAGTGGGAGGATCAAGTGGGAGGAAACCTGCTGTTTCAGGGGTAATGGGGCCCCTAAGGGCCATCCTATTGGGAGGAAACCTGCTGTTTCAGGGGTAATGGGGCCCCTAAGGGCCATCCTATTGGGAGGAAACCTGCTGTTTCAGGGGTAATGGGGCCCCTAAGGGCCATCCTATTGGGAGGAAACCTGCTGTTTCAGGGGGTAATGGGGCCCCTAAGGGCCATCCTATTGGGAGGAAACCTGCTGTTTCAGGGGTAATGGGGCCCCTCAGGGCCATCCTATTGGGAGGAAACCTGCTGTTTCAGGGGTAATGGGGCCCCTAAGGGCCATCCTATTGGGAGGAAACCTGCTGTTTCAGGGTAATGGGGCCCCTAAGGGCCATCCTATTGGGAGGAAACCTGCTGTTTCAGGGGTAATGGGGCCCCTAAGGGCCATCCTATTGGGAGGAAACCTGCTGTTTCAGGGGTAATAGGGCCCCTAAGGGCCATCCTATTGGGAGGAAACCTGCTGTTTCAGGGGTAATGGGGCCCCTAAGGGCCATCCTATTGGGAGGAAACCTGCTGTTTCAGGGGTAATGGGGCCCCTAAGGGCCATCCTATTGGGAGGAAACCTGCTGTTTCAGGGGTAATGGGGCCCCTAAGGCCATCCTATTGGGAGGAAACCTGCTGTTTCAGGGGTAATGGGGCCCCTAAGGCCATCCTATTGGGAGGAAACCTGCTGTTTCAGGGGGTAATGGGGCCCCTAAGGGCCATCCTATTGGGAAAAAACCTGCTGTTTCAGGGGGTAATGGGGCCCCTAAGGGCCATCCTATTGGGAGGAAACCTGCTGTTTCAGGGGGTAATGGGGCCCCTCAGGGCCATCCTATTGGGAGGAAACCTGCTGTTTCAGGGGTAATGAGGCCCCTAAGGGCCATCCTATTGGGAGGAAGTCTGCTGTTTCAGGGGTGACGGATGGTAGCTGCTTTCAGGGGGTGGCTCCTGCCCCTGTCCCTGCCTTGAGCATTCCTGCATGCTGAGCAGGGCTTTGGTGTTATGGGGTACCCTCCTGTCTTTGTCCCGGTCCCCACGGCCCATAACACTACTGTGCTTGGAGGACACAGTCTGCCCACGGAACACCTGAGCCCGGTGCTGGCAGAAGCCCAGCCTGCTGAGCAGGATGAAGACGTCGCCCTGGAAGGCCTTGGTGAAGATGGCGTAGAGGAAGGGGTTGGCACAGGAGTTGAGTGGGTAGAAGAGAACCAGCAGGATCTTGGAGCTGGACACAGTGATCAGGGGCTGCCCCAACACCGCTGACAGGGCGTAGAAGGAGATGGGCGCCATGCACAGAAAGTCGGTGAAGATGAGGACAGCCATGCGCTTGGCAATGTGCGTGTCCTTGCTCCTGATGCCACCAGAGGAGCGGTAGCGGGGGTTTCGCACAGCACAGTAGATCTTGCAGTAGCAAGCACAGATCACCACAAAGGCCAGGATGTTGAGCAACAGCACTGAGACCACGTAGACCTGGGCAGCGACCGATTCGGTGTCCATGGGCAGGCAGATGCTGACCTTTTGGTAGCTACTGACTCCAGCCAACGGGAGCAAGGCCAGGAGCAGACAGAGGAGCCACCCGACCAACATGGCGCCCCCAGCGTGGGTCAGTCTCAGCTTCCTGTCCAGTCGCATGGCGAATGTGATGGCGTACCAGCGCTCCAAGGTGATGACCGTGAGTGTGTAAACCGACAGCTCGCAGGCGAGGACCGTAAAGAAGCCGGCCGCGGCACATCCCGGCCCTGTCTGCCAGTCGATGGCGTGGTTATAGTATTCGGTCCTGGTGTGGAGGTCCACTGAGGCGATGAGGAGCAGGTAGATGCCCATGCAGAGGTCTGCGAAGGCCAGGTTGCACATGAGAAAGCGGGAGACGGAGAGCTTGTAGTGGCTGCTGAGGAGGATGAACAGGACCAGCAGGTTACCCAAGATGGCCAGCAGACTGACGAACCAGACAGAGATACGCAGGAAGGCAGAGCCCATCACATCTTCGCAGGGGTTGAACTCGTCCGGCAGAGGGCTACAGGCTACCTCCATGCTCTCCTCACACACCACATAGTCGTAGCGGCTTTCAAACTCATGGCTCACATCCTCCTGGGGGTTCTTCAGGGTCTCACCAAAACCTATCTCGCCGTTGTCTTCGGGACGCCCACCAAAGTAAGCATGGTAGTACAGGCCACCATAAAAACCGCTTCCACTGCGATGGTTGCCATCGGGGGCCCCTGCCAGGAAGGTCTCCTCATCATCAGGGTCACCCCCATCCTCAGGACGGTCCCAGGGGGAGGACGATGAGGAGGAAGAAGAGACCTGAAACACACTCACCGACCGCTTCTGGTGCTGCTCGTACGGAGTGGTCCAGTTGCAGAAGAGGTACTCCGGGTATCTGAAGCATTAGATCAGAGGTGTCAATTTAAAATGCTTTAGGGCTGCATTGTCTGCAAGCTTTCTGCGGCTTCTTTTCTATCATCAATTCCAAGTTGTTTGGTGCGTCATGTTAAGGTTTATGGCTACCTATGAAATGTGTGTGTGTCTGTGTGTGTATGTGATAGTGTACAGCAGCTTCCCATTGCCTATTGTTCCCGCTGTCTGTGCATCTACTGCTCGACTGAGGCATATGCCTTTAGAATTACAGATTCAGTTGCAAGCGGCCTTGAATGCACCATTCACTGTCAAACAACCCACTTCTGTGCTAACCTGGGTTTAGATGCAAGCCAGTCAGAGCATTTACAGAGAAGGGGGAGGGGGAAGGACAGTACTATGTGATCAGTGCAATCATTGTAATCAAATTGTTATAGTATTGCCGATTACACCTTTAATGATTGTGTGATTTTTACCGTTTTTTAATGGGAACGTGGGAGAAAGCCTTTTCTTAAAGCTAGCTTGCCTTTTCACTGTGTGACATCACACAGGGTATTCAATGCCTTTTATCCATTCAACGTGTGAAGAATACAAAGCTCCCCAAGCCTGTGTGCGTCTCCCTCTCTTAATCCTTTTTTGTGTTTTCAAACTGGCTAATTAAAAGGCATTCTTAGTCTGCAGTATTCCATGGGCGAAGGGCCCCATTGTGACCTAGCGGAGGAGGAAGAGGAGGCCTCCCCTGGCCACACTCACCCCGGCCTCCTCTTCAAACTCTTCAGGCCACAGCAGTGGCTGGGGTAGGTGAGGTTGGCCTTGACCAAATGGCGGAAGGCCTTGATGGGCGGCAGCTTCTTGAGGGTCCAGGTGTTCTCGGCCTTGAGCTCCCGCAGTGAGTGCAGCCCCCTCGAGGGCAGCGATGTCACACTCGTTAGAGACACATCACTGCCACAACAAACAGAACAGAGGGAGTGTTGGGGGGGGATAGCAAATAATAGCTCATTGTTCCATTCAAATGTCCCACTGGACTTTCAGAAGAGGAAGGGCAGTCATCCAGGCACCATCTGCAAGGCCAGTGCTTGGAGTATATTGAACTGACTTGATTCAATTTATTGTCATACTTTTTAAAGAAAAAAAAAAAGAAAATCATTCAGCTGACCCTGGCTGTATGGCACTTCTTGTATTCTTGGGACTTTTAACAGATACATTCTGTCTGACTGGAATGCAAAACACTGACTATCCATCTGTTTCCATGTTGCGAAGCCATCCTTAGTAAATACATCTTTCTTCAACAAGACATTGTGTTATCTGAGGCCAAGTCAGCCTCTCTAAAACACTTTGTTTGTACCTTGACGTGCGCAGCTGCAAGTTGGACTGCTGAAGCTGTTGTTATTGTATGCTGCAATGTGAAGTCCACCGTTTCAGCAGATGCCTTTGACTCAAGCAAAGGTGTGTGTTCTTTGGTGTGTTGTTGACTGAATGAAGCCTTGATTGGCCTTCATAGGAACTTGCTTTGTATGGATGTTGAATAGACTAACCTGTTGAACAGACTAATAAATAGATAATGATAATAATGACAGTAATAAAGTGTTGTCATAAAGGTAAGTCTCTTGTTCTAGGGATGGTCTGACCACATGAGCAAGCAGAGATATTTTTTGGGGCCCTGTAGAAGGCCTCCAATGGCTTAGCATGGGGGGCCCTAATGACTGTCCACCTACTGAAACAAAGTTCACACCTGTTCATTGGTTACCTCATGATTACCAGAAATTACCAAGAAAATATGTAATTATCAGTCGACTATAAAATTTATGTTGAAACAATATGTTTTTGCAGCACCTAATGTTTAAACTAATCATTTTAAAATGTCTGTATGCAAGCACAACATACACACATCAGTAACTCTTTGGAGGTTAGCCAAATGAAACTCAGCATGTGGTGTCGAAATATGTAAAAATAACTAAGCAGATCGAAATTTTAGTCACATTGTTTTAAAGTACTTCTTAGGATTACTTTTTAGAGTGTTGTCCAAATGAAATTGAGTTTATGGAACATGTTTTGTTTTTTTTTTTGCAGTAAATAATATTTTTGAAACAAATTATACATGTTTCCTTCTTTATCTTTAAGTAAGAATGTAAAATATAAATGAAATGAAGCGTACTGTCAGAACACTCAAGTGTGGGGGAGCCACTGCAAAATTCTGCTCAGGGACCCCAATTAAGACTGTCCTTGTATAAAACTATGTGGTCGGTGCCACAGGTCACGGTTCAGGAAAACATGCCGGTTGTATGTCTCCGGAGGCATCAATAAATAGATTTCTGATTTCACTGTCCTCCTGGACCGTTGCACAACACTGCACCTCAGCTGCAAGAGTCTGATTTTGTCATTCGAGATATTTGGACGATGACATCACGACGATGACTTCACCGCAACATGTCCAGGAAAGCGCTCTGGATAATAAAGTTATGAGAGTGAAATGATTTATCCAGGCTCTTTCCAGACCTGATAGAGAGGGTAAAGTTTCAGCTCGAAAACTGACTTCAGCTGGGGAGGAATAAGAAAAAAAAGGACGGATACTTCACCAGTCCATAAGTCACCAAAAAAGAGAACTATTAATAATTATAAGCCCTCTGACTTTTCACTTAAGCGGGAACAGCCTGGCGACGTGTCGCATGTGTGTAGGAAGTATTTCACACACGTCGGTGGAAGAATGTGCGGTCAGATTACATCCCTTTTTCCTGCATAGCGGCAAAGCCGTTGTCAACCGCTTTTTGCTTTGTCCAAAATTCCATGGCATAAGGTGTCAATGGCATCTTTTTGCCCATTAATTAATTTCCTTTTTTTATTGCAGTATATTTCTCATTTTAAATATGGCTGCAGAATTAAAATATACAAAATATACAGAGAGGCATATAATGGGAAGTCATGTTGTTATGTAAGATAGGGATCAAAAAATGGCCATTAAGAAAAAACATTCCTTCAGTTTCTTAGAAAAAGGAAAATGTCTAGTCTAAGGGTTACTACTTACGCACATGCTGTGCACTGTCTTGCTCTTACTTGAAGTTGTGTGCTCCACCCTGGTCTTTTTTAAAGTTCTGTGCAGACAGGTAGACAGAATGGAGGCTCCATGCACCTGTGTCTTCCAGAGTGTACCAGAAGCATTTGACCCTGAAATACTCACAGCTGCATCGGACCACTGATGGCTCCAGCGAAAGCCCGCTCGTCTATCCTGACCAGGTGTTTGTTTCTGTGGAGGTACCTGTTTGGGGGGGTTTGGGGGTTAGAAAGAGGGTCATAAACCTGTTTCCATGGTACTTTGGACAATACACATGTACCTACAAGTTAGTTTAATGGAAGTGCTGTGGCGTTTGAAAGTTTATGAAACTGTGGTAAAAACAAGGTATGCATTCCCACTCCCTTCTGAATTTCGCTTTGGATAGGGGTCTGTCTTGAGTGTTGGTTTAAATTACGAGCTAGTCATCAAGAGCCGGCACTTCTGAAACATGCTACACCTTTAAAAATCCCTAAATCTAATTATAATAATAAACTCGATGGGCTAGTGTTTGCCTTGGTTTCAATGCTTGGGGATTGGTTTTTTAGCGCTGTGCGCGCGCATTTGCCAACACAAACACTGCTATGGTAAAACTCACAGCAGTGACTGTGGTATTGCTTAATTATATCCCCTTTAGGCCTGTCACAGGGGGCAGGCTCACATTAATATTTCATATCCTGACAGGAAAGCTTCACAGGGACATGCTGTACAAAAAAAGACAAGAGCGATTTAACAAAACGGGACAATTTTTTTTTTAAGGTTTCTTAAAGGAAGTAGGAGCCCCTAAGTATGACTTTCTGAGACCCTCTTTTTTTCCCTTGTAGAAAGTTAGTTTTCCCATGAGAACTGATGGCTTTGTGACATTCTTTTCTGACTAAATCCATTTAATGTCTCCAACAGTTGCATTTGGTTCCTTGTTATTGCACTTTACACTTGAGGATGGCTATACATATAAATACATATTGCTCATGGGCAAATTAAAATATACTCTCTCAGAGCATAACACCTGTGGTTTTCGTAAGTTTAGATACAAAATTGACCAACAAAAACAACTCAAATTTCTTCCTTTCCAAAAAAATTCAAACCAGATCAAGTTATTAAATTTCACCTCTTAATGAAATGAGAAACAGATACACTTTCTCTCTCCAAGTATTGACCGTCCATGCCTCAAATATAAAACAATTAAAAATACACTCTGTTCTCCTGTACCCCCAAAATCTCCACTCCCCCCTACAAATGGGCAGGGTATTCCATTTTCATTACCTAAGACACCCTACTAAATATCTTTGTGCTCTCCTCTATGAGAGCAGATTTTTAAAAATATTTTACAGATACATACTTTACATTAAAAAATTCTCCTTCTTTTATAAGTATTCCTATTATGAACACATAGCAAGGCAAAGAGAATGACGTTCAGTTGTTGTGAGGACTGAATAAGTGGGAATTTCAGTGGTTCCATAGTTAAAATGAACAAGGGGGCTTAGAGGCTCTGAAGGCAGACCACAGTAAAATGTTCAGTGTTTCATCAGATCAGTGACTTTTACTCTGGTTGAGTACAACTGGTCCCTCTTGGCCTCAGAGACACTCTGCTGGAGTTAAATTAACACCACACATTGCAGTGACTGTAAAGCAGGCTCTCAGTACTTCTGATGGACTGAATAACAGGATGGATTCTCAGTGCTTCCTGTTTCGGGGGGCAGTACTCTGTGAATTAGCCTTACACAGCATCCAGTCTGGTTCCATTGAAGGCATGTGGATGGATCTCAGTGAAACCATTGCTGTATAACATCCTGAGGGAACAAAAGCATACACAGAGGTTACAGTCTGGGAAAGAACTTTATACTCGCACTGCTTTTCTGTCTGTCACCAGAAGTCTTTCCAAACTCTGAGTTTATGGCCCACTTGATTATAAAGCAAATGTACTGTGACCAGCATTTAGCAATACTATAGTATAGTTAGACAAGTTCACCTCTGGAAATAAAATGTTAAATATTCCAGAAGCATAGTTTAATTTGTCTGATCTGGCTCTGAATGATGGATATTCAGTGACAGGTTTACAGATAAATTTTACTTCCACCAAGGAAGATCTGTCTTGAAGGTGCAGCAGGTGCTATTGGTGCCAGTTAATGCAAAGCATGGAGTGTCATCACTAGTGGAACATCAGCAAAAAACAAAATGGTGACAGTAAATTCCTTTATTTGCAGCTCTACTGTTTGTAAAACAACCAATCACAGCGGAAGCTCCACCATTTGTTAAACAACCAATCACAACAGTCCTACCTTCAAAACACAGCTGCCTTGGAAATAAGATTCATCCTGAGAACACCAACGAGCCAGACAATGCACCCGCAAAATATTATTTTTGGCCAAATGGTTAGCTACTATTTAGACTGAGTGCATGCAATAACGTCCAGTTGGATAGAAACACACCAAGAACCCTTGGCAGTGGGACTCACAGTGTCAGCCCATCGCTGGTGATGCCATGGAAGGAGTTGGCAGGAATTTCTGTAATGTAGGGATGATCTGCAATTTCACTGTAGAGAGAAAAAGATGGGTGAGTGGAGAGCAGAGACAGCACTACACCGCGAGTCTGAAGCAAAAAGAGAAACCAGGCTATACTGAGTCAGAAGGGAGAACAGAAACAGGGCTATACTGTAAGTCTGAAGGGAGAACAGAAACAGGGCTACACTGTGAGTCTGAAGAGTGAACAGAAACAGGGCAATATTGTGAGTCTGAGGGAAAACAGAAACAGGGCTACACGGAGAGACTTAGATGCTCTATACCTGTCTAAGCAAGGGGCAGTTCTGCCAACTGTTGCCAGACAAATAAACAACCTTATCTTAAAAAAATAGACACATAAATCCAATGAGTAATGGTATGTGAGTGCAGTGCAGTCTGTTAGTAGCTGGACAGTGAAACATTTTTTGCTCCGGACATACGATTTGACAGGAAGCAGTGACTGAACCTAGATCAACATAAACCTTAACTTTATATATTTATTTTTATATCTAGTCCCCCAGTTTTAGGCACCAAACGTAATTGGACAAATGAACATAAGTGAGGTCATCGCATTTAATATGTGGTTGCAGATCCTTTGCAGACAATGACTTCCTGAAGTCTACAGATCATAGATCACCTCCTTGGCGATACTCTGCCAGGTCTGCACTGTGGCCATCTTCAGTTCTTGCTTATATGGACGGCCTTAAGTGTAGTCTTCAAGTGAAAATTCAGTTGGACTGAGGTCAGGCTGCTTTGGCTGGATGTTTACGGCTATTTTCCAGTTGCATCGTAAAGTGTTGTCCAACGAGTTTTGAGGCATTTGATGTGTCTGTGTACCTTCACATTTATCCTGCTGCTGCTGTCAGCAGTGGCATCATCAATGACAACAAGTGAGTTGCTTCTATTAAGAGGCATAAATTCCCAAGCCATAATGCCACCTACACCATGTTCTACAGATGTGGTGGTATGCTTTGGATCATGAGCTGTTTGTTTTTTCTCTTTTCACTTTCCTGTTTCAATCACTCCCATACGGGACGATCTTTTACTCATCTGTTGACAACACTGCGGTCCATAGCTTAGGTTTCTTTAAATATACTTTTTTGCTCAATATAATCTGACCATTCTGTTCTTGAGGCTTACCAGGGATTTGCATCTTGTAGTGAACACTCTGGTTATGCTGGTGTAGCCTCTTGATGGTAGACTTTGTTACATCTACACCTACCTATCAGGTCGTTTGCAGTTGCTGAGCTCACCAGTCTTCTTAACAATGTACCAAATAGTTGATTTTGGCACACCTAATATTTTGGCAGAGTCTCTGATTGATTCATGCTGAGTTTCAGTCTCATGATGGTCTGCTGTACTGGCATGAACACTTCTTTTGTCCTCACTGTCAACAAGACAACAGCAGACTCCAAATGCACATGTAACACAGATAATCGGCTCTAAACCTTTTTCGCTAGCTCTTTCAGCATGAAGTAACAATAAAATGAAACACACCTGCCCCAGAAAAAATTAAGCTGACAGAGAGTGAGATTTAAATTTAAATTTGAACTTGAGAAGGACAGCGTGCGAGCAGTGCTCTTACAGTATGAAGCCGAGGTCTTCAGAGTGGATGCTGCTCATACCCGGTAAGGCCTTGAGACCAGTGTTTAAAATCCCCCTGGAATAGAATCAAGACTTTAAGGCTTCCGCATGCTTCAAACGAACTAGCCTGTACAACGTGTTGTATGATAGATCGTTCTGGCCAAGCTGAACTAACTGAACTCAAAGGTGGGGCAAGAAGCTGTCTTTCACAAGGAGGGATAGGAATAGTCAGAGTACTTATTAAAAGTAAAACAAGTGTAACTATCCCTTTTTCAATTTCTTTCTTTGCTGTATTTATTCAGTGGTCTTTTACACTTACGTCTCATAAAACAACACAATGAAAAGAGATCATCGTTAGCCGAGTTTCTCCTATTTTCATTACAAAGTTAAAACTTAGCCCATTGTTACACCTAAACACACCTGGCCAATCACTGAGGAAAGGGAGCGTAGATGTTGGAATGTCTGAGTCGGAAAGTTACAAAAATTGGCTGAGGCCAGACTCCCCATTCCGATACCCAGCTTTAGACACTTTTAGATGCTTTCCACTGTTCTGAAGCATGCAGCAGCCTTAAGTCTGCTCAGGATTAAGCCAGAAACTGGAGGAAGAGTGCCACAGTTTTAATCACTTACCATGAAAATTGATACTCTGAGTATGAGATTGCAGAGCCATGTGTGGATTTCACACATTTCTTGTGTGTGTGTGTGTGTGTGTGTGTGTGTGTGTGTGTATTACTTTGGGTGCATTATTTTCTGTAGTTTCACAGCTTCCACAGTCGATGGTGGTTAGAGTGGCACAGCCTAGAGGTCTGTCTGACTCACAGCTTTCCTGAGAGCCCATTAATATTGAAAATACCACTGTAGATCTCATAGAAATAAGAGAATTTCTACTCACAAATACTTCAGATTCGGCAGGTTTTTGAAGGCTTCTGGGTGGATGTATGACAAACTCCTGGTGTTGCGTATTTCTCTGAAAATCAAACATAAACATACAAAACTCTAGAAGCTCTGCAATTGTTTTTTTCTCCCATTGTCATGTCCCATGAAATTTTAGTCAACGTATTTTGATATTCACAAACTGTGATGCAAAAAGATGAATACAAAATTGAATCTTATTTCAGGAATGATACACTGGTTGACCATAAAAGCCACTTATTGAACAAATGTGTATGACAAGAAAAATTAAAGCAATAAAGCAAGCTTAGATATTACATTGAGTATATACTGTATATAGGCCGATTGATTGTCTATACAGTGGGGTCCCAAAGTCTAAGATCACTAGTGGAAGAGCTTCTATTTTGCATTATTTTACAATTTAACACAATTGTTTAATTACAAATTACATTAACAATTTGAGTGAAAGTTTGTATCTTTTTCATGAATTTTCAGAATGTCTTATTTTTTAGTATGTCTCCCTTTTGCTTTAAAGACAGGGTGCACTGGAGCTGGCATGGACTCCACAAGTTTGAGCAAAACCTGATGATCCATGTTATCACATGGTCTTTAAGTGCCCCAATAAATGTTCGATGGGGTCTTACCTTTTCCACAAAGGGATTGACAGGGTCAGTGTCACACATTTGCTAAAATTTGACATGGACATTCTGCAAAATCTTCAATATTTCTTATCCATTCTAGATGTCATAACTTTTCTATGCTTTAAATGTTTCAAAATCCTAAAACTTTCTGATTATTTCCAGGTTTACATAAAAAAGGTTTGGAAAAAAAAATGTTGATTGTGGTCTCAGACTTTTGGACCCCATTGTATATACTGACTCAGTATATGATGGCGGAATGGTGTGGGCTTTAACCTTCTAATTGAAATCAGACAGTCTGTCATAGGCCACATACAGTATTCAATTACAGCCCATTATTATTGAGAAAGTGTATTTAAACCCTCTGAGTTTAGCATCTACGCACAGCACCACTGAATCCACTCTGACGCTTTAAAATGTTCCTTTTAGCAGCTGCATAAAACACAATGTAAGCTGTGCTTGAGGTTAACATATGTAGCCAAACAAAAAGTCCACCTTGCACTTTGAGAAACGTATTACTGTAGAAAAATTTGAGATGTTGAGAACGCTATTACCGGTCTTCAAATTTCATACATTTTATGAAGAACAGTAAAACTGATTTGCAGTATTTATTAGGCAATGCTTACTTTTAGAATTACATTAAACAACCTTACACATTTGGAAATGAGACTGATGAAGTGGTTTTTTTGTGCCCAGGTCTTAAAATTCTAAAACAAACATCCATTCTCCCCCCAGACTGGTCACATTGCTCACCCTTTTCAGTTTGAGTAGGTGCTCTACCCTAAAGAAGAGTCCACCAATCACCACTGTTTTTTGCACCTCCTAAGTGCACTTGTTACATGGTAAACTACCAGAATTCATCAGTTAAGTGCACTTAACAGATGGTAAGCCACCAGAATTCACCAGCTAAGTGAACTTCTCACATAGCAAATTCACACAAAGCAGATGAAGATAAACCTGGAAAACAATTGTTTTGGTCAAACAGCCACGAGGTTGGAGAGATATTTCTTTGACAAATAACAAAGATTTCTTTGAACGGCCATTGGGCCATTTAGCATCATACCTCAGCAAATTAAAATAAGTACACAGAAAAAGAGAGAGGACAGACTCAGCTCTTAAATCTCAAGCACAGCATAAATAAAATAATAAATAAACCAGTGATTTGGTTATTTCCAAACACGGAGAGATTAATGCCAAGAAGAAAAGGGTTTTATTCTTCAAGGGTTACAATTATTATTCAGTAATGCAGTAAAATTATTTTCTCTGCAAATGTACCTTCCAGCACAGGTACATCAACCTGGGAGGAGACCAAGATGGCCTTGAGCTCCCCCACAGCACCCTGTGGTGTCAGGAACCTTTCAGAATATATTATATTGTCATTGAGAACTATCCTTCACAGCAGAGAAGTGAGACTTTGATAGAAAACCTGGTTAGAATCACTCTCTTTTTGCCTGTTGTTTTATGCACAAGTATATGAGGCTGTCACACTGCTCAGTATGAGAACTTGGGTATCACCAGCTATGTCAATTTTTCTGCCTCCACGAGATCAACGTGAATGCACACTTCACTGTCTGTAGGAGAGAGCAAGGTTAGTGCAATTATTGAGCTTACGTGAGCACACACTTCATAGTCTGTGGGAGAACATGGTTAATGTAATTAAGCGTACGCTAAATATTAGCGTACGCACACACATACACAAGCCCATGCAAATGGAAACAGACAAAATAATAGAAACATCGAACAACTGATGAATACATATATTAACAAATAATGACTTTGGCTTGTTTTTGCCCTCAGAACAGCTGTCATACAACTTTTGAGTTGTTTCTAGTGGGATAATGGACCAATCTTCAAGAAGGAAAGCCTTCAGATCTTTGAGGAAGATGAAGAGAGGAAATCTACTTGGCACTTTTATGTTCCAGTGCTTCCCACAAGGGTTCCAGTTCTTCAACAGCTCAGAAGTTAAGGTTTTATGCTCATTAAACTAGATACTGTGTTGTTTCTCTTTGGCCCTTGTTATAAGTGGTCTCCGAATGGCAGGTCTACCATAAATGTCAGTTTTGTGACGCTCAAGGCATACAGTGTTTGTTGATATTGGGTGACAGAGATGAAGATTCAGTTCTGTGGTAATTTTTGAGGCCATGGTTTTGAGATTTTTAGCAAGTGCTCTGTTACAGTAAGTGTCTGTCTGTTTCTATTAGTTAGATTTGACGTGCAATCACTTTTTCCTCTTTCCTGATGCAGTCTTTTCTAGTTTGGAGTATGCTGTTATGATATGTGGCAATGGCCCCCTTGGGATATGAAATAATTTTGCCATTTGTGTGTCCATAAGCACCTCAGGCAATCTGTTGTATTCTGTTTCTCTTGTTGCTGTAGAAACACCCTTTATAGTGTTTAATTTTAAAAGTTTTAAGCAGAAATGTATAGATAATTGGTATTGATGTTAATATGAAACATCAGTGTAGACACAGGCACCTGCACACACACACACACACACACACACACACAAGTACACACTCACATACGCACTCAGACGCACACACGTACATGCACGCACAGATGCATGCTCACCTACATGTGCACACATACACAGCCATGTGTGCTTCTGATGACAGCGGCTTCCCACCACAAACAGCTGACAGGAAGAATATTATTAATTTACGTCTTAGCCTTGAAAGTAAAACTAGGAAACACAGAGTTACTTGGTATTGGCACACAGAAGCCCATCAGTGCTAAATCGGTCCCCTCAAATCCAACTAAAATACCAGAATTGACAGTTTCAAAGACAGACTCCTGCTCTTGGTCTGAGGGCCAAATCATAGCGCGTAAACACACAGAGGCTTCATAACAGGGCCTGTTGCGAGACTAAGAGCCGGTCACAGAACCTGCAGAGACTGACACCCAATCGCAAAGGCCTTGTTTATGAAAATTTACATGTTTATGAAGTGACAAGTGTGCACTTATGAACAAGCTTCAGGACTCCGCCCTGGTAACACTCAAAGACAGCCTTTTTGGTGGCTTATTATAACTAATTTGGCTGTTTGATTCGCTTTGTCATGCTTAGTGTGGTCAGAATCTCAGGACATGCCATGGCACATACAGCTCCATAGTAAGGTCAGGTCTTTCTGAATGAAAGCCAGCAAATGTCTGGGCTACTTACATGTGATTGAGCCTCACAAGGTTGTAAAATGAGTGTCTGTCCAGTCCCTTCAGTTTCACATCCACATAGATATATCTGGAAAAACAAATGAACGGCAAATTAAATGTGTCTGTGTTGCACCTTAAGCCCCACCCTACTGAACTTGATAGGAGTGCTCTGTTTGCAAGTTCACAAAAAAAAAAAAAAAAAAAACATTCTGGGCGCTGATGCTGTCCCAGAATTTCTGGGCTTGAGTGCAAAAAGTGTCAACGCCAGGACTAGCCTGCTCGACAGCATCCACCATCACTTGGCCGTCGTGGGCCGATTTGTTATTTATGACCCCGACATGATCTGATCCTTGTGATACTTTGTTAGTTAATCTGACTCAGATGTGTGGTGGTGTATCTCTTTGCCGGTATCCGTACGGTCCGTATCCGTACGTTGCGCAAGGACGGATGGCCCAGACACCATGTCCAAGCTAATTAGTACAAGTAGTTATTTGGACACTGGTTGGTCTTTCATCAGGATGCTGATTGGTTCTTTAGTTGGACACTAATTGGTAGTTTATGTTGACGCTGATTGGTCCTTAATTTGGATACTGCTAGCTCCTTCACAGGTAACCTAATGAATGCTGATTTGATGGGTACAGAAGCTGGCCCAGAAATAGGAATTAATACCAGTGGTGCCGTCCATGTGAACGAGATACCTGTAATTATCAAACTCTGACATGCATACCATGACTTTCCTCCAAAAGAACATTACTATTAAACTATCATCTAACCTAAGAAGACATCATGTGAGGAGTATAACATTTTGTAGAAAGCCCATTGGTAAAAGCTTGGATTTAGGGACCCAAGTAAATGGAGAAAGGCACAGTGATCTCACCAAAACATGCTTTTATTTTTCCTCAGGGTTTTTATAATTTTGTTTTGTTTTTCCGTATCGAGCCAGGTTGATAGGGTACAGCTCCAGGAGTACATTTACTAAAGTCACCTACTGCATTGCCTCTTGGGAGCATGAGATCATGACAAAGTGCGTATTTCACCAGAACCTCAGGCCCATGTTTTTGATCAGAACTTCACGTCCGAGTGTTTTACTGGAGCCTCAGCTCTGTGTGTTTTAACAGAGCTTCATGTCCGTGTGTTTGATCAGAAGTTCAGGTAAATGTGAGTAAACAGTTATTGGGAAACCGCGCTTCAAACTCTAAGGATGCAGGTTCTACTCCCAGCTAGGCTTCCACTGCTGAACCCTTGCACAAGACGCTTAACCTGAATTTCATCAGTACATGAAATTTCTTTAAGGATACAAATGGATTGGATTACATTGGAGAGTGTGATTTTCTCAGCAGAAGTGTGTAAGTTGCTCTGGGTAAGACTGTGCTGGATGGGTAAATGTAACGTGGTATAATGAGCCCTGTGGGGGCTATCATGACTGGGCCTCTAGAGCAGGAATGCGACCAGCCGGCTGCTCCCCTGGAAAACCTCAGCATTCCCCCTGTGATCTCCCACATTCCTGTGTTAGCGGTGCATTAGCACTTTCCACTGCAGTTACGGGACACATCCTTCACCCTACAGGGAGAGCTGTGTGGAGGTGCTGGGGCAGGGGCAAAAGGTTGGAGGGGGAACCTTTTCTGTTTTAAGGGTGTTTCCTGATAGGTCTGAGGTTCTGAGGAAGTTTTCCAGCAGTTTTTTTCCTTCTGATTAATTTATGTTTTTGACTGACACTGAGTGGAAAGAATGGAGAAAGAATTTCTTCTGCAGTGTCAATACAGAGTGATGCTCTGAGCACCTGGTCATGGCAGCAAACGTTGTTTAGGGTCTTATTTACGTCCCAGAAACATAATATCAGCATGTTCAGTGTTATACACAGCACATAGAATGTCTATTCAAACAAGAAGACTGACTGATCATACAGTAGTTGGTGCTGCTACTATGCCACAACACACATGATTGGGTCATCAGTTCAGGAAGTACATGCCATTGGTCAGATCTGAATCACTGTGTGTGCTGATTGATGGAAGGGAGGAGTCCTTACTCACATCCGGGAAATGTTGACCACGTTCGAAAAGGCATCTTGCGGGATCGAATTCAGCCGTGTCTCCAGGAGCCATCTACTCATTAAACAAAAGATAATTTTATTGATTCATTCAAATGTAAGTAGATAATCAGCAGATTACCTTTACGTCACAGTGTACTTTACAACTCCGCATTATATAGACCCATAACTGCTTTCGCTGTTACGGGTCTATATAAAGTGCTGCCATTCTAAAGCAAAGTAACAGGCTAGCTTCTGATGGAGCTCACATTAAAATACCTGGAATTCCCACGCTCATGTCTCGCACTCAGACTGTTAAAAGACTTCTTGACCTAACTTGACCTTACAGTTGTGCTGGCTCTTCACTTAAGAGACAAATGACCTAGAGTCTAAAGTGAATGAGGGTGATGCTTTTCTTTGACAGAAAAAAAAACACAGCCCACAGATCCAAAATATGGAAAAGTAATCGATAAGTAAGAGTTCAATGGGCGCCTGGTGAGTCCATTAGAAAAGTATGGAGTCAGTCACTACATAAGCTCAATTTCAGATACAGACCCCAAACTGCAGTTAGAATTTACTGTTGACGAGAACCTTCTCTCTCCCTCAATTTAATGTGGCCAAGCATTGATAAATTGCCTGTTTCTTGTTACAGCTTTCTCAGCGAAAGCCCAATTTTTTTTGCCCCTTCCCCTCCCAAACCCCCTTCCTCTTCTGCTGATGAAACATGCCTTTGATGTCTATGGTGTAAAACCCTGTCACAGAATCGCAGGGGAAAAACAAAAATCTGGGACTGAAATGGACCCACAACCTGAGCCAAATTAAACAGAGTCTGGGCCTCCTCACCACCTGGAAGGGGGAGGGACGAGCCCATCCCAGGCTTTGAACATGCTCCTCTTCTCCTGCTACACACACCAGTGATCAGAGAGCAAGATTCGACCCACACCATAATGCACTGGGCTCACGCTCAGCGACATGTGTTCATGCTCGTTTCCCTTACAGCCGGTCAATGTTGCCTTCAATGGTTTAATTACTCACTCAGCCCTATGCATTCAACTCTGCAATAGACAATAAAAATGACTCATTTCACTTTGCATTTTAGTGCAAAGTTTAACTAATTATCTAATCAAGAGTTGAGACTTGAGTAAAAAACCAGCATGCAAATGGAATACTCTGGCACTGCAGAATCAAGACCAGTATATTCTGTGGTACTGCAGAGTAAATTCCAGCATAGCTTGGCTGAGCTTGACTCCACTGCCATAATGGATACAGAGGTTCTGCAACTCTGGTGCTGAAGAGCTACAGGACCAACTGGTTTTAGTTTTCATGCTTTAAATTCCACGACCAGTTCAGACGCAAGAAACCAGGTGAGGTGAGTTAACTGTGTAATCAACCGCTCAAACTGAAGAAACAAAATTAGATCGAGGTGTAGCAACAAAAACCAGTGCACACTGCAGGGCCCCAGTGCCAGGAATGAGTGAGCTGTCAATCATTGACATCTTACCTATAAAAAAGAATTTGCTCCCTGTGGCAAAACCCTATGATTGATTCAGATAGGTGGCCATGCCACAGCTGCTATTTTTTTTTTCATATTTCATATTTCATATTTCATAAGCTCTCGCTGTCCAGCTACCTGAATGTTGATGGCTGTGGGACCAACATCTCAACCAGATTCCGATTCACTTCCCAAACAGGGCACTGCTGCTCTTCTCACAAGCAGGATTTTCAGGATTTCATTTTCTCATATTCAGTTACCATGGAATGAGAACATTTTCCAAGAAAATAAACAACACAATGATGTTTACATTTTGTTCCTCCACAATACTTTGGGTGCATAAAACCTTTTTTATATCCTTTTTTTTCTCACAGTACAGTAACGGAGGGGTGTCAGGCTAAGCTGCTGAAGAGAGCTCTGCTGGTCTCAAAGTCAACTAGTCAGTCAATCCCTTAATTGGGGCCAATTAGTTAATTGTTTACATGCATTTAGATATGCATTTCCCAGAAACCTCTGCAGTAAAACTGGTTCAAGTGCAGACCATGTGAGAATTTCAGGTATCGTTTTCATCAAAGAAAAAGGCAAAAACCATATTGCTCTCATTAACTAATTAAGAAAACAGGCTGAAAAAAGAAATAAATCCCCAGTCTTTGTGTCGTATGAAACTGACACCAGACCATGTTCTGGAGGGTCTTGCTAGTCCCAATCAAATGCAGCGTGCCGATACCATTTCAGTCCTCACCATGGAGCAAACAGATAGGGAATGTGCTGTATAACTGTTGAAACAATGGAGCAATTCAGAACCGAACGTTGGCAGCATGTGCGGCTGGTTAGACGCGAGAGACGGCCTTTCTGACAAATTAAAACAAACACCGCAACGCTGAGCAGATCCACTACCCACACACCCACCATGGGCATTTAACTTTGTTATGAACTCAAATAATCAAGAGTGGAGAGTGGTTAAGCACCATGGACTTGTGTGGACACACAGTCCACAGGCCGCCCGTACAAAGACTGCACCTGATTTTTGGTGAGTGAGTTGCCATGAAGTCTAATGTGTCAGAGATCTTGCATGCATATCTATGGCATAAAAAGACAAAAAAATCAGAGAACAATTTAGCCAACATGCACACCTCATTCTGCCCTCACAAACCATCAATTTCATTTAAATTCATTCAGATGGATCCCTACCTGTACTAGTTAGGGAACTGGACTTGTAACTCAAATTCTCAGGTAATGGTACAACTGTTGTACTCTTGAGCCAAGCTCTTCATCTGGACTGCTTTAGTAAGGGTCCAGTTCTATTATAAATGGACAGTATGTACAAACAGGAAGCCTGAACTTTCATCTCATCTCTCTTGGCTGATCAAGCTCATCTCTCTCTCACTCGGCTGATCATACTCATCCCTCTTTCTGCCCTGGCTGATCAAGCTCATCTCTCTCTCTCTCTCTCTCAGCTGATCATCCTCATCCCTCTCTCGCCCCTGGCTGATCTTCCTCCTCTGTCTCCCACCTGGCTGAGCACCTGCAGCTTTTTGAACTGCACATGTTGACTTTGTGTCAGCTGTAGGTGGTAGTGAAAACACTGATACATAAGAATACGTATTTGACATTAACTGTTTTTTTTTTCCTGTGGATATGTTTAAATGCCTTTGCAGCAAGAAAAAACATACAAATGCCTTTCTTCACTTGAGTTCATAACTCCTTACTGAAAGACAAAATGCATTGTAGACAGACTGGGTGGAGGACTTAATCAGACAGGAAATCTGATGACAAAATTACACTGGATTGTATGGATGTGGGATATAGCTAATGCATGCTAGATGTGTGTTTCATAAGGACAGACTCAGGCCCTGGAATCCAGACTATTTGTAGAGGTTTATAATGTTGCCCTTTCCCAACTAATAGTGCTGTTCTTGGACTTTACACCCAAATAAAGTCTTCAGTATGTCCTCCAGCCACAATTACAGTTCCTTTTATTTTAGTTAACAGCGCACGTCTATGGTGATTTTAGTTTAGTTATCAGCGCACATCTATGGTGATTTTAGTTTAGTTATCAGCGCACGTCTATGGTGACTTTAGTGTAGTTAACAGTGCACGTCTATGGTGATTTGAGTTTAGTCAAAAGTGTACATCTATGGTGATCTGGCATTTTCTGAAAGTCTGTATTATTATTACTATTATTATCATCATTGTTGTTGTTATTTGCTAAATTGCCAGGATTTATTCCTAAAAGCGATTTGATCGTAAATCAACATGTAAGTCTACCGCTGCTAAGCGGAATGTTTGGGGATGAGATAAGATCAGATTTAATTTGAAACCCGGGACCATGGACCGTTTGGAGATGCTTGGACAGTGAGGTTTATTTCCCTGAAATGATCTCCCATCAGTAGTATCCACTGGCCTCTCTCTGGCCAGAAATGAAATGACATCACATTACATCTGGGCATTTAGCAAAAGCCTTTGTCCAGGGTGACTTACACAGATAACATATTTATACCTATTTTTATACCTCTTTATATTTTCCTATGTTTGTACAGATGGATACTTACTGAAGCAATTCCAAAAGTGGTACCATTACCTGGGAATTCATCTGGAAACCTCTGAATTACAAGCCCAGCTCCCTAACAATTACACTACCCTGTAACCTCTGAGTTACAAGCCCAGGTTTGTATGTACAAGCCATTGTATTACACTGTAGTCTCTGATTATACTCACTGTTATACATCACTGCTGTTAATTAACAATAAAAAACACTGCAATGAAATATATTATAGTTACACTTCCCCAAATTCAATAAATTTACAGCATGATGCAGTGTAATTCATTTTTACGTAAGAAGTTTTGAGAATACCTCGCAAAAGGTAAATGTTGCTCACGCAGGTCCCCCCCCCCCACCCTGAGTTTTCACGCTATCCCAGGCCTGAAAGGGCAACTGTGCTCTCTGTTCCACCTCAGAATCACAAGTGCCTTTGTCTGCCAGCCACCAAAAAGCAACAACGTTGAGAACACACTCAATCTCCCCAACTCTGCGTTGTCAAAATTCTCTAACATGTTTCTTCAACTGCAAAACACTTCACCCTTTGAAGAAAATGATTAGATTTGAATTTTCAAAGCTCTGGTGTTTAGCGGTTAAAGGTAACACGCAGCCTTCACTGCCAATGTTCATTTCATCAAACGTTGGGTTATTTCTCCTGGGGTTAACAGAAACGCACTGCTCAACAAGTCTGACCTTTGCTGGCTTTTTGGCCCCCTTGTGGTGACATAGAGATACTGCATGAGATACGTGCTTGGTTAATAAAGCCTACCAGGGCCTCATAAAACCTGGCGTACTTTTGAATCTAAACAGTTCCATACGCAATACCCCAGGGATTTGCGTGAGCATTCAGAAATCCTGATTTATAAACACTGAGTACGTAGACGTGTTCCAAATTATAAATCGCAACAAATCCTATGATTGTGCATGCATGAAGGCACACAGCAACCCCACCCCGTCGGGTGGAGCACATGCACATCCTGTACGTGTGTATGCCTGGGTGTTAAGTTGCGTGCAGGGATGCACATTCTCACACTGAAGTTTTATAAATCCTCAAATGTGTGTGAAATTCAGTGTTATGGAGTGTTTTTGGCCCTCATTTATAAAATGTTTGAAGATCAAACTTGATCTTTGAGCCATGAATTTGAAAAATCCACATCAAAGGATGGTATTTATGTTGGGCCTCTGGGTGGCTCACAGGGTAAGATATTTACCTGAGAGCCCTGTCAATGGGTGCTAAACTCACTACCCTGCCATTAATGGCTATGGCCAGAGGTCAGCATTTGGCAACAGCGGTTAAGCAGGTCAAGTTCTTGGCCGCAACGCCACTCCTGTTCAGTCCAGGTACATGTATTGGAACACAATGACTGTATGTTGACTTTGTCATCCTCCCATGACATAGGCTGCACGCAATTGGTGGTGTTACTGCAGTGTGGAAAGGGGCAAGACTGTTGTCACGTGAATCGGAGGCTGTCACAAGCCTTTGACTCTCCATCCAGAGCTGAATGAATAGCTGCTCTGGTGAGTCATTTTTATGGTATTTTGAAACCTTGCCTTTGACATGGAGAAGTGCCCAGCTCTACACAAACCATCAACCTGATGTACAGACATTTCCCCATGGCCGTGCTGTGTGATTGCAGGCATAAGAGAGAGGTGCGAGTCCATAAGGAGTGCAACAGGGAAGTAAATTAAAAGGGACGTAAATTAACTTGCAATAGACTGTAGTTACATTTAACCTGTTCACATTAGCTTGCAGCATGAATCAATGGTCACATGTTTTTATCATGCAAAATGTAACAGTACCCAAATGTTATTACATTATGGTTCAGATGATGTTTTGCAGTTTCACAAACTGGTATAATTAATTTTCTGCCACATCAGACGTGACTTTACACTGTTAACATAACACTCTGTTTCTTATTGTTTTTAAGGCTGTGAAACCAAGCCTTAGTTTTGCATTCTAGAACAGCTTGCCTCAAAAGTTAACTCACGTCCTTATGTTAAATATAATGTATTAAATTTATCGACCCAGATTTATAAAAGTATATAAAAGTAATACATCTGATTCATGATGAAAAGGGGTTAACTATGTGTAGCAATAATTCAAAAGCAGCCACCACAAAGTTCAATAACATATTGAACGTTATACTTATTTTATTGAATTTTCTTTCAATAACACCCTCACCGTCTGTGATATAATTACATTTGAGGCTGAGCTGAGTCCTGTAAATTGGTAGGGGCATGTCTCCCCAAAATCATTCTGAGTGTTTTTCGGTGGTCTCGTGGTCTAACCGATTTGTTTTGGGAACGCCATAGCTACATACCGCGACTGCAAATGAGCATTTCAATCCGTCTCCCAGCTATGCTGTCACTGCTCGCTCCTCTCCATTTCCTGTCACTCTACACTGTCCAAACATAATACAATAACAATAACAACACAAAACTAATACAATTATTAAAGTGGACTGCCCGATCTCAATGAAAAAGTCTGGGTACACACTACATTTGTCATGGAAGCACCAGATAAATTTTGTGACAGCTGTTTCAGAATGTGAGGTTATGGCTTAATTCGGCAGTTAGTACCAGTAAGAAAGTGTTATTTTTAATAGTGCTAAGTCAGATATGGTAGAAAATTGAACATATATCTATTAATGAGATCCCAAAGTGCGTCCGTTAATATATACAGTCTATTTAGCATTAATTCCTTTTAATTCCGGATATTATACTTTCAAAACTGCAACATAGCATACTTGACAGCACATCATTGGATTTATAAATAAGTTCTCAGGGGTATGTATATGAGACAGGGTAGAATGAAGCTGTGGATTGGGTTAGGAATGCCACTGTTTCTAAGGTTCCTTTTTCCATTTGTAGCCAAATAATATAGAAAAAGAGCTGCAGTAAGGCAGACTCACTCGCTCTCTCACAGATTCAGGCTCGGTTTCACAGCATACCTCATTCTCTTGCTTTTAAAGCTGAAAATATCGCATTTCAGTTTCAAAACATATCTATTTTCCCCAAACTAATCTGTGTTAAAATCCACAGTGGGGAGTCATCTGTCGCCGAAAATGGCAGCATTGGCTGCAGCCATGGCGTTTGTGCTGCCCAAGTTGACTTTTTTGCAGCCAGTATTTCAGTGCGTGAAATGTCAAAGCATCAGTCACCTTAATTACTGTTCAACAGTCACTGAGCAGTTGAGTAAATAGTTATTTTCATGCGGACACTGTATTCACCCAACGATTCTTCCACAAAACCTCATGATGATAATTGTGAATGCTATGGCTACCATCGGACCCTGCGGGGGAAGTCTTGATAAACCTACCCACTATTCAGGACGCATCCAGTTTAAAACCAACCATTTACCAATGCTTCTCAATGCTTCCAGCCTTCCACGTGCCTGGTGTTTGAATCAGTACTACAGCAAGTTCTGTTCCCAAACAGTTTGGTGGAAGCATTTTGAAACTTTCTAGAAATCTGAAGCTGTAGGTTTCCAAGGCTTTGGGCAGGTTCAAATTTTCCAGGCTTTCTGTATTGCAATTCTCTTCACTATCTGATTAGTCTTGGTGACAGCAGTTCAGCCTCAGTCAAAAGTACAGGTTAACGATGGAGGGTGTGCAGTGGCGGGCCGCTGGAAATTCTATTTTTGTCTGTGATCATTTTGAGATATTTTTATCTGAACATTGGCACCTGATCCGACAAGCACTGGGAAAATGTGTTTTTTTGGGTCGGTGTTGGAGGGGGGCAGAGGGGGGAAGAGAGTGCCATTCTTGGTCCTGGCACGACTGACCTGCAGGCCTGAATTGGATCACTGATTGGGGATAATTTTGTCTGATGGGTGTGCGGCGGTAGGGAATAACGGGGAGAATCGAGAGTCGCCGTTACGGTAGGGGAATGTGCCCTGCCGTAAAACAAACAACCTGGAGGAGAATACTCAGCGTCAGATGGCATTAGAGTCACGCGGATATTCGTCTGCACAGAGACACAGAAATCCAAATGCCGTCTCATACCCCTATACAGGAATGCAGCGTAACAGGGCCGTCTTTAATCCTTTGACACCATCTAGCCACAGTTAACAGGCTCTTTGGCTGACTAACTTACTCATGACTAAATTCACTACCTCTGACAAACACACGGTAAATGGATCTGTGAAATGATAAACTGTCAAAGGAGATCAGATTCATAATCAGAAATCTGCTGGCACCAATCAGATTGCTGGAAGTTTTGCTGGCAGAAGAGATTCCACACTCATCCAGATGCTCTGCCACAGAGTTGCCATTTGAAGTCAAAGACAGGCTTCCCCTCACTGGCACTATCATTCATAGATTTTCCTTTGTCAATCTCCTATTTATTCTGAGTAGCCTCAGAGCACTTATCTGCTAAAAGCCTGGTTCTCAGGAATTTTGTTGGGAATTTTGCTGGGTATTCTGTTATGGCTGGCTGCAGTGCAGTGATGTCAGCACTACATGCAGTGATGCCAGTGCAGTGATGCTAGCGTTAGCTGCAGTGATGCCAGTGCAGTGATGTTAGCGTTAGCTGCAGTAATGCCAGTGCAGTGATGTTAGCGTTAGCCGCAGTAATGCCAGCGCAGTGATGTTAGCGTTAGCTGCACTGATGCCAGTACAGTGATGCTAGTGTTAGCTGCAGTAATGCCAGAGTAGTGATGTTAGCGTTAGCTGCAGTTCTGTAAGTGCTAGATGTTGTTGATTGGTGCTGTATGGCACTTGTCCGAAGTTCAAAAATGTGGTCCCACATGGTAACTAGGTGATACTGTGACTGACTGTTTTGTGCTGACTATAGTGGAATATTCTTACTGTCGTTGTACAATGTTTTGAAGAAGAAATAGTTTTTTTAGATTTGTGATCCTTCAGAAAAACACAAGCCAAAAAACGGAGTGCCTTTTCATGCCATACAGAATTCAGGCTGCCAGGCTGCCCCCGTTTTTCACTGTTCAGCTTCACTGCTCGGTGGAATACAGCATTTACTGCAGTACATGCCTCATGCACAGCAAGAAATGCATGCTGTGCAGCATTTAATGCAGCGTGGTGAATAAGAATTGGTAGATGTAAAAAAAAAGTTATTGCCGAAGTTACCACATATTTGTTGTCTTTCTTTTTCATGAAATTAAATGAATGAGCCTAAACAATGCAAAGGACTCCCAGCAATGAGTGTGCTGGTTATTGAAACGCAGCTCTACGGGACCAGGAAAGGTGCCAGAATGCTACAAATCCAATACCATAGAGGAAAGTCTCTGTGATTCGTGGAACAAATCTCCTGAGCTTGGGATCTGTGTCTGGATTTCCTCCCATCTCCTGGAGTATGAGTGGCACTTGAGTCTCTAACATCCTTACTACTGAAGGAGCATATTTACACTGGCCCATGCACACAATAACAGCAACAGACAGAGAGTCGGCCTTTGGAGGTTGAAAGTTGGAGATTGGAGGGGTGGGGGGCAGTGCTCTATTATAGAATGAGGGAGAGGACAATCTCGACATTCTTACCGCAGCAACAGAATGGTAGAGACTCCGAAAAGAAAGGCCGAAAGTGAAGTGGAACTTAAGAGAGGACAAGCGTGCAATGCCAACATTCTGCAGGGTTTGTAAAAACTGCATTTGGGGGTAGACAAAGCGATGGAAACATTAAATGAGAAACAACTTTTTAATTACTAAATGTTTGATGTTCATGTCAGTATGTATTGTCAATGTTTTTCTGCTATTAGAAACTTTTCTAAAATTCACACTTGAGATGTGAATTTGAAAAGGAAAGATGTCACAGAATTGGAAAGAGGTTGAATAAATTGTGCCCAAATTGCAGGTGTGTCAATCAAAGAAACAAAAAGCTTATGTAATTTTCAAGTTGAATGTGATGTAAGACATGGTGAAGACACAAAAAACAATGAAAAAAATGGAATGAGGCACAAAAGTTTAAACAACAGTTATAATTTGAGAGATAAACATACCTAATACAGCTAGTTAAAACAGCAAAAAATTAGAGAAACTGAATCTCTACCTCCATCCCCCCAATTCAAACAAGCTTTCCATTGTAAGCTCTGTAAAGCTGATATTTATGGCAGGGCAGCCATCCAAAAACTGCCTGTAACAGAGGACAGTGCACAACAACCTGGTGTAATGTGCACAAAACTTGGTCAGAGAAAGTGACCTGATCATATGGGAAACTCTGGTTCAGATTATCTTGGGCAGATTTAAATATACGTAATTGTTATGCCTTCTGCGGGTTACATGCATACTCAATTATCCTAAGTGATTTTGCCCTGAACATTTGCACTGGCAGCATCACTATTTATACCTAAAGAGAATATAGAAATGCTTAAAATTATAGGTGTTTCATCCAATTTTGATTTTTATATTATATACAGTGCCAAACCTTTTCAGACATTCTAACATTTTGCTGCTCTGAGGGGAGAGGTACCATACATGGAAGACTTTTTAATTAAACACTCATCAAGCTAACATATTATTGTACACTTACAAAGCTAACACAGGACTACATACTCACACAGCTAACACATGATTCTGTACTAACCAAGCTAACACAAGATTTTAAACACGGAAAGCTATCATCTAATTATATATCAACCAAGCTAACTCATCTATATACTAAAGTTCACATTTATAATATATTTTCCAAACTAACAAATGACTGAATATGTAGTGAGGGTATCCACTTTTCAGTTCAGGATATTTAAATAAAATAAAAAAAATACATAAATACTTTCCAAAATCTTATTTTGAGTTCAAAGTAACTCCTAATTAATATTATCCTGCAGAATTAACAGTCCGCGATAGTCATGTTTTGTCTTCTGACATTGCTGGGGGAACTTTCTTCCAAAATGAAATATATATTATTTAAGGGAACATATGTACACACAAGGTGAGAAAGAATGCTTAGATTTGTAAACATTCACAAATTCTAGCTCAACAATTGTACTGGGTGAGGGTAGATGATGAAATTTAGCATTTAACTGCTAATCGCAGACGTTCTGTTACCTAATAAGTACAATTATACTATTATAAACCTCTATCCATAGTACTACTACTACTACTACAACTACTAATAATAACAACAACAACAACAATAATAATACTCACAGTGTGTCTGTCCTGGAGGGAAAAACGGGAATGACATCTATATCAATACAGGAAATTGTAAAAGTATTCCATTCTGAGCATTCACAAATTGCTGGACAAGGTTCTCCGTCCTCCAAGGTGTTGATTTTCGATATAATAAGGATCAACACCGCAAGCGTGAAGAAAACCATATTTTGTTCTTATCTTTTTAGCTGTTCGACAAAATCTCTAATTAAAACACATATTTGTTAAAACCGTAGACAATGCGAAAGACAATGTCTTTAATTGAGCAACTTTGTGAAGTTTTCTCCTATGCTCATGAGAACGTGTTAAACATACATCTGCTGCGTTTACTTGTTCGGCGCCAAATTCCTGGTGGCTACTTTTTTTAAAATAGCATAATAAATAAACTATCGCTGCTCTTTTATAGGTGAACATGTTTTTGAGAGCCTCTGCCGTGGACACACACGCAGGCTACCTTATTGGCTGCCGTCTGTCTGTTTGTGCAATGTATGAGGAATCAAAGAGGCGGGGGTGTTATTGCACAGCAGTGAGTTGAGCTTTGAGGCTCTCTTGCGTTTAATCGTGGAACTGATTCTTTACACCAATCAACTCCGTTTCTTAGATGGTTTAACCTCAGTAAATATGTAACGTAACTATATATGCCTGGGTACAGATGAGATTTCTGCAGTAAATACATGTAGACGTATTCTTATTGATGTATTACTTATTATCTACCCTGACGTCTATTTTTTTACGGCTGTTCTTTTTTACGGACTACGTCTGAGGACATTAATGATGATGATGATGATGATTATTATTATTATTAATTATCCCCCACAAATTACCATCATTATTTCTAATAATCATGCATTTCACGTGATGTCTCTGAGGAACGAAACATACTGTTATATCACAAGACAGTCTCTGAGATGCCCCAAAAGAGTGAAACAGAATGGAATATATAGTTTTGCAAACTCAAAGAATTGATTATGATTGTTTCTAGACACGTGTGATTAAATGTTAAAATTCCAAATATTGATAAATCCAGTCCACCAGTAAATACTAACAAACTTTAATTTGACTTATTTTAGTGTTCAATTCTGTAATCATGTTTTAGAAAAATCATTTGACCATGATGAGGTAAAATAGTTCTTGGTAGTTGACTCCGGTTGACACTGGTTGTCATCTCATGCCTAATGGTTTTTCTCATGAAGCAATATTTTGCAGTAATTGCTTCGGATTCTGTCTTAGCTGCACACCCTACAAAACCATTTGTTGTGAGGCTTCTTCTTGTGGTTGAAGCATGTTGTTAGAAAACATTGCAAGATGCTGGGCGAACACTTCGATTTGGGTCTATTTTAAGATTTATTTATTTATTTTATTTTTTATGTTTTGGAATTAGAGTGTTATTTCAGCACCCACAGTGTATTTCAGTCACAATCTATTTCAGCTTTACTGTACTGCACTGTTGGGAGACCAACAGACAATAATGCAATTGTTTTATCAGAGCTAGTTTTCTTGACTATTGTATAAACTTCATAGAATCCGTGGACTCACACGTTACAGAGGGAAAGTCAGCACTGCTGAACCCCGATTTTACTTTCTACCTTTTCTTGTTTTCATTTTCAGTGGCCAATTGCTATTTGTTTCCTGGGTGAAACGTGCTCTATAAATAAATTTAGATTTTATCAATTTATATTGTCAGGTCATAATGTATTTTTAAGTTTGTGATTGAAAATTGAAAAAAGAGAACAAATTTTTTCAAGCAAATGAGAAAAATGATGATGACAATCAACAGCAATAATAATCAATAGTGGCAACATTATTATTAGTATACAATAATATTATTAATAATAATAGACGTAAACTTATAGTAACACAATTGTATACTACAGGTAGTATAAGTCTCAGTAATGATAATATAATTGTAATGTTTTAATGTTAAAGATTATGAGCAATTGAATGTTGTTGAAAACGTTAAATATGACATCAATCAAACGATACAATGTTTACTGCAGTCTGGCAAACTTCGAAAAGGCGGTCTGAGTGGCGCAATTATAAGACCTGGCATATTTATAGCCGAATATTAATTGCCCAAATTCTAAAACGGAGAAACCAAAAAGTTTTTGGATGTGTGGACCATGTAGTTCTTGATTGGGCAGTTTGAACGCACGTATAACGGTCTAAAACTACACTTCCCTATGTCTCGTGCGTCGACATGGGTCCTTGTAATCTTCCTGTTTTAGAGCGGCCAGTTTGAGTTGCCATAGCAGGGGAAAAGGGAAATCACATCTCAGTAACAGTTACAAACGCGTACAATTCGCTAGCTAGCTGGTTAATTCTGACGGTACCCCTTACAGGTAAGAAACAGTAAACAGTTTTGTAAACCGTATTTATTGCGTTCACAAGCATTATCATACAAGGGAAAGGGATTAACATAGTGGTTATCACTAGCTGGGAAGCTAGTTTGCTAACTTATACTACGGTTCCATAGCTAATAGCACGTCTAATGTTAACGATGTGTGTAACGAGTATCAGATGCTTGAGCGTCATGGATAGATAAATCGTAATCTAACCACTTGCACTTGTCTGTGTAATGCGTTTTCTGGGCAGTAAAGTTAACTCAGCGATCACCATGGGATGGAGATTGTGGCGTTATGCTTAACTATATGGTTATTTGTACCTAACTGTAATGAACGAACCAGCATCCTAGCTAGCGACGTGATAGGTACGTGTATTCTTTTGGCAACTGATTGGTAGTCAGCAATCATATAACTAATACATTTTCAGATGTTAAACGTGGATAATTTCCTTTATACACTTACTTTAGCTAACTAGCAGTAGAACAATTTGAAAAAAGTATGCCTAACCCTCTTTAAGAAAATAAAGGGTAAAGATTTAGTTTGGTCATATTTTTGCCATACCGATCTTCATGGTAATATTCAGACTTGGAAACGTAAGTAGTAAAAAGCAACATTGCCATTGTTTTATTCACAACAACGGTGTTGCATGTTAAAATTATTTTTTCACGATTTTCAAACTTGGTTTGCTTGTTTATATTAAAGATATAAATACATCAGTTTCTCAAACCACCGGTTTTTATTATCTGTATTTTTTTTTCATATGTTGGTATATACACTTAAAAGTGTAAATATAAAATGTTTAGAACATAGTAGAATAACGTTATTTTTTCCAGATGGAATATCTGGGGATAGATAGACAGATATAAAATTAAAAAGATTAAAAAAAAGATATCTTTAGATATTGTTCAGAACTTTTTTCCCCCGAAAATAGTGACAAAGGGGTGCCAAGATCAGCACAGAGTTCGTGAGTGTTTTGTTTGAAAATTGTTGTGCCATTAGCATTGAAGAATCTCAGGAAGTGCTCTGAAATCATGGCAGCCAAGAATAATGTGATGCATTTCCGACACCTGTTCAGTGTGACTAATGTCTAATTTATAGTCCATTGTGACTGAAGTACGTTTGCTTCTTTAACTTCCTGTACAGCCCCATTAAGTAGGCTATCTTCTCTAGATCCATTGATCCATTTTTTGATTCTGGCTACTCAGGTAGGCATCACTGATTTCCTTTTGGGTAATTCTTCTTTTACTCATTACAGGATAAACTGTTGCTGTAGGCCGTTAAGGTTCATAAACATTTTCTGAATGTCCTCTGAATCCCTCATTGTGTTCTGCTAGATAGTGAACTATCACAATAATGAAGCACATCACTCCTGTGTATCTAACACCTGGTTGTTATCATCCATGATAATTCTTGTTTATGATCTTTCCTTAGATCATACCAAGGGCTGGGTAATGAGTTCTCCGATATGGTAGATAAAATTGTGATGAACAGTATGAAATTTCATGATACTTCAAGATATTCAGCATAGTTCTGTCAATGTTATTTTTGTATTTATTTTATTTGTACTGTTAATAATTCTAAATGGTACCATTAATATGCTTGGTTTCTACTGGCTCCACCCACTTGCATTCTCCAGTGCAGGCTTTTTGGTACATCAAAAATGGCAGGCAGTGTCCAGCTGTTGTTTAAAATAAGTTTGTATTTAAGTGGTCAGACTTTTTTTTTTGTGTGAAAAGTGAAGACTGTACCGCTACCCAGTGTAATGCTTGTATTTTAAGCACAGGTAACAAAAGAGCTTGTCTTGGGTATTTTTTAATGCTTGTAATCATGGAGTTCTAATCAATAGGCTGTATTGTCATTTAATTAATATTTACTTGTAGTTTTCAATAAAATATAAAAATATTCAAATATTTTAAACCTGAAAGAACATTTTTATCATTATTACAGTACAGCCAGGAATCTGGATTTATTTCTGGGACAGCCATGAACAATGAATGTTCAGTGAATATTGAAGAGATATGGGTATGAAATGGTTTGATGAAGTAGGGGAGAGGAATAGACAAATTGTTTGCCTGTTATCTCTGTAATGAGCTAATGTCCTTTTAGAACACACATTTTACACAAGCCTTGAAAAGTGAATTCTCCAGCTCCCATTAAATTTTTTGCCCTAGTAAATATCCACATTAGTACTTTATGTAGCCGTTACGAACTGGATAATGTGCAGGTTTTTTTCCAAACTAAAGTGAAGTTAGGGCATACAGTAATTGGCCTCCCTATAGTTATAGTTTTTAATTATTTTGTTTTTTTACAGAGTGCGAATTGAAAAGGAAATGGGAACGATGACCATCTATGTGAAATCAATATAAACCACGTCATCCAGCATCATTTCCATGGTAGCCCCTGAGATCCATGGCACAATCTTCCAGCGAATCGGAAAATTACTCACGGAGTTGTAGCTATCGCTCTCGAGCGCGTGATGCACAATCTCGGAATGGAAGGTGGAGGTCCAGCGCGGATGCAGATATTTCGGAGAAAATTGACACCTTAGCGAATACCTTACAGGTACATCCACTTTAATTCAAACAGTTTTTAATCAGAGATTTGAGGTGTTGAAGGCAAGCTGATTTATTAGCCAAACATTAAACTACAGGGAGTAAACAGATATTTCAGTTTAGTGGAGAGAATTGAGAGGAATGAATAAGTAAGCAATGTTTTGGAAAGCATTTGGATCAGCACACATGTCAGTACACAATGAAAATTTAATAATTGCCCATACAAAGGATTCAAATGACTTAGTCACAGGATTCCCAAAATGTATCCATATTCAATTCAAATTTTAGATGGATTATCAACTCTGCTCATACTGTCTTTATTCATTTCATGCTTCATTATTTTGTTTTAAATCACAGTCAGTCAGTGTCTAATTGACCCCTCCATCCAGGTACACAACTCTGATGTCCCTCACTTCTAACACATTGACACCCACCTAATGCTTTGTTTTTGTCAGGACACCAGTCGGAATCTGCATAATGTGGACAGGCTGCTGGGCAAATACAGAGAGCACACAGATGACCAGGCAGAGGCCATGGCAACAGTAAGTGCGCACACCTAAAGGATTTTCGTTATGTATCTGTTTGTGTCTGTGCGTGATTGTATATGCTGTAAATACTGTTTGTGTTTCTGATCTGAATGGGGTGTGATTGGAGGTGTTAGTGAATAGGAAAATTCTCAAAATGAGTAAAACAGCCATGTTATTAATAAAGAGACGGATCCCATGTTTGCAGTTGAAGATATACTTTACTTACACAGGCGGCCGTGGGAACACAAGCATGGAGCAAAATGTTCAAATTACATCGTGTGGTCAACATTTATACAGTTTAAGGGAATTTCATTAGCATGTGATGGCTCATATATGATAATGCAGAACCCCACGTTCCGCAGACGGCAGGTAACAGGTTGTTAACAGGAGGCGCCATTTGGCCCTGGTCAGATACGGCAACATCTCTTTGTAATTCTAATACACATTCTCAAATACTGTGCTGCTTTCCAAAACTGTCTCCCAACAGAGGAGAACTCTTCCCTGCCTCTGATTGGTCCATTCTCTGCCTTTCCTACAGCTCAGAGAGGACCTGGAGGAGTCCATTCAGCAGCTGAGGAGCCAGCGCCTGCAGAGGACCTCCACAGGCCGCAGTGCCTCTGTCTCAACCCTGCACACCAGTGACCTGGAGCCCGGCTCTGCCTCAGGTAAGGTTTCCACACGATCACCCTGCCAGTGTGCCAGGTTAGCATCACCCAGCCAGTGTACCAGGTTAGCATCACCCTGCCAGTGTACCAGGTTAGCATCACCCTGCCAGTGTACCAGGTTAGCATCACCCTGCCAGTGTGCCAGGTTAGCATCACCCTGCCAGTGTGCCAGGTTAGCATCACCCTGCCAGGGTACCAGGTTAGCATCACCCTGCCAGTGTGCCAGGTTAGCATCACCCAGCCAGTGTGCCAGGTTAGCATCACCCTGCCAGTGTGCCAGGTTAACATCACCCAGCCAGAGATATTAGAATCAGGATTCATGAATAATGGGTGGCGCTTCAACACCCATTTTTGGTGTCATGAAGCCTTGTTGTCAAATCATTAACTAACATGCGTGCTTGAGTCTCCCTCCACCTCCAGTTAGAGGCTGCCACAGTCTAGTATGTGTAGTATTGATAAGGCAATATGAACCAGCATGTGTTTATGTTTGTTTTGGAGGATTTCTGGCAGTGCCATTCACATGGAAGGATTTAAATCAGTGTGACTTTGTTTCTGTTTTTTCCCTGGTTGTGGAAGATGGCCATCGCTATTGTCCCACATCTCCCCTGAGAGACTACACGGGACGCAGGCGATCCCGTTCTGCCACCGTGCGTTTCAGGGACCCTGGCCAGACGCAGCATGTAAGAGGCCTGGCCCTACTGTGGGCTGTACTGCGCTCCAGCCAGGAGAGCCACAGTCTGTGTGCAGTTTTACTGTCTTCTTTCATTCAGGAGCCATTTTAGGCAGTAAATACGAGGTGTGTGGGGGTCTTAAGCTAGGGAAATGACTTGCGTTCAGCTCTTAACCCCTGAAGCACAAGAGTATACACTGGCCCTCCAGGACTGGAGTGATGAAACTCAGAAGTAGTATGAGACCGAGGGAAGGGTTACATGTGAAGGCCCCAAGTAAAGATTGATTTGAACATTTTCAGAAGGGGTTTTTTTTGTTTGGCGTTTTTGAATACTGCTGTTTTCTGCAAGATTCAACATCAAAAATTTATTGGAAATTGACCTTTGTAGTCTGGCTAGTGTTAAAATTTTTTTAAAAATGTATCTCTGTGTTTGCTGTTGGATCATTCTGTTACATCCCTGTTACAACCTGTTATTCCTCACTAAGTCCCTGTTCTGTCCTGTTATGCCTTGTGGGAGTTTTTTAAAGGGCCAGAATTTTGGAGAAGTAGGAAGCTCACTCTTGATCATTTACCTCTCAGTTATTTAGAATGGTCTCTGTGTGATGCAGCACTCTGTCCTCCTGCCATCAAGGTGCACAGTCTGCATCAGTCCCTGAGAGACCTGCGCAGTGACCAGGTCCGCCTGGGACACGATATGGACCAAGAGATCCTCAGACGGAACAGGTAGCAGGAGCCAAGTTTCACACACTACGACCCAAGTTACAATAGAATGTATCCAGTGCCAGATGGAACGGGAAGGCCTATGTTTTTATTTGTATATTATTTCATGGAACTTAAAGTGGTAATTCAATGCCATTGTAGCTATTGAAAGAAAAATGGATTTGAACTTCAGTCCTTTACTGCTTAGTCTGTTCATTTCTTCACCACATGCCGCCTGAGTCATAAAAACAGCACATGCATCTCTGTTTTGAAGGGCGGAAGTGGAAACCAAGCAGACGTTGGAACGTTTGTCTGACAACCTGCTCTCATCTCAGAGAGCAGAATCGGTAAGTGAGAAGCTTATCTTGTGTCCAGATGTTCAAACTGAGGTAGTTTATGGGAAGTGTAGATTTTCTGCAATCCGATTGATGCCTGCTGAATTCTGAGGCCGGGCCCCATGGCTGAAATTGTTTTCAGCGTTCCCGTGGGATTTGTCAGGATTTGTTTGTTACCATTGTGTTATTAGCAACTCAGCATCCCAAAAAGTTGGCCCAAGTTATACCACTCCAGAGTAAGAGTTTAGAGCCAGATGCAGAGGTCAGTGAACAGCAGGAAGTAACGCTGGCTTTCTCATATTACACCTTCATTACTTTGGCTAATGAAATGAGTATGAAACATTCAAACAATTATAGGGAGTAACATTAAAATGGTTATGGGGCCTCCTTCACTGTGTCAGTTTACATTAACAGATACAACTTGTATGCATACTAATGTCCTCTCATGCGCACACATACATTCTCGCTCTCTCTCCCACACACATACACACATTCTTAAACACACTTACTGTATCTCATACACACACACTTGCACTTGCATGCACGCATATGCACTTGTAGGTGTCGGCACGCGTAGAGAGGCGTCTGCAGGAGATTGAAAAAGAAATCCGTTCGGAGCGACGGACTGTGGAGAAGCTTCCGGAGCAGCGTGGGAACATGTCTCAGGAGCTGCAACAGGTACACCCACTCCCCTTCTCTCAACACTACAGAATTTTTCTGTCCTATTCCTTGCCAGTGATTGAACTGGGAAAAAAAGAATATGAGAGCTGAAATGTCTGCAACTCTGATATGAAAATACACCACTAACTGGCACCCACTACACTACATACATCAATGTTTTTTGTTGCACATAGAGTGTGTAATTCAAATGTCATCCACAAGGAGGCATCATTCATCTTCAAAGAAGCCAACCAGATTAGTCCTGACACCTCAGAGATGATAAATACCAGCTAATTTTCATCTTTATAATGTAAACTACACTAATGAGGAGACAATTCTATCCCTGGAGCTGGAAAAAAGGCTACAGTACAGTAATTAAAAGAAAAGCAGGGGAAAAAGATAAACTTCCAACTCTTGAGCAAAGAGAAAGGAAAGGACATTTTGAATCCTGATTAGGTGCTTGAAAGCCACAAGCAGCCCATCTGCTGGTGTTTTTGTTTTTGCTGAGTGAAGTTAAGGCCCCATCTAGAAGGCTTCCAGTGAGCTGTGCATCTCACTGTATGCATGCATTTGGGAGTGCATGTTACCCAAATTATTATGGTTGTCTTTCTGAGCATGGCTATCACAGCACTGACTGTGCAGTTTGCAGTGTCTGATTGTGCACATTTTGTGAAACATACCTTTGAGGTTATCAGTGCTTTCGATTATCTATTAAGATGTGAACAGCACAGTGAATTTCTTGAGAGAGATGAGTGGTAATTGTAAAAGATGATAGGTATGGTGAATGTCTGTGGTGAAAGATACACAGTGCAGTGCTTCTCTGTGACCAGAGGTGAACAGTAATATTGCTTGATTGTGGTCAGATGTGAACAGTATATTGCAGATCCATGGTCAGAGGTGATCAGTGTAGTACACTTGTGTTCCTACAGGCATTGAGAAGACGGGAGGCTGCATCTGGAGAATCAGAGGAGGCCATGAAGAGCAGACTGCTGAGATCAGAGTGTGAGAAGAACAAGGTATAGGCTCTGTGTGTGAATGCGTGTGCATGACTGTGAGAGAGAATGTGAGTGTATGAGGTTGAGTGTGAATGCATGTGTATTCATATTTGAATTGTATGTGTAGAGTACAGATGAGTGAATAAGACTGCATAACTGGTAGTAAAGCCGTGTATGTCTGTTTTGTGGTGTGAATAATTAAGGGTGATTAAGTATAAACCTGGCTGTTTGAATGGGTATGGGGGAGATTAATTCTGTTTGAAATCTTATGTAGTGTAAAGTCATGGCTGTAGAAGTTTATGAACGGTTTATTTAAATTTCTGGAATTAAGTCCTCATGATTTTTGAATAATAAAGTGTGAAAGTTTATGGTTTCTGCAATTTACAGGTTGAGCAGGAGCTGGAGAGGACCCGGAGACAGCTGGACAAATCAGAAGGTGGACGGGACACCCTTGTACAGCAGGTAGGACTGGTTTTAGTTGAGAGGGGAACAGCAGGTAGCGGTGTGGCTTTTTTAGTCCTTGGCAGCCATACTAAAGCAGAAAAAAAGCCTGAGCATGGGTAAATCTTTGCAATGTGCTTAAAATATTAATGAAAAATCCTATTATGAACTGCAAATTGGTTTGCTTATGCTTAATGCTGAAAGCTCATCAGTGTGTGTGAGTGCATGCGCGTTTGCTTGCATGTGCATGCATGTCTATCTTTCGGTCTGTCTGTCGGTCTGTCTTAGGTTGAGGAGCTGCGCACGCAGCTGCTGAGGACAGAGAAGGAGCGCATGGACCTGCAGCAGCAGATCTCCCTTCTGGCCTCTCATAAGATCAGCCTGCACAGCCACGAGGAGCAGGGGAGGGACAGGGGCTCAGGTACATCTGAACACACCTTTACGCATACCTGTGCATGCATGTACACACCTGATCAGGGAGACTGGATTGTGAATTATGGAGAGGCGAGAGGTGAAGCTGATGGGGTGTGTGTTTTTAAGCAGGGGAGAGAGTGGAGCTGCAGCGGGAGGTGCAGGAGCTCCGTCTGCAGTTGGGACATAGTGCTCTGCTGACTGAGCTGGAGGAACTGAGGAGAACCGTGGACCGCAAAGACAGGGAGAGAGCACAGCTCAGTGTGCAAGTGGAGGTAAAGGGCCACATGCACTGGGATTGCGTGTGTGTGTGTTTATGCTCGTGTGTGCGTGTGCGCGTGTGTGTGTGTGTGTGTGTGTGTGTGTGTGTTGTATGTGTGTGTGTGTGTGTGTGTGTGTGTGTGTGTGTGTGTGTGTGTGTTTATGCTGTGTGTGTGTACATGTATGTATGTATGTGTGTGTGTTTACGCTGTGTGTGTGTGTGTGTGTGTGTGTTTATGCTTGTGTGTGTGTGTACGTGTGTGTGTGTGTGTGTGTGTGTGTGTGTGTGTGTGTGTGTGTGTGTGTTTATGTTTATGCTTGTATGTGTGTATGTGTGTGTCTCAGACCCTGTCGGCTGACCTGGAGCGGCGGGAGCAGCAGCAGCTGCAGATGCTAGAGCAGCTGAAGCAGATCCAGGCGCGGGCGGAGGAGAGCCAGTCGGAGAGGGCTAGAGCGGAGGCAGAGCGGGCCCAGAGTGACAGGAGGAGGGAGGAGGTGAAGAGCCGTGCCCAGGCCGCCCTGCGCCAGTGGAAGGCCAAGTGCAGGAGCCTGGAGCGCAGCCTGGAGGAGCAGAGCAAGGAGGCGCAGCAAAGTGCTGACAAGAGGCGAGAGGTCAGTACACGGCTCCCATCCCAGGGGGCCCTGGGTCTAATGCTTAGGCCCAGCTTCTGAAGTCACTCTCTCCACAGGCCTGCAAGGAGAGGGATGCCCACCAGGTGGCACTGCAAGTGCTGGGCCAACAGGCGGAGGCTCTGCGCAAGGAGCTGTCGGACGTCCTAGGGCGACTGGCGCAGCGTGAAGAGGAGGTGCGGCGGCAGGAGGTGGAGCTGAGCGAGGCACGGGCCCTGCGGCTCGGCCTGGAGCAGGAGGCACGGGAGGTTCGGGATGCCTCGCGGGCCCTGCAGGAGGCGGCAGAGCGGCAGTCTCTGCTGGAAACTCAGCTACGGGAGGAGAACCGGGCTATGGAGACGCGAGCGGAGGAGCTGGAGCGGGAGAGGCAGCGGGACCGTGCCTTGCTCCTGGAGCTCCGCGGGGAGGTGCGAAACCTTAGCACAGCCCGAGCTGAGCTGGCCTCCCGGCTGAGCCAGGAGGAGGAGGCGCGCAGGGAGGCGCAGCGGAGGCTAGAGGAGGTGGCGGAGGAGGCACGAGTGCAGGGGCAGCAGCTGAGGCTTGAGAGGGAGCTGCATCAGAGCGAGCTGGACAGCCTGCGGGGGGCGCTGCAGGACGGGAGGGCCAGGCAGGACCGTGACCTGCAGGAGACCGTCAAGCTGTGCCAGCTGAGAGTCTCACCCAGCTGCAGGATGAGCAGGGTGCCAGGGTCCGGGGCAGGGTGTCTCATCCAGCTGCAGGTCAGTCTGTACGGGGGGGTGCTGCAGGTCAGTCTGTATGGGGCAGGGTGCTGCAGGCAGGTCAGTCTGTACGGGGCAGGGTGCTGTAGGTCTGTCTGTACGGGGCAGGGTGCTGCAGGTCAGTCTGTATGGGGCAGGGTGCTGTAGGTCAGTCTGTACGGGGAGGGTGCTGCAGGTCAGTCTGTACGGGGGCAGTAAGATGCAGGTCGGTCTGGAAAAGGCAGTGTGCTACAGGATTTTCAGGGACTGACTCAGGAAAGGAGGATTTAACCTTCCTGTTATTGACCCCACTGGGTCAGTTTTCTTTACTATATACCTTTTAAATGGGTGTTGCGGTGTGTTATTGCCCCTGAATAGCAGTGTATTTGTTGGGGTAAGAAATGGGGAGAAAAAAGTGAGAGGTAGGCTTATTATTGGGTGTCCCAATGTATGAATCACTGGTGCAAGGGAAGCAATTTTAATGTGTAATGGGCGAGAGAATGTACAATCACCTGCATTGTTTTTAAAATGAGGGCGATGTAGACTAGATTTAGGGGGCCATACTGGTTTGGAAAGTCCACTGCCTTCACCCCCTCCCTCTTACACCCTGGTCTTTCAGAACCCTTGGTCACATACTGAGAGATCCCTAACCTTCCAGTAGCACAGCTTAATGGGCCAGCAACAACCAGGCCTGGGCTGAGGCAGATTCTTACAGGGAAATTCACATGATGTAGCCTATGATGTACACCGTTTACCATTCAGCCACTTCCCTGTGTCAGGCGCTTCCCTGTGTCAGGCGCTTCCCTGTGTCAGGCGCTTCCCTGTGTCACGCGCTTCCCTGTGTCAGGCGCTTCCCTGTGTCAGACGATTTCTTGTGTATTTGAGTCACTCCCTTCTCCTTAGACCTCCTGAGTGGTGTGCTTTGCCAGGCCTACCATGGTGTGCTTTTGGTATTGATACACCACCGTTAAGATGTACATTTGGTGGCCCCCAGGCAGAGGCAGCCGCAGATAAAGACAAAGTGAGGGCGCACCGGCAGCAGGTGGAGAGGATGAAGACGGAGTGCGATAAGCTGACGGAGGAGCTGTGCCGCACTGATGAGGGCTACTCCCAGCTCCACAGGAAGTACCAGCTCCTGAAGCAAGAGCTGGAGGAGAAGGTAACCTCAGTCCCACTTCCTGTTGGACATGTCTCTGATGTCATTCCCATTGAGGGGGACCCCATCAAGTGAGGGGTTTTAAACTCAAAAATTGTCTGATGGTTCTTGGGTTTTTTTTTTAAAGGCTTTTGAAATAAGTTGTATGTATTTCTTAGCACAGTAAAGTCCTGTATTATAGAATAGGAGTTGGTTTGCTGCTGGCTTTTATTCCAAAAAAAAAACTAAAGCACCCGATTGAACTCCTCAGCCAATCATAATCTTCGGTGAGGACCTTGGTTAATGGTCCAATCAGGTGAATTAGTGTTGGGCTCAAACATGTCTGTGTCCACACTGTGCGTTCTGGGGTAAGACCGGACACCCCTGCCGTAGCCAATCAATGTCTTTTCATCACTTAAGTGCTGAAATACACCAAAAACTATTGGACACCGCAGACCTCTTGGACTGGAGTCAGACATCCCTGCCGCAGGCTCGGCTAAACTGCAGCTCTTTATCAGTGTGAGTGTGTGACCAGCATGTCGGGCGTGTAATCCAGCCCCATGCTCTCTCTCAGATACTCAGGCTGAAGAGTGCTAGCACTGGCTTGAGGATAATCCCTTTTAATGAGCTGCCTTCCTGCCTGCCCGCTCGTCCCCGTGAATCTGGGCTGCTGCCATTCTCTGCTCTTGCAGTGCTCTGCTATCGCCACCAAGGGGCGCTCCTACCCCTCCAGTTCTCACACAAGGCTGTTAGTGAAAATGGAGCCGCAGAGCTGGGTGCTCTCTCACACCGGCCTCCGGATGCTGTTCCAGACCTCACATATCTGTGATTATGTTTTGTTTTGGGGAACTAGAGTGGGAATCAGAGATTTATTAGACATAGGGGTGCAGTCAGGTCCCTCAAGCTTGGAGAGGAGTCGGAGGTGAGGAGCCACCATCAGCCTCTAGCTCTAAATAATAATAATAACAATAATGAACAGTAGTATTTATCACTCATAACAATGGCACCATGGCCCATTTCTGTTACTGGGGTAATCACTGATACTGTGACTCTTGAAAAAGCACTCTCAGACTCACTAAGCATGCTTCTGTAGTAATTATCTGTTTTCTGGATCTATTTTCGCTGTCACTCAAAATAAATTATCCACAGCATTGTCCTTGGATGTGCGTCTTATCTTTAAATTTTAATTAACAATAAACATCAGCTGAGTTAATGCAGGCTAATGTGAAACCAAAGATTGTAACTCTGTTAGCAACAAACCAGTGGCATGTTATTTCTGTATTGCAAGGCAGTGACGGTTACTGTTTAAAAGATGCATATTCCATGGTGCAATGAAAGGGTTTGGTCCTTCAGTGGGTACTCATCATGTTTTCTGTGGTTGGATGTAGAAGTGACTGTGTTCTTCTGACCCCCTTCCACATGGGGCAGGTCACTTTCACACCTTAGAGCCGCAGGGCTGAGGCTGGGTAAGATACTGCCTGGGGGGCTGAATTGTGCTGGGGGAAGGGTCCTATCCTCTAAACAAGCCTCAGGCCCCGTACATGTACAGAGGGTGATGTTCTCTCCTCGTAGCGTTGGCTCGCAGTCATGGCACACTGCTGGACACCCTGACATTTGGTGGTTGATGCTGGAGATCACGCAGCACGACCCTAAATTTAGGCAATCGCTCGCTCCGTTACACACTTTCAGCCTTTGGACTGTATCGCACGTACGTGGCAACCCGGAGTTCAGTAGCGACAGAATAGCAGACCGTGTGTGTATGTTAGAGTATTGGTTCTCGCTGTAGTCCTGGAGCACCCTGCGCGCATGCTGCTTTTCATTATAACCCCTAATTGCAGCAGTTTCTGAAATACAAAGAGATGCAAATTGTTTTCAATTACAGGCCTTTATTTTTGTGATCAGAAATGATACCCTATTAATGTCTCATTGTGTGAGGAGCCGATAAATTGCAAAGAATGAGTATTCTACTTTCCAGTAAGGGCTTTTAATCACTCAGAGCAGATAAGTAGTGCTTGTGTCTCCTGTACTGTGCTGTGGCAAATTATTACTTTTGAAGAGGTTATATTTTGTATTGATTCATTGATAGACCTGCAGCTGAAGTCATAAATTAGGGGTGCTCAGCTCCAGTCCTGGAGGGCCAGTGTGCAAGCATAAATTATGCCTAGAGACACTGCAGCCCTCTAGGATTGAAGTAAAGTAAAACCTGCAGACACTGTGGTCCTCCAGGACTGGAGTTAAACCTGCAGACACTGCGGCCCTCTAGGACTGGGGTTAAACCTGCAGACACTGTGGCCCTCCAGGACTGGAGTGCAGAACCTGCAGACACTGCAGACACCCTCCAGGACTGGAGTTAAACCTGCAGACACTGTGGCCCTCCAGGACTGGAGTTAAACCTGCAGACACTGCAGCCCTCCAGGACTGGAGTTAAACCTGCAGACACTGCGGCCCTCCAGGACTGGAGTTAAACCTGCAGGCACTGCAGCCCTCCAGGACTGGATTTAAACCTGCAGATACTGTGGCCCTCCAGGACTGGATTTAAACCTGCAGATACTGCATTTGGCCCTCCAGGACTGGATTTAAACCTGCAGATACTGAGGTACTTAAACACATTTTCAAATAGCTTAATTAATAGAAAGATCGGTTGTAATACAAACCAGCACACTAGGGTCCCCCAAGACCAGGGTAGGGAAACTCTGTGTTACAGGTTCACACACTCATTGCACTGTGTTAGAGATTCATACACTCATTGAAAGTCCATCAGTTCTTACATTTAGGAAAAAAATAAAATCAAGTGAACTTGAAGTGTATTTTAGCATAAAGACAGTTTGTGTTCATCGTCTATAAATACTTAATGCACTAATTTCATGTATGTGATGTCTTTATGGGCAAGGAGGGCAGCACCTTCCTGGTGTTCTTGACAACTTTGGATGTTAATTATCTAATGTTCATTTATGTAATCTGACAGGTCAGCTGCATTTCTCGATGCGTTTGTAAATGACAGCCAAAGCCTGCTCTTAAGTGCGCGTATGACACTTCTCAGCATGTGTGACTCAGCATTGGTGTCTACTGCTAAAAAGCTAATTGACCCTAATTAACCCGCCCTCCAGGACTGTCTGTACACCCCTGTCTTACAGACTGATTCTGCATCAGGGTGTTCTCTCTGCTTAAAGCAGCGCAGGGTTCCTTTGGTCTTTGGAAAGCTCCAGTGGATAGTTCTCTCAAATGTCCCTCTTTCTTGAAAAGCAAGATAATGCTGTACCATAAGAAATGGAAAAGTTTGAAAACAAGCTTGATTTCACTTGGACTATTTTCAGTGCCACCACTTATGGGTTTGCACATAGTTTCCACCCCCTAAAGTCATTGGGTGGCAGAGAGAGAAGTGTGTAGCTTTTGAAGACACAACATTTTTTGGAAGTACTGTACTGTAGAATGTATTCCCACCTTGCAAAAGTAGCCTGAAGCAACCCAGACATTTGTGCAATAAAAGAGCTGATTGCTGGCCTGCCTTTATTTACCTTATATTGCGGACGTTTTTATATTTCTTTGTTGGTGCCCTGCAAGGTTTCTGATATAGCCTATTTGCCATGTATTTATAGATCTTTGAATTTGAGGTGTAGACTTTCACATATGTTGAATTTTTAATATAGACATGTGAGGGAGACCTGAGTGAAGCAAATTTGTCAGTCAGAGAAAGCTGAGGGTGAAATAAATTTTTCAAGAAAATACTGTTGGAGTAGCTGGGGAAACAAACTACGATCTGACCATATGTTTATTTTTATGTTGTGTCCAGTATTAAAAAACTGCCAAATCTACAGAAATTTTCAGCAAACTCATTTAAACCTCCCGAAGGATTTCAGACCAGAAAGTACAACATGGATCAGATGTGGCGAGAATGGTTCAATGTTTCGTTCTTGCTTATTTCCAGCTTGCATATAAAATGCAGGTAGGGAATAAAAAGTGGATGCACTAATGTAATGGTGGTAACACCATTTTTGATGCAGATACCATGTTGGAATTCATGGAAAAACGTACCTGTTTTGCTTTTCATTTCAAATTAATTCACAGACACAGCAATCCTATAGTCTGTGACTCCACTTACCGTTGCCCACGCTGACGTGACCTTACCTCTTTTGCCTAAGAAGCATAAGCAAGTTCATCTGGCTCGATCACTAAAGCTCCTGTCAATCACACCCCAACAATCACCCCTCCTTAAAAATGACTGATTTCTCTTCTGGCAGCCATAATTAGGTACAGTCAGGCCTGTCCAGAATTTTTATACATGACCCAGTGCATGTCAATGAGCAGAGTTGTTCTTTTGCACCCTGTCAGCCAATAGAATTTTACTGTATTGTCCTGTCCACCAGTAGAATTGTGCCACCTTACTCCACCAATAGAGAGCAGCTTTGTGCTCCTCCATGAAGGTGGAGATGGACGCTGATGGTGCTGCCAGGTTCATTGGGGTCAGAAGCGGTGTTCAGCTGGCAGGACCACGGGGAACAATCCCTTAATCCAGAGTTGCTCCAAGTGTCTGGTGGTGTCCTTTCACCCTGTCTGTCTGTCTGTCTGTCTGGCTTGCCTGCCAGTCCTGCCACGCTGCCAGATCCCCCGCTGACCTGGCTGGCACCGGTGACCAACAGCTGAGGAGAGCGGCAGAGCCCTTTCACTGAGGACCCCTGTGGGGACATACATGCTGGGGCTTAGATGGATCACTTGATGAAGGCAGCCAGCCAGTAGATTGATTTAGTGTTTACTTTGCACATCCCTGCCAGTGTCACCTCATAATCTGGCAAATCCTCCATAATTAACACTGTCGGAGACAGGCTGGTGAAACCTCACACCATTCCACCCCCACCTAAGCCCCAGCCAAGTGGATAATATATCTAACATGACACTACACCTTAGATGGGTTATTCACTCAGCAAAAAAACACCCTTATCAAGTGATGGAGCATTAGCTCCCATCCTAAATATTACCCATCTGGGTGTTCATTGGAGCTCTCTCACTGAGAACTGTGTTCTGGGGTACAGCAGTGGTGCACCCAGTCAGGTTTCAAACCTGTAACCCCTTGTGTGTGAGCTTTGAGTTTGACTATGTTAATCAGACCTGTGCATAAACTCAATGCAGGTGTTGGTTATGGGGCGGTAGCATGGACTCATTAAAACCCCGTAAATGGGCAGATCCACTGAGCATTGCCAACCATTGCATGATGTGAAGTGAACCAGTCTTTCATTGGTCTTCATTTATAGTGAGGATTTTTTTTCATTGTTTCTTCAGATGTTTACCATCATGCTCACCCAAATCAAAGTTTCTGAAATAGTTTTCCTGGTGTGTTCACCCAGCTAACAGTTATTTGAAAAATAAAGAGATAGTTTAAAGTCAAAAATTAGTTTTTGCTTTTTCAGTTCTATCAAACAAAAGGGAGAAAGCAAGCCCAAACATAAATGTTTACACCAGTTTGCTCTCAATGTTCTGTTTACTTTTGCTTGGCTAAAATCCTGTGTGAAAATGAAAGCTAAATAAAATGTAACGGTGTGTTTGTGGCCCAAGGTGTGAAGGGCAACTGCTAAGCACAGGGTAAAAGAGAAAAAGGCGACAGGTCTGAAATTACCAGCCCATCTGGAGTGTGCCTGCTAAAGCACCAGATGGCAGCGGGCAGAAGGCTGTGTCAGACAGTGCGTTTTTTTAAATGTTTCATTTTAAAGAGATGTCTAACAGCTTTTTTACAGCACAAACTAAAGGGTAATGATGTACAGGGATTACTGCAGCATTTGGAGAGAGGAGCACCCAGCTCTGTGTATCCTGTTAGCCCGAGTGGTGCAGGGGCCGCAGTGCTGCCAGATCACTTCACAGTGGAGACGTGTTAGCACTGATCTGAGATCACCATTGTTTGTTTTCAGATTGGTAGCAGCACAGAGCACAGCGATCGCACACTGATCAAGGATCTGGTGTTACTGTCATTAACAGAAATTAAAATGCTGCTATACGTTTTAAATTCATGGACGATACAGGAAAAAGTAACGATAAAGTATATCACAGCTGATACTCTTTAAAATATTAAGCAGAATCTCTAAACCTGCTGATATTTGTGTATTTGCCCACATGTTATTGTGCCTGTCCTGATCTTGAAAATATATTAATCACTGTATTTCATACCCATAAGGACAGTAGAGCAGAAGTACAGTACTTTGACAAAACCGTTTTATGATCAGGTCATCCAGATCACTTATGGACAGCAGGAACAGGAAGTGTATGGTTTCACACTGACCTGGGGTCAGGCTTGCCATCAGACTGTTGCGTCAATATTTATTGGACCCCGGACTCTTACAGGAAATGCAGGGATTCAACTGACCTGAGGTCAGGCGTGTCATTGATCTGAGATTGGCTGTCAGGTTTGTCAAGCCTGCTTTAAGGGGCCAGTGCAGGCTGGGTGTCCCCACAAACAGCAAGTTGTTTGTCAGACCAGTTGATTGCCTATAGATTTCTGTTCCGCAACCACCTTGACGTATCTTTGTGCTCAAAAGATGTGATATAGGTGGCTAATTATTAGACTAATGATTAAATAATTAGACCAGGAGCTGGCAATGAAACCCAGAAACCAGCTCAGCCTTCCTTACTCTAGCTTTGAAGCACTTTGTGAAATGGGTTATGTAAAATGCAGTCCATCATTATTGTTACAATGTATACTCTCCTTGATTTAAGTATAGTCTGTCAGGTCTGGGGCTTGGTAGAGACCTGGTGTTAGAGAATGAGCACAGAAAATGAAGAGATCAAGAAAACATTTGAGGATAGAGGGGTTAAAATACAAAAGGTTTGCATAATGCTTGTGGACACTTCAGGTGAACAGTGGTCGCAAAGTACAAAATACTGACATCATATATAAACTTTAATATTTTTTCCTTTCATCTACCCTTTCATAAAGGAATGGTGAACTGTGTTGTCAGTTATCTATTACTTATTTATAATGTTCTTCTTGGTTTAAATCTATTAATGAATTAATTCATTTATAATTCCCTTTTTATGAAGCTATGATCTATTTCAGCAGAGTTTACCTTTTGCTTTAATTTTACATTTGGATTTCTTGTACTCATCAACTTTACTTTTGTCACAAATAAACTTAGTGTTGTAATAGTCTGCTGTATTTGGAGGGGGAACGTGATGCCACCAGTGAAACAATAAAATGTGAATATTTCTTTTCAAATAGAGATGTCCAAGAAAACCGTGCCTTCTCTTGGGGGTTTTCATGTCTCACATATTGAATGTCTTGCAAGTTGATGTCCCTGATACTGTATATGCATGTTATCTTTTTGTATATTTCCTGTAGCCAATTCCACAAAAAAAGTTTAAAACTCATACTCTACTCATAAAAACAGAAGGGTATGAGAAAGAGCAGAGCTTGCTTAGAGAGAAAGTCAAATAATAAAGAACAGTGTCAGCTTTGAGGTAAAGTGGCATGAGAAAGATCACTCGCTTGCTATCAATAATCCAAAAACAAACTTAGCTGTGTGGCAATATAGTACACCAAATGAATCTTCGTCAGTGAGTGCCACTCTTTCTCATGTCGTTCTGCTCAACACTTAACTTGGAGTGACATGCATATGTTTTGTTGTGGGGGTTTATTTGTTATTTCTTCTTCTTTTTTTATGCTTTGCTGACATTCCCATATGAAGTGACCTACAGCATTTTATGTCGTAAATACTATCTGTTTATACAACTGGACTTGTGCTTATGCAGTTCAGGTATGTTACTTCCCAGAGGTACAATGGCAGTGCCCCTGCGTTGGTCTTGAACCTGCAGTCTCTGAGTCATAAGCCCAGTCCCCTGACCATTGTGGTCCTTTTTTTAATTTATTTCTTAATTTATTATTTTGCAGTTGAAAGTGATTGCCAGGGGGGAGGACTCTGTCAGGAGCATGGAGAACAGGATCTCGGAGCTCCTAGCCCAGATCAGGCGCCTGGAGGCTGAACAGGAATCCATCCTCTCCGGCATCGGAGCCGAGATCGACACGGCCTGCCAGGCCCTATCCGGGGATTCTGCAGAGAAGTTCAAAGTAACGAGAGCGCCGGGCCGAACCCCGATCACCACTGGGGGGCCGCTTCCCTAAGACCCCCCACCAAGCACGTAGGGATTGGCGGTTCTCAAAACACCCGATCTTTCCTAAGCACCCCTTTACGCGCGTTTCATGGCTCTTGGGATGATTTCAAACTCTGTGTGCTGTTAAAACTGTCTCCCCCAGACCCCTCCTCAACAATCTACATCAATTTAAAAAAATACATCAAACAGAAGTTTTCTTGGTCTTATCACATCAACCTATGTGAGAGAATTAGAATTAGGTAGTGATGAAAAACGACTGCAATCAGTTTCGTTTTCAGCTTGGCTGACATGTATTACCAAAAACTCTTAGAGGGAAAAAAAGTGAACCGCATCAGCTAAGCGTGGATAGATGTTTAAAGCGTAGGCCAATGCATCGTATAACTGTCACCGCGGGTTTGAGGAGTAGTGGGAACGTAATGGAAAGAGCGTTTTATTTCACTTAGAGAAGGATTTCTTATCTGTACCGACATGGGGCTGCTTTTGATCGCTAAGGGAAAATGGGTAGTGAGAGAAACGGATTTGACTTCCTGTCAACCCCGTACCTGCCTCGGCATGTTGATGACAGGCGGGTGAAACGCGTCATCAGAGGCCCCTCTCTCTCTCTCTCTCTATTGCGCACGCACAAGCATGCGTTTGAAGTTGAGGTAGTGCGTTAAGCACGGGTGATGTCCCAGATCTCGACAGGAAAGATGTAACAAGAGAAAAGAGGGAGGGAGAGAAGGAGTGAGAAGCTGTTTATGTGGGGCGAACCGTTTTTCTACAAATATCACAGCGTATGATGTTACAGACACAGTGATTTGTAACGCCTGAGCTCCGCTTTTCTGAGAGAGATGAGCGTGGGAAGGAGTTTTGAGATTTGCGGAAGTGTCACGCGTCAGTCTCCCTAACTTGTGGACAGATGCTGCCTTTTAATGGGCTACTTTGTTTAACCACTCTCGCACATCTGATAGCAGTTGAGTCTTTTGCAGACACAGTGCGAGCCTGGCGCTGGTAATACGGGGGGAATGTTAATCTCATTCAGTAACAGGTTTCCAATTACCCAAAATAGCACATTACCAGCAGAGCAGATGGTTGAAGAATTATGAATTAAAATTTTTTGGAATGCCCTGATTAAATGTGCATAGTTATTAGAACTGTTACCATTGAATAAATGTTAGCTAAACAAATGAATTTATCCCAAAATACTGTTTACATTGATCCTATGCATGATTGAAGCATAAGACTGTAGTGTTTTTGTAGTAAGGAACGAAACCATCCCATTGGTTTGCACAAGTCAGAGATTGACAGACACATTGTAACTTGCTCTGGCATCATTTCCAAATTGGGCAAAAACTGCTTTTGTCAATTGATCTTCGTATTGCAGCATTTCTCGTTTTAATGCTGATGTATGCATCGGCCTAATAGTGGTTATGTGTGGGTTTGTCTCACAGGTTGTATTTTTATGTTCATTTTCATGCATCACATTCCTGGAGCATTGACATTTGCTGCTGTGCTCAGTTACAGTGAGTTACAGTGGGCCTGGGTTACACATCTCTGCAGACACTGATCCTTTCAAACGAATCATGAAAAAAAATCAAAAGTCATTATTGTCAAAGATTAGTATCTGTCTTTTGTATCAGTGTGTATCAGTTGTAATGTTGAAAAGATTAGGAAAGCAACCAGATAATAGAGTGTTTTCCCCTTAGACTTGTGACACCTGGCCTGATTCCCAGACCAAATCTGTAGCAGAGATTTCAAGCTCAATAGGAAATAGTAAGATTGTGAAATTTTAATTGGGTAGCTAGGCTAGGTGACACAGTGCTGCTTAGATGGATCTGTTTAAGAAGATTTTAATGAAATCTCCTCTTTCCTCTTTCAGGCCATTTCCCTGAGTCTGGGGCTTCAGAACGACCCACACCGCTGGCTGGCTGAAACCAAGGTAAAGGGCTAACAGCGCCTCTGTACATTGAAGCCATGCCCTGTTCAAAACATCTGATCATATTGAGAGTGCTTTTTCTTGGGGGGGGGGGGGGGAGTCTATTGCAGATGAAGCTGTAGTACTCATGTTTTTGCAGATGAAGTTGCAGCATTTGTGTTTGTTGCAGATGAAACTGCAGCGCTTGTGTCTGTCTGTTGCAGACAAAGCTAGAGCGCTTGTGTCTGTCTGTTGCAGACGAAGCTGCAGCGCCTGTATCTGTCTGTTGCAGATGAAGCTGCAGCGCTTGTGTCTGTCTGTTGCAGACGAAGCTGCAGCGCTTGTGTCTGTCTGTTGCAGATGAAGCTGCAGCGCTTGTGTCTCTGTTGCAGACGAAGCTGCAGCGCTTGTATCTGTCTGTTGCAGTCGAAGCTGCAGCGCTTGTGTTTGCCTGTTGCAGAGCAAGCTGCAGCGCGTGTGTCTGTCTGTTGCAGTCGGAGCTGTAGCACTCGTGTTTGTCTGTTGCAGAGCAAGCTGCAGCGCGTGTGTCTGTCTGTTGCAGACGAAGCTGCAGCGCTTGTGTCTGTCTGTTGCAGACGAAGCTGCAGTGCTTCTGTTTGTCTGTTGCAGAGCAAGCTGTAGCACTCGTGTCTGTCTGTTGCAGAGCAAGCTGTAGCACTCGTGTCTGTCTGTTGCAGACGAAGCTGCAGTGCTTGTGTCTGTCTGTTGCAGACGAAGCTGCAGTGCTTGTGTCTGTCTGTTGCAGACGAAGCTGCAGTGCTTGTGTCTGTCTGTTGCAGACGGAGCTGTAGCACTCGTGTTTGTCTGTTGCAGAGCAAGCTGCAGTGCTTGTGTCTGTCTGTTGCAGACGGAGCTGTAGCACTCGTGTTTGTCTGTTGCAGAGCAAGCTGGAGCGCTTGTGTTTGTCTGTTGCAGATGATGCTGCAGCGTGTGTGTCTGTCTGTTGCAGAGCAAGCTGCAGTGGCTATGTGAAGAGGTGAAGGAGCGGGAGGTGCGGGCAAGGAGGCTACGGCGGCATGTCCAGCAGGGTCGAGAGGAGATCAAGGGCCTGAAGAAGAGCAAAGAGACGGATCAGCAGGTCCTCCTGGAGCGAATCTCACAGCAGGAGAGACTACTGGAGGACATCCATGAGGAAAAAAGGGGTACCGAGCTCCATCTTCCCTCCACTCCAACTCTGCCTTTCCCCATAGTTACACTTAGATAAAGGGACGTCTGCTGGCTATTTGAGAACATGTTTGAGGCTTCATAAATTAATTATGAGCACATATTGCATGACATAACATGGCTGACCCATCATAGTTATTTTTCAAATGTAAATTAATGATGATTATCATGAATACCCCATGTTTTAAGGTTTTTGCCTTAAGCTTTATGAACTAGCTTGGGTTCGTGGCTAATGAAAATGGATGAAACTTACAGTTAAACATATTTAGACAATGCTTTTGGTGGCCTTCAGCAGGTCTCTTAAGTCTAGTTGTTTTTCCCCTCTCCCTTTATTCACATTATAGCTCAATAAGCAAATGAAATGTAAAGCTGATTATTAAAATGTCACTATTTTGCCAGTATCCACAGAGAGTGGAAGAACTAAGAAAATTAAGAACCTTTCTACTTAAATGAGCGTTTTATTCCTTCTCAGAGAAATCTTTTCACTATTATTCAGTCATTTCACTCTTTGACTAACATCAAGATATGTCTGTCTTTTATTGAAATTCTCTTAACATTGGAGGCTGGTTCAGAAGGCATTCTGAATGAGTCAGGGAAATTATGTAAACGTCTGGAGGAAGGCAAATAGATTTTTTCCATGTGCAAAAAAAAAAAAAAAAATTACAGCCGGAGACTCACAGTACTGAGTGGAATTGACAGCAGTAACACTTGACTACCAAGTGGAGCTCAGTACAGTGACAGCCTATGACAAATGTTGAAAGCACAAAAAAAAAAAAACAAAAAAAAAAAAATTAACATGGAAAGGATTAATTACATAGATTAAAGAAATGTATACTTTCTGTCCTCCGAAAAACCTCTTATTTAAAGAAAAAAAATACTAGGGTCATATAAAAAGTAAAATGCAAAATACCATGAGCAGTATTGTGTTCATTGTGGAACCTTATAGTTTTTAAGAATTACAATGTAATTGTATGTGTCAATGTAAGAGTAGGGGGAAATGCAGTAATGTTTAAAGACTGGTGTCTTTAGAAGAGAAAGAAGCCTGCAGTCCTGATGTTGGAGGAATATGTTATTGTAAGTCGATTTTGGGTTTCAGCCTTTATCATTCATTCGGGAGTGTAACCGTGATAGGCCTGCTCTATATTGTATGAAAAGATTTGGTCACACAGCAGATCGGATGGAAATCGCAAAAGCCTTTGAGCTTCCTTGGTTCACTGGATCAGAGACATTTTTGGCCCAGCATGAGAAATGGATTCAATTCATGAACTTGGAAAAGGAAGAGGCTGAAAATATACCTTTTAATTAGTCATATATACAAACCTGTATTAATGTATTATTGATTAATTAATGGGCCAATTATTTCAACAGGTCATTGGTAAGTAATTGCAAAGCTTTCTCTTTAAATTTGGTTGTGGCATTTTCTTCTCCATTTTATGTTGTAGAATTATACTCCAGAGTTGAACAGAGTAAAAATCAACAGTGTAATTTCAAAGAGTAGGCTATGCTTTTAACATAAATCCCTTTGTAATCTGTCTTATGAAGCCTAGCAAACAAATATTAATGTAGCTGAGTAAAATCTCTGCTGCTTTTTCCTGACAGATAAGATGCTGATTCTGTGCTGATCAGATAAACCAATATTTGCAGAGTCAATACACTTTTGGTTTGGGCACAGAGCAATGGTGATTTAATTTATTCTCTATAACAGATGATCATAATGAAATGCTACATGGTTTTTTGATGTAAAGAAATACGCTATCACTAATTTAAATTCCTCTCTGACAGGAAAATAGTAGGTAGTTTACTTTCTGTTTCTGTTTCTAACGCCAGCTGTACACTCAATTCAGGAGTTGGGAATTGTGTTACTTGTGGGCCAGGCTAAATGGGTTATATAGCTGCATGCAATAACGGCAAGTCCTATATTACACCACACGTAATGTTTCACTCGGGCGCAAATGGCCATCATGCTTCAGCTTTCATTCAGATCATTCATTCAGAATTGTTAGTTGAATGATCTGAAGTACATATTTGATTCTGAAAAATGGGATGAAACCCAGAAGCTGCCTTGGCCCTTCGATCCCAAACTCGCTGTATAGGAAAGCCGCACTCTTTTTGGTGCATGCAGCGGGTGTGGCTGCCATTGCCTCATTCGTGAGAAAGTGGCTCTTTGAGAGCAGTCTTGTCAGAGATTATGTCCGCTCACAGAATTGGGTTTTTAGGACTCTGGGCTCTGTGGGGAAAGGTGTGTTGGCTTATTCTGTACAAATGAAGGACACAGGTGTGCTCTGACACCTGATAGCACTTGCACCTGTAATACAGCTCAGCTGAATGGCCATGGAAAATGTGCTAAAGGAGTGTGCTCCCTGTCTGAAGGGATGCAACCAATGCTCTCATTGATTGCACCTAAAATGCAGAAATGTTTTGGTGCAGTTTGCACTGAATGCTACATTCACTCAAAGCAATATTCAGAAACAAATTTTAAGAAATCTGTTTGTTCCTATTTGTTGGATGTGCTACATTTGCTACAGGTAAACAAACAAAAAAAATTTAACACACCCGGAACTTTACCTTAATCATGCTTGCTTGCATCGTTTGTCTATGAAATGCACTGGTTTCACCAGGCTGATAGCCGTGTGGTGTAACCCTGGCATGCGAGCAGCAGGCTGTGGTATCATACAAAAAGATAATCATCATTCAGCCAATGACATCAGCACTGTGAATGTGGCTCAAAGGAGAAGGCAGCCATTCAAACAGACTGTAAGCAGAGGAGTGTGTCAGTAGATCACACTTCCATGAACAACCATCAGGGAATCTTGCATCTGTCTGAGGGCCTCCTCTGCAGAGGGCTGATCTAAGGCCTGTGGTTTCTGTTCCAGATTTGCTGGAGAAAACGCGAAAGAAGGATGAGGACCTGAGGAGCTTGCAGGTGAGCGTGTTAGGTCTGCACACCTAAGCTATACACAAGAGAGGCTGCTGAACGATAAGGAACATCTTGCATCATATCATCTTTTAACAGTCTGCTGTATACGCTACAAAGCACATTTGACTGTATTTATGTACAAAAAGGGTTTGCCTCGATCATTATTTCAGCTCTTGGGAAATCAGAAAGCTTGACAGGCTAGAGTCTAATGGCAGTTGCAAACAGGGAAATCAACTGCTAGTTTCAGTGGCCAGATAGCGATGCGTTCACTAGTTAGGACATTAATAATTTCACCTGTCAAACTATAATTTAATCTGTTAAAAAAAAAAAAAAAAAACATGAATAGGTACATTTTGTGGTTTAAGAGGGTAAATTATTGGTCAAGACATCAAAAGCATCTAGTTAACAACTTTGAACAAAATGTTGCAGCTTTTTTCTGATAGACATGCAGGTGCCCCAGCACACACTGCCAGCCTGTTGCGACCCTCATAGGATGGGGGGTGCTGACCATCTCCTCAAGGGCAGGGAATTATGGGTAGGATAAATGCTATCTTTAAGAATGTGTGTGTCACTGCAGTTTTAGCTTCCACGCCCCCTTTCCCACTATTCTCAAAATACAGAGGCATTGACGGGGAGTCCTTTTTATAGCTGTGGTACAGTAGTATTCCTTTCTATTCTATTTCCTCTCCTGTTTGAAGAGTATCTTGGTATTGTGCTGATGCATCCGTGGAGATGCAGTTACACCTGCCAGCCGACCCATATAATGAATGAGTCCCTGCAGGGGGAGGCTGGCTTTTTAATCAGGGGAGAGAGGGTGTGGACGGCACCGGAGACCGTGCTGGGAGAGTAATTATGTCAGGGGTAGAGTTACTCCCAGGTGTGCTGCTAAGCTACTGATAACAAGCTCCACTCAGACAGGCCTCACACATCATCAGCACTCAGGCGGTAGCTCGATGTCTTATGCTGTCACACACACACACACACACACACACACACACTGTCTTATACTGTCACTTAAACACATACTCACACACACACAAACAAACAGCATCACTGTGAGGGTGACAGGGTGTGGTTGTGTATCTCACACAGTCACTTAAACACAGAAACTCTCACAAACACACATGTACACACTGTGTGACTCAGTTGTACATTCACACCCTCTCTCTCTCACTCACCCACACGGTTTTCAGTTGTCTTCTTAGTCTTTAGTAAGACTTGTTATCTATTTTGTAATTTTACTCACAAAATGCCTTTACTTCTCTTTTCAGGACCGAATATCAGATCTGGAGTTGGTGAGTCTTTTGTTTCCATTCACACACCTGTGGAAATGGAAATGAATCTTTGCTTCATTAGTTTTATGTTTTCATGCTGGTATGTCATAAACATACAAATTAACACCCTTTTGCATTATTTAAACCTGATAGATAGCCAGAATTTTAAGTGAAGAAAGGGCCAATTATAGTCACTATACTGGGATGTTAAGGGTAAAAAAAAAAAAAACCCTGAGTTTTCAGGAAAAATCAGGATGGTAAAATGGGAATTGGAAAGTTGTTTTATAATTTTACAGTTAGAAAATAGATACGAGTTCCACCAGTAATGGAGTATGTTCGTGTCATGCACTAAACCAGCTTATTGTAATTAGCACTACTTTTCAGCTAGGTAGATGTTGTAGTCAGTGAAATCAACTGGTTTAAGTGCATGGATAGAACACGTATATAGTAGTGCTTATACTTTCTTAAGCCATAGCTTTCCACCTCTGGGCCTTAGTCTCGGCCCCTTAATTCACTATTGATCCTCTGGTGGTGCACAGCATTTCCGTAATTTAGAAGTAAATATAAAAATATACTGAGACAGTCATACCTACTGCAGACATAGCAGTCTTTTTCATGCTGTAATCTGACATCACATATACTTAATAGCTTATTTGCTTCTCTGAGTTTTAGCAGAACAGAGCCAGCTATTAAATTCTTCCGTTTAATTCTTCATTCTGTGATTTTAATCTAAACTGGGGCATAATTCTTCCTCTTTCAGTTGGTTTTTAGTGTTATATTTATGATTGTTTCCTCAGATGGCAGGTCTTCACTATGCTTCTAATGGGGTAAAAAATTAAATTCTTGGCAAAAACTGAGCAACTAATAGGTAACACTGAATATTTCACATATCATGCAATCATTTGTATACGTGAGTGTCTGTATCGGTGTGTTTGTGTAATGAGTAAAGCACTACAGTCATGTTTAGTTACCTGCAGGCTGCAAATAAGCATTCATTTGAAAGGCAGGTCTGACTCTGATGCATTTATGAACTTCTTCAAAAATGAAAGCAATTTGTCATCCCCGCTTCTTTTTTTATAATTATGTAACACAGCTCGCTGCCTCAGATTAGATTATCTGAATGCTGGAAACCCATGGCCTGCACAAAGTAAACCCCATCAATCAAAGCAGCTCTGGCTCACTGGGGGAAATGAGTAGGTTCATGATATCGTCTGCGTGAGTGCCAGCTCGTCGTCGTTGTTGGAGTGCATTGCAGCTGCAGAATGCCCAGCTCCACTGTCTGAGTGCTTAAGCTCTTATCAGGGTTTGCACTAGCCTCACTTGTTACACGTGCAGTGGAGCATGCATAGTGGCATATCCATGGTATTACTCTGTGACTAATATTTTGTTAGCGTTATCATCAATCAGTCAATAGCAATTGTCATCATTAGCAATCATCAGTTGCAGTAGTAGTAGCACTAGATTTTCTGTCAGTTTAATAAAACTCTACTCTCCATTGGCTTTACACTTGCCTGTATGGTTGAAAAAACAAACTGCAGGCCCCTATGTGACTCACACAGCAAACCGTTAGGGAAGCAGACATGAGCCCTGTGACTGAGTGTTTGAGCCCCATCTGTGCCCTTACTCGCCATGGAATTGCAAAAACTGCCTTGCGAACCAGCGTCTGGTTTAAGATCAATACATTTTCCTTAACAAATTAGGTAGTTTAGTGAGAAAGGTTGTTCGTGTCTTTGAAAGTCCTTGAATTTTCCCTCTGATCTCAGAGCACCAGGCTAGCTTTGGATCACCTGGAATCTGTACCTGAGAAGCTGAGTCTGCTGGAAAACTTCAAGGGCCTGGAGGTAGGCTGTGATTCTAGCAAATGCCACAAGGACCTTTTGTTGTTTTTACACTGAAGAGAAAAAAAAAACATAGTGGTGTTTCAGTACATTTTCTGATATATTTTACCTTTTCTGAGTTCAAAAGTATTCCTGTAACTCACTTAAAAGACACTGAGAAGTTTTCAGCACACACTGGTGACCTCAGTCAGGGCACATCATGTTTTGGAGTGCCTCTCTCATCAATTGTTACTGAGGGGCCACCGGCCCACAGAAGAGCCTCTGAGCTCTTATCAATGTCCCCTTCCCAGGAGTCTCAGCGGCAGCGTGAAATGGTGGAACAGCGCTACACCAGGTACAAGGAGATCGTAGATGGTTTGCAGCACCAGCTTGAGGAGTCCAAGAGGAGAATCCAGGACTACAGGGTACGAGTCCCTGCTCACGGTTCAGTCCTGTTTAACACTTTTAACACAAAAAAAGCTCCGTTTATTGGACCGGATATTTACCTTGATGGAAACTCTAAGTTATGTGTTGATTGGTTTATTTATTTAATCTGCTCAACAGTAAATTTAGTGTATCATGCACACATTTTCAGGGAAAAGTACACAGAAATAATATTCGGGCCTGGGCCGCTGCGGTGGGGCCTCGCCTTATGTGGTACGCGCTCTACCGATTGAGCTACCGGGGCGCCCCCGGCTACCGTTTTTTGAGCCATTATTTTCTGGTTCTAGTGTTGCAATGATATACTGAGCCATCTCTACACACTCCAGACAAGCTGTACCTTAAGCACAGAGCTGGAGTTGCTTTTGCAAGGTAATGCATATAGAGTAATTGAGGGCTTGTCAATATGCCTTACAGGGTGCATGTGTGTACTTCTGCAGCAAATGATCTTCCCGTGCGTCAGCATCAGCGTCAAACTCCTCGTACTGTGGGCCAATCAGGTTGATGTAACGTAATGAAAATTCACACAGAGTCATTCCACTTCCATCTCAGATTATTCTTAAACTATACTGAAAATTGTGTAGTTAGAAACCAAAATTATAAACACTCATTCATTTCCTACGATTCCTATAATATTCAGTAAATATAGTCCCAACATGTTATTTGGATTAGATGTAATCCTGATAATGATTCAGACTTGCGTGGAGAGCTGGCATTCTGTACTATCTGTAATTGTTGGGGTTTAAGGAGTCCCTGTCTGGATTTTAACCATTTATTTGGATTCCTCATGTATGAAACATTTCCCAGACACAGTTTCATTCAAATCAGTTTTGGTGCCTTCAGTTATCATAATTTCTCAGCCACTAGATCATATGTCTACAAAATAAGATGCTTACTCCATCTCTTGCATTGCTTTCTGTTTTTGTTTGTATTAATTTTCTGGGGTTTTTTTCCCCCTTACCAAACACAGCCAGACTGTTTTGGCTCATGCAGCAACCTTCTCCTGTCAGCTCAGGCAGAGGTAGCTGTAATATGTCACTCCAAGTCTTGCAACAACAAGCCCTCATTTCTTCTCATACTGCAGACACAAAACCATCCCCACCTGGCCTGTGTCGTAGGAGGATACTGAACTCAGCACACATTCAGTTTGCGCATCCACAGGCATTCAGCTGACTTTGAGTGGCCACCAGAGGGTGACGCGTCTAACATACATAAGCAGCTTACCCCCTATCTTACCCTGGCAAGGCTGGGCTAGTAGTTTCCCCAGCATTGTGGACCCTGGTCATAGTCGGTAAAGGTGCAGTGGAACCCCCAGTAGCAGGGCTCATGCCCGCTAACCAAAAAAAAAAAGTCCCACTGTGTGTGCCCTGTTGTCGGTTTATGGTGGGTATCCAAATCCATTTTCTGCACCCATTTTACATGAAATGACCTCACAACGAGGATAATAACAGCAATGTTTAACTAGCGGATAAATTCATGGTCAGAAACGTGGTTCACAAAATTATGTCTCTTAGCTTCTTCCCAGAAGGGAAGAACGAAGTGTAACTATGATTAGAAGTTTGACAACATGTACAAAGTTTACGGTTCATAATAATTTCAATAATCTGTGATGTTACTGTGATACTGACAGGCATTTGTTATTGACAAGTTTGTTATTTTGCAAGTTGTTAATAATCGTAGTTCTCGCAATGTGCATGTGTGAATAATATAGTCAATAGTTAGGAAATGTCCTGTCACTCTTGACCACCCCATTCGGTGTGGGATGTGGTGTGGCCAGCTCCCTAATCTCTCCACCCTCCTGCTAATATGAGTAGATTTGGGACTGAGAGCCCTTGTGCTCATGTGTGAAGCACTTGGAAAAACTGCTAAAAATGATCTCCTGGCAGGTTGCGGTGTGTTAGGTGAGGATCACCTGGCCTGCGTAAGCTTTGTTTCTCATGCTTTCATTGTGCTGAATAATTGATCTTCGTTGGCAAAAATAACCCCTTATTGCGTAAAGAGACACCTGAATCCTGAGGTCAGCTCTGCCACTGAAAGCTCATGTGAGCAGCTTTCTCATATAGTAAGGCTCTGCTCAAGATGTACCCAACATACATAAATGTGTCTGAATGAGCTGCAGCCGTGTGTGTGTGTGTGTGTGTGTGTGTGTGTGTGTGTGTGTGTGTGTGTGTGTGTGTGTGTGTGTGTGTGTGTGTGTGTGTGTGTGTGAGAGAGAGTGAGTGAGAGAGAGATTGTCTATTTGTGTCTTTCTGTGAATGAGTGTGTGTATAGAGAGTGTATATGTGTCTGTGTGTGTGTTCTGTCTGCGGTTGCTCTCTGGCCCAATTAGAGTGACCTAAATATGGTTCTGGGACACAGTGTTACCACCAGACTCTCAAACACCAGAACATTCTGGAGGCGTTGATAAGCACAGGCCCTTAACACAGCTACTTTGAGTCACCAGCAGAATTGTGCTGTTGTCATTTGGTGTAATTTAGAGTGATTGTCCTTGGACGCCACTGAAAAGTTTTGTGGGTAAATGGGCCAATTGGGTTCCCTGCCGTGGCCTGGACCAGCGCCTTCGTGTGTATGTGATGTGACCGACTCCGCCGTTGCAGGATGAGAAGATGGACGCCGTGTCTCGCAGCATGCGGCTGGCTGCCCTCTCCTCCTCCATCCACGATCAGAGCAGCTTCCTGTCCAGCTCCCTGCTCAATGACAGAGCCTGTGAGTACCTCTGCACCAGCCCTGGCCGATATCACCAACCCACCGGGCTTTTGGCCATTCATAATTACTAAGATGTTAAAAGTGCTTCTGAACTCATTTTACATGCAAGATTTTTTTAATTAGCCTGACTTTAGGAAATGAAATGTATAAAGTTATGATAAAGTTATTCGAAACATCACAATATGGTCAGACTGAAATTTGATCAACAGTATTGCTTCATTTCCCAGGCCTTCTCTGAGTAATATAGTATCTAGTCTCAGTGCAGTCCCATCATTGCAGCGCATTTACTTTGCAGCCATTTAGCAGACGCCCTTATCCAGAGTGACTTACAGAATTTAAAGGCATCCACAAGAATTCAGCGCAACAGTGGCACAGACCTAGCTGGAGTGTCTGGGCAGCTAATTACCTTTTTGTCCCAGGCTTCCTGGAGTCTTGGACTCAGTGCCCATTTTCTGACTCAGTAACTGCAGTCCAACACTCCTCACAGTTATGACCCATACAGGCGAGGCTGAAGGAGCCCTAGGCCTTCACTCTCTGATCCCTTAGCTGTGCCAGCCATACTCAATAACACCACCTCTGCTGTCTGGCCAACGGTGTCTCAGAGCTCAGTCAGTCAATCAGTAAATCACTGTTTGTCCTGAAGGGGAAATTTGCTGCATGAAAAAGGATATAGTACAAAATACAGACAATTGTATACAGTAGAGGCCAACATGCACTATATATACTACAATACAATGATAAGATACAAGAGATCAGGTAAGTGATGCAAAATGCAGTTGTAGAAGATTGTTATATTATGTGCAAATAAGTAAGAGAGTGATACATAAAGCACTATTGCATAAATTTGCATGTCTGCAAACTTGGCAAGTTGACAGAAGTTTGGAGACAAGAAAACTTTGTCACTCTTAGTTTGACTCTTATTCTTAAAACGTCTGCCTAAACATTGTAGGTCAAAGTCAGCAAAGGTTAAGGGCAGTCAAAGGTGGTGTTGATTTTACTGCTTACTGAATGACATGCTTTGGGAATTGTAATTTTAGTCCATGAGACTGTGACCTTTAACCAATGGGCACTGTAGTCCTATGTTTTGGTACTGCATCCTCAGATTTGTTGGCAATATAGTCATGCACTCTCAACAACACCTTGGAAACCCTAACCTTGAAGTATTACAGTCCTACCCACCCCTGCACACACTGCTGGCCTGTAGTATATATGTAAGTATATTTTGTAACACTGGAATAGTTTGCATTTGATTAAGAACAATTTTAATCTGTCCCACAGCACCCCACAAACGCTTTTCGTCCCCGGATTTTGACAGCAGTCTGCTCGATAGAGGAAGTTCACCTGTAAATGGAGCAAAGTTCCAGACGCAACAGAGTGAAACGTAGAGCTGTGCGCACCCAGCAGAGGCCCGACCACATGTGCCAGTTCACCACAGTCAGCCTGTACTGTCCACTGTAAGAGTCCCTCACGCAGCTAATGCTGCACACCAATGTCCAGCATGTTTCTGCTCCACAAAGTGCAAGGCACTTCACCCCTACCTCAGCACCAAACACTTTCAGTGAGGACAGAGTAAAGTGGGGTGGGCCCAGCGGTCAGACCTGGTTTTATTGCATATATATAGCAATGATTTTTTAAGAAATCACTAAACTGGTGTTTGCTATGGAGGATGAATTGTGCCTCATTCAGTGAATTAAATCATTAATAAAATAAATTATCAACACAAAGAAATAATACAATGAATAGATCTGTAAAAGTCGGAAGGCAGAACAAATAAATCAAACTGGGAGTACATTTATTTATGTATTTTAATCTCCATGTTTATTGCTACATTTATTTCTATTTTGCATTTTGGTACACTCAGCCAAAAGTAAATGTCACAGTGAAACTGAACTCAGGGGTGGTAATGTTAGATAGAAAGGTAAGGTTAGACTGAGTTTCCTGTGTCCACTTCTGATCTTCCTTCTGCCCACAAATGCTTGATTGATGACTCCTGGGAACTGAAGTTCATCCCTGTATTTCATTTCAGTATGACATTTAATTTTGGCACAGTAAAGTAGAAATAAATGTGGAAATAAATGTGCAAATGTGGAATTTAATAAAATAATATGTATATATCTTTATAAATTACATTTATTTATTAATCATTAATGTTTGTATTAAATATGGTAGAGTTTACACTTCATAGTTTGCCACTATTGTGATGGCAGTTGAATTTAGATCTCAAAGTTATAGCAGTACAGAACCTAAAATTTCCATGTGTTTACCTTCCAGGTGAAAACCTTTATCTATGAAGCAGAACCTCAGTAAAGGGTCTTAAATCATGCATATTATGTTACGAGTTATGAGTGCCTTGCATATTACACACATTTCTGTTGGCTTATGAAAGAGATTTTAAGCAACACTTTTGAATGCAATAACTTCTTCACGTCTTTCGAATATTTGTGCACCAATTTGTCACACTGATGTGAAAGGAGCCGTCACTCCCCAATGCTGAATGCAGAAGAAACAAAACTGTAGAATGACTGTGGAGGTGGCGGCACACCAATCTGAATGAGGAAAAAGCCTCAACTCAGAATTACACTTTTTTATTTTTGGCTCGCACGTTTCTGCACCAGGCCTTCGTCAGAGTTAGCCGCAGCCACGGCCAAAAAAAAAAAAAAGATGTAAAACTGAAGAGACACTCCATGGTCTCAAAGGGACAAAACACAAAGGATGTTAATGCTAATACCAAAAAATGTCAATACTAATATTTGACATGATTTCATCATACGCATAGCTACTGTAATTGTACACAAAAAATTCCCAGAGAGAGAGTCAGGTTGGGACATGGGTCGATTTCTGAGAGACAGGTCTTGAGGTTTCCTGATTGTGATAATTTGTTCAAAATCACAAAGAAAGCAGAAATAACTTCTAATTTTGCAATGAAGAGTGTGAAGGGCGATTACTTTGAGGAAGTGATGAAAATGTTTTTTCTTGTGTTTCTACTTGAATAGTACCCTGCTCATTTGCTTTTTTCTCTCTCTCTCTCTCAACAAATATTGATCGTTCATACTTAATGACTCCCAGTAGTGCTTGTTAGTGTCCAGTGCTCAAAATTTTCCCCTGCATGGTGAAATAAGTGCTTTCAAGAAGTTCAAGACAGTCTGTTTTAATTGTCAAAGATCACTGAATTCTACAAATGCCATGGGCAAGTAAACTCTCTTCTCTTCACTTTCAAAGTGGTGTACTTGAAATTTGAGATCCATTTTCTTGAGCCAAATATCAGACACCAAATGTTTTGTGCAAAAAAAAAAAAAAAAAAAAAAAGGTTTTCACCAAGCAACTATTTCACCAGTGGATGAGGGGCAGAGTCTTGCTCCAACGGAGCATTCAGAAGCTTTAAGTGTTCCTCAAACACTATTTGTTTTTAGTGTTTTTCTTTGACAAAACGTGTTTACAACAATAAAAAAATACCCTGAAGACTGTCTGGTGAACGTCCATCATCATAACGTTATTTCACTATCAATGGAGAACTGGACCAGCATCATTTGCAGTGATTTGTGAAGGATCTGTGCTAGCTGAGGTGGCTTTGGTGCTGGTCACTGCAGAGATAGATTGTACTGGCAGTGGCCTTGTAGCTTGGAGTAGTTTACACTGGTTAACATTTCATACTCCTATGACCTCAGTTCTCCCACAGCAGAAAAATTAATAAGACCATCCAAATTTGTATATTTTATCTTTATTTTTGTTATAAATGTTGAGTATTTTCAGAAGTGATTGCCTTTCTGGGATATGATCCATGGTGACTACATTAAGTAAAGATTTGTATATGCTCTCCCCTGTGTGTGGATGACTTTTTTTTTTGTTGTTTGCCAACTTCCCACTTTATGAATGAGAGGCTAGTAATAGTAATCTCCCCCACTCCTTACTTTATGAATGGGAGGATGGTACACAGACTCCCTCCTCACTCCCCCGGATTTGTACTGGTCTCTTAGGTAACAGCAGCTAAGTGATGCCATTTTTCAGTAATGAGGATTAACTAAGTAAGGCACCAACTGCAGAAGATGAAAATCAGCTATTTTCTTCATTATAAGTTCACAGAAGAGCTCTAAATATTTATATCCATCTGTTTAAAATGTTTTGACAATGAGTAATACGCACCCCTCTTTAAAATGCATTTAATTAAGTCTATGTTGTGCCATCAAAGAAATGAATAAAATTTGTGTCTTCTCCCCTTATAATGCAAAGCACATTTTACAATTCAAATTTGGAGGAATATTTAATATGGAGTTAAGGTAATTGCCTCATAGCTAGTTTTTTTTAAAGTTATTAATGAGTCCTTCCATTTTAAAGCAATGTCATGGAAAGCATAATTACTTAGAAAGTTGCAAAACATTCTTAAATTGATTTGTATTCAAATAGGAGTCGTGACTTGATCCTCCCCAGGTTTCTACAGTTTGCTGAAGCCTGTTAACGGCTAGAGTTTAGGGTAGGAGGAGTTTAGCTGGAGTAAAGATGGGATAGCCAGAGTATACCTGCAGCCAGGTTCACAATACAAGCAGGGTTTCTGGGTTTATACACTTGAGCAAGTTGCCAAAAATTGATTTTGTTATAATGTCCAACTGTAAATGGATAGGGATAGACCAGGATTTGTAGGTCATCCCTGGATTCCTGTTTTGTTGTGAGATAACATAGTGTTGAGACCATTCCCCAGACATTTTGTTGCTGTTGTCAGGAAGGTGTGCTTGAATGCTTTGATGAGCAGCTAAGATTATCCTCCCAAGGCAGAGTAACGCCTGTGGCCAAACCAGGGAATACAGCCCACTTAAGTACCCTGCCAGAATTTAAAAATGATTTGAAGCTGTTGCTTGCGCATTCAACAACAGAAAGTGCACTATTATTATTATTAATAATAATAATAATAATAATAATAATATTATTATTATTACACTTATGTGTAAGTGAAACATGTATTTCTGTTTCAGAATAGCACTTGATTTGAAAATTCTAAAGCAATAAGATGCTAAGCAATATGCAGTAGTAGTAATAATAATGACATTATTGTTGTTATTTATTACATCAGACACAAAACCTGCTTAATTAACCACACAAGTTATTTTGCTGAATATCGTTGCCAGTGTCCCAATATACCTATATACCTATGGAATGTAATGGATACTAAGATTCACTGATGCTTACGTGAGTGGTGGCTAATTATGTAAAGCAGGAAACATTATAGTCACTCTATTCAGGTAATTATATGAAATATTACATAAACAATGAAAGACTTTACTGAAATTGAATTACAATACATCGCCAAGTTGCTATTTGAATAGTTTCCATTTGCCCCAAAGTTATGTCAGTTGTAAGGTTTCAGTCTGACCTAAATTTTGGCAGATCATTGAGCAATCGGTTGACAGTTTGACAGCCGGGCTCAAAGCAGCGGTAGCACGCACGCGCCAGAGCGCTCTGATGTAATCCAACGTCTGGGGATCAGCGTGGGATTTTACTCTTTAAATCAAATCAAGGGAATAAACGTAGAGGATTTTCACACAGGCAAGAAAATTTAGCGCTCTATACTAATAAATACTCTATATTTAGAGACCATCACAAATCCCAAATGAAAGGGGACTTTTATTCGTTAGCCACAGCGTTTCTCTAACCCTCTTAAAGGTGTACACGTGCACTCTTTATTATGGCACACAACATATTATTACGAATGACTTGGTTTTCCCGACCAATACTCCATTCAGGGTAAACAGATTGGGATGGGAAAGTTTTCTGTTGATGTCATGGTTTTGCCACAAACTAGCCTCGGGGTCTAATACAGTAAAATAATTTGTCGAACAAATATCGTGGCGACATTAGTAAGGCAAAAGGGGAGGGGGAAAGGGTGTGCATGGGGGGGGTGGTGTTTGGGGACCGCGTAAAAGCTTTGAATCCACCTCTTAACGTTTGTATTGCTTCAGAAATGCGTAGAGCTAGGAGGAGGATATTCACAATGCCAAAAAAACTATGTACAACACAGCTGTAAGCTTGCAGCTAAAGCGAATGAGGGAAACGTGAGCCTAGACGAAATGGGTTTGCAGAAGGTGCACCTTCGTGAAGCGGACAAATTGAGAAAGCAGACAGACGGTCTTTCAACGCAGCAGCACAGAGCTGGCGCGCTGAGCATGGACCTGTTGGTCGCCTTGCAGATATTGCCGGGCTTCTTCTCCAACTGCCTGTTCCTGGCGCTCTATGACTCGGTGGTCCTCCTGAGGCGCGTGATGTCACTCCTCAGCTTCTCGGGGTCCGCAGCCTGTGGCGAGTGGCGGCGCATGCTGACTTCAGCAGGCTTGCGCTCGATATGGAACAGTTTCCTCCTGGACGCTTACAAGCAGGTAATGATCTGTGGACCGTAAACATGGTTTATCTCCCCTTTCACGAAAAGGATGCTACGCCAATACACAAGTGAGCATTTCTCCGACTACGAAACTTTAAAGTAGCTGTGATACTACTGGTCCAGGAAGTAAGACATGTAGCACAACGCTGTTGCTAAGCAAAGCAAGTCAGCACAGTTTGTATGAAAATAATACATTTCACTGTTTTAAGGCAGTTTTGATTATGACGATACTAAGTGTCAATGTTAATTGACAAATGGCAAAATTGTCGCCTATGAGTGATTTATAGAGTGGGTCCCGTGTCATTTGAAGTCTTCATTAAAAACAGCCATCAGTTTAATGGTAATCTGTCATCATGTTTTGTGTTCACAGAGCCTTAGAAGTAAAGAAATTCAGTTTCTGATTATATGTCAACTTACGTTTGTATGTTCTTTATATAATCAAATACATTAACATTTAATAATAACATTTGTTATACTTGATTTATGGTACAGGTATTAATTGTTCTACCAATTGTGAGCCAAATTTTCTCCAAACTAAGCATGCTTTTCTCTAAGAATTTACAGCAGGCTTACAGCAGAGCATAAGATGTTTGTTTTCTTTTATGAAAGTATGTCTGACTATTCCTGTGTGTCTGTGTGTGAGAGATTGTGATTGCTCATATGGTTTTTCAGATTGCTTCATACTATTCATGCAGTAGGTGTAAATAAATAACAGTTTTAAAGACTGCTTTGGGTCTTATTCTACTTACATTCATAGATATTATTTATTAATTCATCTGTTTTGACAAAGTTAAATGTGATATCAGGGTACATATTATTATTTCAAAACTCCATTGAGATTCAACATGGAGCCTTAATATTTGGCAAAAAAATTAATTTGAGATGGGCCAAGAAATTTGTCTGCATCTGTAATTTCTTGATACTTGGATGGAATTTTAGGGACGCAAGTCTAATCACCCATTCTGTGAAGGGGCATCTCATTTAGGCCACGATCGGTGGTATTTATCAACAGACGCATACTGATACAAACAAAGCTATACGCTTGTTTGATAAATCCAGCAGAACATGTTAGTTTGTATCCGTTTATGGGTAAATGTATTCAAATTCTTATTAAAATACTGAAAATAAGCTCTCATTTCTTCACGTGTGTGAAAATTGCTCTCTTCCTGTTTGTGTGAGAATTAAACTGACATTGTAGACAGCTTTCCGTCTCTTTGTTTACGCAGAAGTATGTGTGTGTATATGCACATATTTGCATGAGAGAGATTGTGAAGACGCTTTGAGTGAATTTTACTTCAGTGCATATAATTTATTTAAGGGAGGGCCAGGCTAATCTTACAGTCTGTCTGGTTGTCCATCCGCTTTGTGTGCAGGTGAAGCTTGGTGGTGAAGCCCCTAACTCCAAGGTGGTGAAGGTACCATCTATCGTTGGCACCAGGCAGAGCCCAGGGAGCAAGGCCAGCAACGAGTGCCACCTGCTGGACTTTGAGACGTCTGACCGCCCCCTGGTGGTCAACTTCGGCTCAGCCTCCTGACCCCCCTTTATCAGCCAGCTGCCAGCCTTCAAGCAGCTGGTGGAGAACTTCTCGGACGTGGCCGACTTCCTGCTGGTGTACGTGCAGGAGGCCCACCCCTTGGATGGCTGGGCAGCTCCAGCGGTTGGGCCAGGCTGCTTCCGGGTCAGGCAGCACCGCACTCTGGAGGAGCGGATGCTGGCAGCCCGTAGCCTCCTGGAGCACTTCGCCCTGCCTCCGCAGTGCCAGCTGGTGATCGACAGCATGGACAACGACGCCAACGCTGCCTACGGAGTCTCATATGAGCGGGTCTGCATCGTCCAGAGCCAGAGGATCGCCTACCTGGGAGGGAAGGGCCCCTTCTTTTACAACCTGGGGGATGTCTTACAGTGGCTGGAGCAGGTGTACGGACGGAGGTAAAGCCTAAAAAGGGGTAAGGACATAGCTACACCTGGAGCAGGGGCATGGACAGAGCTACACCTGGAGCAGGGGTATGGACAGAGCTACACCTGGAGCAGGGCTATGGACAGAGCTACACCTGGAGCAGGGGCATGGACAGAGCTACACCTGGAGCAGGGGCATGGACAGAGCTACACCTGGAGCAGGGGCATGGACAGAGCTACACCTGGAGCAGGGGTATGGACAGAGCTACACCTGGAGCAGGGGCATGGACAGAGCTACACCTGGAGCAGGGGTATGGACAGAGCTACACCTGGAGCAGGGGCATGGACAGAGCTACACCTGGAGCAGGGGTATGGACAGAGCTACACCTGGAGCAGGGGTATGGAAGGAGGTAGAGCTGGGGAAGGGGTGCGGGTGGAGGAAGCACCAGAGAAGGGGTGCGGATGGAGACAGAGCCAGAGAAGGGGTGAGGATGGAGACAGAGCCAGAGAAGGGGTGCGGATGGAGACAGAGCCAGAGAAGGGGTGCGGATGGAGGCAGAGCCAGAGAAGGGGTGCGGATGGAGGCAGAGCCAGGGTTGAACACCTCCTTCCCCCACAGCCCGAGGGAGCAGTCTATTTTTGGGACAGCAGAAATGAAACGGGTTAATACGCTGGTACAATGACAGGCTTTCTGAAACAGCCTTGAGGCTGAACCCCCTGACCCTGCAGCTCTGGCAAAGTTCCAGCCCGGCTGTTCCCCCTGGATCCGACGACAGCGATTTCTGGAAGCAATTCAACACTCCTGACGGGTTGGCCGAAAGATGGAATGGACACAAGCTTTCAGCGTGTGCGGGACCCTCTGTGGCCCTCCCTCCATGGTCGCTACGGTGACGGCACACGTGAAAAAACACCCAGTCAGCCATGAGAACTCCATCGCTCTGAGAGAGAGACCATACATGTTTTCACACAAGAGAAAACACAAGAAGCTAGCTTTCATGAAAATAGTTCTTGGAGAATAAATAAATAAGAAATAAACAAGCTTAATATTTTCCATGCCATTTGTATGGCGCAGTGATATAAGGCCCTTCCATCTGGAGCACCTTACTTCAATTTAAGGTTCCTCTCTGCAATATGTGTTTATGCCACTGGCTGTGAATGCTGCTCCATATTCTTCTCCTGCTTTAGATTAACTCAAGTGCTCTTTATGTACTTTTATTCCTATGTTGTTCCTTAAACAAAGGGGGCCTTCTCTTCTTACTGGAGTTTGACACAAAGCCAAATGTACTTCATGTACCTTCAGTCTGTGAGTCCCAAGCTTGGTGCGGCACATTACTGAGTAAAACAGCATGCTGGAGTGAACACAACCACATTCCATGTTTGAGCTGCACCATGTCAGTTTTGTAGTTCTTTCGTCCTGTTTCAACAGAATATCTTCAGGTGTTGGTTAGCTGCACCTGACGTAGATGAGAGAATCGTAGGTCAGCTGTAGCAAAATTGAGTCGCAAGCCTCTCTGTGCGATATTTCCATGGATGGACAGGTCGTTGGCTGACCTTTGGGTCCAAGAGTAGATCTGCCCCAAGACAAGGGAAGTCATGCACATGTAATTAGACCTATCCGGGAAAATACTGGCATCCTGTACAATACCCACAGTCTTCCTCTTGTAAGTCCTACCTCTGGATAAGGTTAGTTATTTTGTTTATATATGTTATGGTATTGCACAGAAAAAGCACACTTTTGCCCACACTTTCTTTTAGATGTATATTTTAATCTGTATCTTTTTCCATAAGCTTGTGGTGGAGTCAGGATGCTGCGGCAGACCGATGAGGGGGGGAAAAGGAGTAAACACGATTAAACTGTGCCGGATATGTCTGGGGCAGCCCCTGTGCGCCGGGGCAAACAAGGAGAAACCAAATGTCAAACGCTAAATGCTTGGCAGGTGACCTAGCTTGTCGAGACATTTGACGGAGTGTTGCTGTTTGGGAGATTTTTGTTGCGCTGTGTACTGTTGTGAGCAGCTCGACACAGATGTTTTCCCCAAAGCGCTGACACGGGGCTCTACAGATCCCTACCAAATCATAATATACACCATTAAAGAATAAGAATGCTAAACTGAATTCAGATCAGTGCTCACGGGGCACCCTCTGCCAACGCCTTATGAAATGTGAATTGGATGTGAGCAGGAGCCTTGGACCTGGTGACGACCATATGGGCTGACCCGATCCAGACCAATTCCTCTCCAAAATCCGATCCCCAAAATCGAGCCCCCGATTCCTTAATCAGATACAAGCTTCCTCCCCTGGCCCGTTGTTTTGTTCTAGGGAGGGGCTGGTGTGTGAATGAAGATCACTAAGGAAAGGGTTGCTGAACCCTGTTGGTGGTTGGATGCAATGGCACACCTCCACAACCTGGTATCAAATCAGCATGCCTATTCAAATTCTATATACATATGCACATATTCTATATATTGTAGATATATTTTTTTTGTACGCTTGGGTATTTGTAGTATTGACAGGTGCTTTTCTAAATTGTAAAAAGAGAGACATTAAAAGGTGAAATTTTGTGACTGAGTCTGACTCATGTGTGCTTACTCTCAAACCTGTCAGCCACTACCAAGAGAGGACAGAAACAACGTGTGTTTGTCTGGTGGAAGGCAAGAAAATGTATGCATGTGTGTGGAATTAGTTAGAGGTCTATAATTTACAAGAGGTGACTCCACAACAGGCTGGATCCAGACCAAGACAAGAGGCAGTTTTGAGACACCGATCTCTCTTTATTTTTAAAGAAGTAATTCAGGCACAAACCCTCTTCAGAAAGTGACAGAGGTCAGCCGCAAAGCTGACAGGATCGTGGCAAGGAGGCGCCCCAGGGCTGACACGTGAGGGGACTGACACGCAGCAGAGGAAATGCAGAGCCTGACCAGGCCGAGCTAGCGACTGCACAGCTGCAAGCTGACCATGGGTTTTTCCTGCTGTTGAATGGAATAGGTGAGCCAATGTGTGGGGGTGACCGCCAACATCTGTGGAGGACCAAGTTCTCATTCATCCAGGGTTCACAAAGTGGTGTGCTTAAAAGCAGATCGGGGGAGAGAGAGAGAGAAGTGAAAAGGTCACAGGGAGCTTTTTAGACACTGAATGAGCAAAGCAGGAAACGGGCAGAATCTCAAACCGCCAGCCAGGAAGTGAGCTCAACCTTGGCAGGAGGAAGTGGTAGATGTGAGCTGTCGGATGGCCGGGGAGGGAGGGAGGGAGGCTGACTGCTGTCAGAGCTGGAGTATGAGAGAGGAGTAGATTATGCTGAGTTTTGTGTGAGCTGGAGCATGAGACGAGTTTATCACATTTCATCATTACATGATGGGCATTCAGCAGGTACCCTTACCCAGCAACAAGCCACTGTAACCATTATACTGCACTACAGCCTATTATACTGCTTTTGATGGAAATCACCATGAAGGTGATCTATGAATCCAAGTGAGGTAAATGAACTGTGTGGTAAACTGCTTTAATTGATCAAATAAGCACACTCATTCCCACATGGGAGACCCTTTTGCTTCCCATCTGACTCAATTAGCTGAAGAAAGGCTGTGGGGAGAGATTCTGATTTCAGGGTTTCTGAAGTACTGTCAGTTTGTCAGTGGTTTACCAGCTCTGATCATGCAGCATCCATCTGTATTCCATCCAATCTTTCGATTAGTCACACAACATGTAAACTCTTCAAAAGGAATAATTTGCCACAGCACCCTACAAAAAAATGCAAGCATCTGTCTGATAGCCAGGGCTAAAAAAACAGACTATTTCTCATTTGGCTTTGCTTTGATCGAAAACAGCATGATCATGTTTCTGTTCCAGCCCTACTTTCCACATAGATTAACTGCTATGGAGAAAATCTCAAAACCGGTTAATAATGATATGGTGTCATAATGCTGTCTAGCAATGTTGTAGTAGTTGAGTCTGACCTGACTTGGACTTGAATTGTGCTGTTGGTCATGTGAACTTGGACTCCAGCCATCATGATTGTCTCTCAGCCAGGGCAGTTTATGACCTGGACTTGAACTCAACTGTTTGCAAGTTGAGAATCTGATACAACGAATATGTGACTTACCTGTGTTGTGATCTAGTTATGCCTGTGTTGTTGATGGAGTTGAAGAAGGACAGCACAGGCAGATCATCCAATCAGGAGTGAAAATGCAGTGAGGGTGTTTCCAGAAATTCCACCCGCTCTTTGTTTGCCCCAATCACTAAATTCCTCCCATCTTAGCCTTATATAATTTTTCTAATCTCCAATGGAAGATGAAAATTGCTGTCATGGTTTTATATTTTGTAATTCACTTTTTGTATCTAGTGATTTTATCTGCCTTAATTAGTTACTTATCAAGAGTGTCTGTTCAGAAGCCTTTCTTCTTAGATTATGACCACATTGCAACATTTTCTACAAAGCTTCACTAAAACAGTGATTAAAAAACATTTATTTATTTATTTAATTATTATTTATTATTATTTCATGTGTTTACAAAATTCGTCTCAAAGGGGCTATTTTTTGTAACAGATACAGAGGTCCATCACTGAAGAAATCCATGGTGTTATGCAGGCATGAAGTGATTGCTGCCTGGTTGCAAACATAGTGTGAGTTCATTCTCTACCCCAGTGATATACCCAGTCCCAGGATTGCAAGATTTTGTTGAATAATTAAAGACTGAAAAAAGTTTATGAATGTTTTAAGTGATGCCTGCAGGTCCTCTGCTTGTTGTAAGTTTTTCCAACAAAAAACTTAAGAAAAGGTTGGAACAAATAACTCTGAATAAACTTTCTCTGAAAGCAAAGCATGAGAAATCATGTGTTCGGGGTCTGTATGGCGAGGCAACATTTGGCTCAGTCTTGCAAGGGTTCGAACAGTGGGTTTAAAATGCTTGCTATCCATACTACACATTACTATATTCTGACTAGCAGGAAACTGGCTTGACAAGAAAAATGATCAGTGAGTAACTAAATAGGTAAGCAATCCAACTTTTAAAAGACTATTCTCTCTTCAGAACACTTGAGATGTTTATGTTTTTATTTCTGTTCCACGAAGCATTACTTTTGTCTTTGTTTTTGTTTCCTGAGCTGTTGCCAATCTCCGCTGACAACTGATCAGACTGATTCAATGAATTAACTGAATGCCCTTAAATGAAGATTAATTCTTTGTAATATGGATATACATTTCTATGCAGTAAATGTTGAAAAGATTGAAAAGCCAGTGGTACTCCAGGAGGAGGGTTGGGATAATGGTGTGAGGTAAGCAAGTGAAGCTGATCCTTCGAAGTATCTATTGGTATAACTCAGAACCAATGTATACAGCGACACACATTTCTTACATGGCATGTCTCGTTGGGGTCTGCGCAGAATGGCAGGATTACGTCTCCTTTGTGATGTGCTTAAACCACAACATTACTCTTGGTTCAAAGGGTTCCATGGCTGGGTCACTCAGTGCAGCTAAATGTAAAGTACTGCATGTCAGGAGTAAGCGTTGTAAGCAAGACTATTTCATGGCAAAATTAGAGTGTGTTCAGTCTGAAGAAGATTTAGGAGTCATAGTTGACCAAAGCTCAACAAGACCAAGGCAGTTAGGCAAACAACAGGATGCTGGGATATATTGCAAAAAATATTGTTTATAAATAGGGCAATATTTATAAGCAATATTATAAATCAAAAAGCACATACCAACAGTGTCTGACCACATACATGCCTTGCTAGCAGAGCTAGAAATGGAGAAAGGTGGTCTGTAGGGTGGAAAGTTCAAACTCAAAAACGTGTCTTTTTGTGGCTTTGGTGTTTTTGAAATATGATTGCACTTATTTTAATTCAAAGGAGTGTAACTTTTGTGGTCATAATCAAAAAGCCGATTTGATATAATTCCTTGGGTTGACTCCACATTAATTTGTAATGTAACATGTAAATATCCTTGCTTTTAACAGAGACAATCTTACATAAGTGTGATTAATTGCCTTTAATCACAGCAAGTGATATTTTTAATTGCCAGCCCTAATTGTAAAGAGATGAGGTTATATTAAAGTTATCCAATGCTTTTTATCAGGCCATACTTGGAGTAAGTATGTGCATAATGTGCAGGTCTGGGCACCGCCTGACAAAAATACTGAGGCTTTTGGAAAAAGTTGACTACTGAATTGGGTCCTGGTATGAAAATGAAAAGCTGTGAGGAATAACTTACCCTATTCAGGCTTGGTGAAAGGGGACTTTAATAGAGGTTTTTAAATTTATGAAGGGGCTCAGCAAAGTTAACTACAAACGATTTTTGGGGTTGAGTTCAGTCTGTAGAACAAAGGGGGCATAGATGGAAAGCACAATCCTTTAACCAGGACCAGCACCTTCCCATTCACAAGCAGCTTATTGAGAGGGGCCAGGATCGTGAGGAGGTTTCAGATCCATCCACCATGATACTGCAGTGGGTCCGGAGAAGAGCACAGATGCCAGGGTCAGGGATTTTAGGAGCCGGGGTCTCCATGATAGTCTGCCCTTCACCTGTAACCTTCTGTGTTTACATAATGTCCCAGGTACTCCAGAGGGGGCTTGAAGAGCTCACGCTTTTCCCTCAGGACATGCAACCTGAAGTCCTCCGGGGCATTTCGCCACAACGTGTAGGTTCTGCGGGCGAGTCCTGCTGTCAGGGCCTGTGGTAAGAGTGTCATCCACATACCGATACACATGGGGGGGGGTTAGGCTCCGTCTCCAGTTGTGGATGGATAGCATCAGGCGCCGGCCTGGGGCAGCAGAACTGTGGTGTAATTTCTGCCTTTTATTTTAGCTTCACATCAGCTTCAATGCCTTTCAGTGTTAATAATGTCTCTGAGAATGCGGGAAGACTGAGAGCGCTGCTTCTAGAGAGTGCTGATTACTCTCTGCAATAGTCGGTATCCACTTTCCACTTTAATGTGATTTGTTTGAGCCAATCCCTCCAAAACGGTGAAGGGTAGTTACCCTTAACAACAGACCTTGATAGTAAAGCTGTCTGCCCATTAAATTTAACTGTTACATCAACAGCACCTTCAGTGGGCACAGCCTCCCCTGAGTATGTTTGAAGCAGAATCTCAGGGTCCAGAAGGGACACCTAATTCCGCCTTACACTGTGGTGATTTTACAGCTCCTGAATATAAATCCATGGTCATCATTAGAAACCTCAGTCTTAAGGTTTGAAGTATATTGCCATACTCCGGCTATTTAATGTAAATATTCCATATCACTAAATCTAATGTGTCTGAACTACACTCTCATTACTATACCTGTTATTAGTCTCAACTCTTTGCTCTTTCTGTTTCAGTTGTGTCTCTGATTCATCACAGGAAGTACCATTTTGTTCCACAGAGCATATGTTTCTGGTTTCATCTGCCGCTGGCTTTGGGTCCTTTCTCTTTCTCCTGGGTGTTGTCCTCTCCTATGTCTTGCTTTTTTTATTGCAAGTACAGGCTATATAACCAGTCATGGCCAGCTTTGCTAGCCCCATTGGCTTATACTGATAGTGCTTATGGTTATTATTTACCCCACTGTGACTAACATGAGCTACTTCATTGTACGTTTTGCCATTGCCAGCTTTCTTCATTGGTAATGTATTTTATGTAAGGACACTTAAGGTTATGTGAAGTATTGGTATTCTTCACATGACAATTATGGCTGCTGGAATCACTAATAACAATATCTGAAGTTGTCCAGACAAAAACAGTTATTGGCCACTGTAACCCCCAGTGCTACCAAGTGGACAAGATGTACAGCGGCACATTTAGTACGTCACACTTTGTTTCACAATCCCCTGCTACAAACCAAATTACTAGCAACCCCTCAAACACTTAATATAATGCGGTACTAAATGAATAAAGGAGTCAGCTCATTTGAAAGCAATTAAATGACAGCTTGGTAGATTCTGCCGTAAATTAAATTTCTAAGATGCAAGAATATCCATGCAGAAGCCTACAGTGCACTGTGGCACCATTATAATCAATGGACCTATCTCATCTGTCAGCGTGCAATCCAAACTAGCGCCAGGCTTCTGGAACTTTATGAATTTCTTTTTAATCTCTGTATGAACTTTTAAGTGTTGTCTCATTTGGTAGTTTTCTTCCTCGCCTCCTCCATATTCGCAAGTGAACACAATATACAGATCAATGAATCTGCATGGTGGCAAAAACAATTGTCCAGCACATCAGCAGAAAAACCGATCCAATTAGGAGGTTTCCTCTTCTGCCACCAGTGAAACTAACGTAAGAGCAGTTTTACTCCTGCGGGCGCCTAATATGAAGGAAGAAGAGCCACTCAGCAGTTCTGCGGTCGGTTTAACCTTGAGTGGCCCACTAGACCAACTTTCTTGCAACTTTCAGATAGACTTGAGCAGCAGTCTCTATCAACATCACCCATGCATCCCTTACCTGATACAGAACATACACTGTCAGTCAAAAGTTTGGGGACACCCAGCTTTTGAATATCTTTTTTTGTTTTTTAAAAATGTTTGATATGTTTTATTGTTAAGCTGTTTAGATCTTACCATTTTCCTTTGAAAAAAAAAAAAAAAAAACGACAAATCTGAAGGAACAACTGAAAAAGTACTACTTTGGCAATAATGATACATTGCCACCTACTTTACACATTTGTTGAAAAGTTGGAGAGAAAATCAAACATTACTCAGAAAATTCAAACATGGTTTGAAGGTTTCCCCAAACCTTCGATGTAGATATGAGACCATTAAAATTAAGGAATATTTGTTGAAAGGGAAACTGTTTGTGAAATGACTTGACACAGTGCCCTCTGTGTGCTAAATCAGGCACAGTGATAAAACAAGAACACCTTCATCTATTAATTATATCAGCCCATGCAGACCTGCAGGTGGTGGGAACTCCAAAATCCAACCTTATGTAATTGTAGGAGAGCATTTGTTATTTCCTATTCTTTAACTATTCTCAAACCTTTCTTAACTGCATTTGGGATTTGTATATTACAGAAGCATCCTGATTAAATGAAAATGCTGCTAAATTTTGAGTTCTGACTTCAGCACAAGCCTATGTTTAAAAGCAAAATAATAGCTTGGTAGCCTACAACATTGTTTGCCTGGTTGGTGAAATTTGAGATGGACTAAGTATTTTCTTGTTAATTTCACTTAACTGTTGTAAAGCTAGCAACATTTAAATGGCCTCAGAATCTTTAAAGCAAACATGTCCTGTGGGCTGTTTTGCAGTTAACATTGTCCCTCTCAAGCCCTTTCATTCTTGTTCAGCCTCTAACAAACCTCAATACAGGAGGGTGAATACAAAGGAAGATAGGCACTGTTACAAATAAGCACAATACAGCAGCTTGTTTCAGCTAGCATCTGCGTATGCCAGAGTAGGGTGACCAGCACTGTTATTTGAGAAAAAAACTCCATTAAGCAGAGACTAAGTGGCCACTCATGAGATACTGCATGCTGTAATGTTTATTGCACTTAAATTAATAAAAGGGTAGGAAGAATTTCAGTCTTGGCAGCTTTGTTTACAGTGCTCAACTCTCCACAAACAACAATGTAATTATTTTTAAATAACGATTATACTATTTTGACAAAGTATTGAGCCTATAATTGAGGCAGATAGTCTGAAGATAATTCTAAGGCCAACACCACATACTACAATCAACTGTTTGGCAGCTTATACCAGACTCCAGAGTTATTGTTTACTCAATCTTCCACCTTTTAAAATAAATACCATATCTCTAAATCTTTGAATCTGTAATAAGCAAGAAGGGGAGTACCTCTGTCAAGACAAAAATAATACATATTTTTAAAGAACTGTCTAGTCTCTCTGATTATATTCTAAAAGCAGCTCAAAGGAAGAGCCTTAAATACCAACCAAAACGTTGAGTTTGTCACTTAAAATAAATGTAACCATGGCTTTTACATGTAGAATTGGCATGCTTTTTTTATAATCCACGGGATTACCCTTTGAGCGTACGCTCTGCTAAAGGGATTCTGCTTGAGTTCCCAGGTGTTTCTGCTGAAAGCAAAGCAGGAATAGCTAGGGGGGTGTGTGTGTGTATGTGTGTGTGTGAGAGAGTGTAACAGCCCGATCCCAGATAGTAGAACATTGTTTTAATTTAACTTCAAAAATATTGTTTCATTTGAGTCTGTCAAGCACTGATTATTAATTGTAGTCTAAATACAAGGTCCTCACAATCTGTTATGTGTTATGGTTGATTGGCTGAATGAAACCCAGATACAGTTCATATGCTGGCCAACCATTTAAGAGTCTGGCTGGAGGACGAATGGGTAAAATGGCCATGTATTGGTACACTCATGTACACTCAATTAATCAAATAAATTAACTGGAAGTCTTATTTGTCACTATGCCTTTTTACAGTGTGCATGCCTCTATGTGTGGTTGAAGTGCTGTTTTATCTGTTTATTGGAATGTTCAAAGGCTACAGCCACCTTGCAGACCTCCGGTCACGGAGCATACATCACTGCCAAGAGCCTAACCTGCTGAGCTCCGAGCAAAGAAATGTTCATGTCCTTTTCTTTTACACCTCTCAGATGGAGCTATGCACAACTGATTTAATTTTGGATTATGTAAACTGCACTGTTCAGTTTATTTCTTTGAAGTCTGTTAATCGTATACTGCAAGGAGGATATAAGCCTCTTTAAGATAAGAGTTCTGCAGTGTAAGTAACACATTTTCTGTTGTTTGCCAGTGTGAGGAAAAACAATCAGAAAGCCTGCATTGTCTGCAGAAAAAAAGGCAGTGTTACCTTCCCACACATTTAATGTGTTTTGGAAGAACTACAGCATTGTCCACTGAAAGCACTGTGGGATTGCTGATGTGTGCCAAGCTTCTATGGGCATCCTGGCACTGCTGGAAAAATTCAGCTTCAAATCCCAACAATGTTGATGCACACCCCATCCAACAGACAGCATTCCATGATTTCTCCCCTAGAGGGCGGTGTGCCCAAAATATGAACTTGTCAAATGTTCCAGCAGTCACATATACATGAAATACATTTAACAATCTGTAGAACACTAAATGTCATTTCATCACAGGAAAAGTGAAGGAAATCTTTCTATACTGCATCCTCCTCCTCTTCTTACCAGCCAAAACAGACAGAGGGTGCACACACATTATTCAATATGTTCCTGGAAACTGCTGGAAAATAAAAAATAAAGAAAACAACACATTTTTCATGTCCAGCTTGGATTATGTAAATTATTGCTTCCCAATATTAGGCTACACACACTAATATTTCCAGGCTAAACTATCCAAGCTAAAAGCAATGAGTGCAATGAAGATGGAGGAGGCAAAACTCGCCATTAGACCGATGACCCATGACATGTATCTTTCACTCTTAACATTTGCTTTCCTTGATTTACAATAAATCAATTAGTTTGCTGTGTAAGTGCCGCCAATATATTGAAATAGAGTAAATGATTGCATTTCGTGTCATTTAAAAGGTTCAGAGCAAAACCTTGGGGTTCTGACAAAAGAATCTTACCAAAGCTGAGGAGGCTACAGTACAGCTGCTCATTGAGGTGAACCCATCATTTCCTTTATTTAGTGACTGATTCTGATCATTCTCAAGCTGTGACATGTGAAGGGGCTTCCACAGCTGTGAGAGAACAAACTACCGCAGCTATGATGAGTTCTCTTAGTGGGCAAAACTGTTTTTTTATGGTGCAAAATGACTAAACTGCTTTAGATCAGGCAATCTTTACTATGCAGATTTGTCATGTTACTCTATGTGTGATGACAATGGGCAGGTCAATGTGTGTTTAACCTCATCACACAACTCCAGAAAGATGAGGGCAGGCGGATTCAACCTTTAATGGAACCAGCCTAGTCTGAATGAAGCTAGAGAGTGGTTTTTTTTTGACTTCATTATTGCTGCTTGGATAGGAATTTATGATTTATGAGCTGAGCTGAAGTCAGTTAGACTTTTTCGGTTATACCTTCTTTTTTCTGTGATAAAATGTAATACTCATTTATCTCTTTGAGAAGAACAGCTTAATCGTATTGTTGATCCAAGATAATACATTGTATTCAATTATCGATTTTTTGTATCTTCTAGACAACAAGAAAGTTCTATAGTCTCCTCTATATCTGTAAATGTTTACATTATGGGATTGAAGCCATTTTAATGTTACATTGTTAACAGAGCTTGAGAGAATAAACCTTCTGTAAGAGATGGGAAGTGTGATAGGGCACATTTAGTTGGAGGTTTTGGAAATTGTTGATCTAGTATCCTCACTCATCACTCTCATGGTTATGAGACTAATTTCTCACTCTAATGTGTTATATAAGCTCCTTGGGATGCGTTTTGCTAGAACACCAATGGTCAGTTACTACTTCTGATTACTCTAAAGGACTGGATCCATGAAAAGCCAGGCAAACCATCACCATAAATCTGGGGGCAACAGTCAAACTGGAGGAAGCTAAGACTGGAAAAATAAACAAAGTTATCCAGACTGAACATATTTGTTTGCCATTTACAGTCCACCTGTTCCCTTGGATGACTTCCTTGAGGACATTCCTCTGAGGATGGAGCCCCCATCATATACGGTGGGGATCACCGATCTGCACTCACCTGGGCAGCCCTCAATCACGTTGATTCCTCCCTCTCGTCCGCTCTTTTCACTTCATCTTGGCACCTTCACCCCCCAACTCCTGCTCCTCCTGAGAGCGGGCTCCACCTGAAGTCTCAAGGTAAGACCTTCTTCATCTTTCTGGTCACTCCTTTAAATCACTCCTCCTCGCTGGCCTTCCCTCCTGTCGCAATACTGCCCCAACCATAAACTTCTCACCTGCAATTCTGACTAGTACTCCCTCTTGCACTGGCTAGTGCAATTAACTTCCACCACTTGATTCATTCTCTTTCATCTGTGTTTCTGTGAGCTCCCTGTTAAAGCTCATATCTACATTACATTATAGTCGTTTAGCTGACGCTTTTATCCAAAGTGACTTATAGTTGGGACCAATCCCTTGGCAATGTTGGGTTGAGGGCCTTGCTCAAGGGCCCAACAGCAATAGTGTTCTTTCTGTGGCTAGAACCACCAACCTCAGGGGTCCTAGTCATGCGCCTTAGCCACTAGACTACAGGCTGCCCTGCATATCTAGTTAAGAACCTCGGTTCCAGCCTACTGAGAAGCGATTGGAACAGCTCGACCATACCCCCAGTTAATTTTTAAACCCTAAACTCCACCCTGATATCTCCAATCTGTTAATGCTAAGCAGCTTACTGCCCCCTCCTGGCATGGTTATACCCCTCTGAATACCTCACAATGTATCTCTGTCCTGGCCCCCCATTGTTGGAATGAAATCCGGATATTTTGTTATTTTGTACTCAGATAACAGGGACTAACTATCTTTCACTTTTAGAAACCAGTGAAAACATACTGTTTAGACAGAGATGACACTGAATGCAATGAAAACACACTGGTTTAGATTTAGAGGCAATAGCATGCAGTGAAACATACTTCTATAGGAAGAAAAAAGAAATTTGGCTCTGTCTTACACAAACGTGTACATCTCCTTTGCTTTTATCCGTCTCCCTGCGCATGACGCCCACTGGTTCTAATCCCTGTTTTTATCCATGGCCAGAAGAGCTATATTTGTGTCTTCAGCAGAAAATGGAGTGGTGGGGGGATTTTTGTAATAAACCTTGGGAAATACCATTATATTTGTCTTTATATAAACGGGTGAGTAATTACAACAGTCATGCAGGACTGAAGCACAAATGTCTCACAAATGTTTAGCAAATGTGTATATGAATATAACCAGTATCCCCTGAAATGTCCTCAGTCAGGGCACAGCCTTATTCGACGAGAGACAGGCTGGTGGTCTGCAGAATGTGAATGCTTTCACTGCTATCATGATACTGACTTGTGATAGGTTTATTTTTTGCATGAAAGATATGAATTGCTTCGCTTTCATAACAAAGGCAAACAAATGCTGTCCTGAGGGAAATATCAGAGTGGCAAAGGGAATCTCTGACTATGCATTCTGTTTATTTTGGCTCTTAAAGTGTACAGTAAATCAGCATGCTGGAGCTAAGCACACCACTGCACCACACATTTAAAATGCTGAGTGGAGCTCGGATGATTCTGGATTTGGGTGCAGTATCTAAACTGTGGGCCCAAATCTGTGAAAGAAAAGTTTGAAACACACTGCCAGGCAGCTCTGCTGCGCGGGTCCAGGAATGAGATATGCAGCATAAGCAAGTTATGACCCTGCGATCTGTTTCACACACTTAGACAGCCAAACAGGCCAAACAGATTAAGAGGGCTGCGGGGATCTCCAGTGGATTGGAAGGGCCGAACAGATGAGACATTCAGGGTAAGAAGAGTACAGGAGTGTGGTCTCCGGTGGAAACAGAGAGTAAAACAGGCTGTCTCTTGCACTTTTTGTTGAACTCCACTAGACGTAAATAAAGTCTCACCTGTTTTCTTCCAGGGTTGTGTACAGTTTATCCCTGTATGGTTTGGCAACAACCTTACTTCCCCTCTCCAAAATAGCAGCACTGACCTTCAGAGTGACAGAGGCTGAGAGCACAAGAGTAAACAATAATTCTTGAATTTATTTTTTCCGGATTATTTAATTTTTCTTAATAATTTAAACTTCAGCGTGAGGATACCTCTCTGCTGATCTCCTGTACATAGCGAGAGCTAATCAGAATGTCTTTTGCATGACTTTCCTGTAACCACATCACCTGAGAAATCTTCATGATATCAGTTCTAAATTTATATTGTGGATGCAAGGTGTGTATGCATAATAAATCGAAACCTCATGCATATAGGCACATGTTTGCTGTGCACACACACATACACACACTCACACATTCATACAAACAGAAATATATTCATACACACCCCTGGCAAACACACACACACACTCACACATTAAAAATGCCCACACACTCTCTCTTGTACTTTTCCCCATCTTTCCTGTATCTTAGCCTCTCTGTGCTGTCACTCTCATGCTCAGCTTAAATCAATTTATATCCACACTGTTAGCTGAGATCAGCTCCCGCCCCCAGCCCATGCACGCACGCCCGCACGCACGCACGCACGCACGCACGCACGCACGCACGCACGCACACACAGCTTCAGCCTATTCAAACACATTTAAGTATTTTTGGTACATGTTTTGTACATGTTTACAGTTGTATTCATCTCCTTGTGAAATCATACTGCATTATTATTGTACAAAAGGAACTTGTTTCTTTGAGAGGGTATGACAGGTCTCAGACAAAAGGCTCTGAAACAGGTCCATGCTGTGTTTTGTGCCCTGGATTTTGGTAACGAGATTTACACTGGTGAGGAAAAATAGAGTTCCAAGAACTCCTGTGGACTGAGGTTCATATTCACTGAAAGGGAGCAACAATGCACAGGGTCCTAATGGCAAGTCTAACATTCTACCACTGGTGGGACTCCGAGCCGCAGCTGGTGCTGGAGAGGTAAAAATTTTTTAAGCAGTGTGCATGAAATGACCTTGCTGCTGACACGGTGCAAGCACAGATTCTGTGATGAATATTCAGGACTCCTTACAGTGCTGGAGCGTCACAGGACTGCAGATGAACGACAAGCCTAGATGACCCGAATAGCTGATTCTCATCAATGTTCTTACATCATAGATGAGTCATTTCACAACAAATACGTGCTATCAGTCCCGAGGGTCACTTTCCCAGGCAATGGGCTTGACTGACAGCATACAGCTGTATCTATTCTAGAGTCGGACTGCCTCCATCGGCAGTCCAGGCCACGTTTTCCGTGTTTACTTGTATTTCCATGGGAAAGATGCCCTTCATTACTCTGTGTTAGCTGTGTCAGCGTTTACTCACAGCAGAAACATGCTGGTCTGCAGAGCTCTCTGCCTTTGACAGCATTACCCATATCAGACAGAAACATACTTTTAGATGCCAGAAATGCCTGCAACTATTAGATTGTTTATAAAACATTTTGTAGGCAACTTGTTTTATAAGGAGCACTTCAGAAGTGCAGCTACAGACTCAGCTGCACTGCTTTGGTCACAGTGTGAGAGTGGATATGGCCCTGTTCAGAAACAGCAGGTGTGTCATTTAGCCTTCTCCCTCCAAAAAACAAAAAAAAAAAAAAACCCAAAAACAAACAACATCAACAAAATAAAATGAAATAATCCAAAATCCTTTGAGACACGGAAAGCTGCACTCATTACAAAAATCAAAGGAGCTCAAATGAAACCTTTTCACACAATCTGTCTTCACCTCGGGTGTCCCCTACCAGTACAGCACAATTAGCTTCACTTCTTAGGCTCAAAACCATGAGGCTGACAAGTTTCACACTCTCCAATCTGTCATAACTCTGCCCAACCTCTAGAGCTGTATGTAGCTTGTAAACCAATGGTTTGTGATGAATCCCACAATGGGAGGGAGGATGAAAGGACAAACTGCCTTAAACCAATCACAAACTGAAACCTGCTGGCACATATCACATAATGGGCAATATGTGGATTCAAGGCTGCAGGAGGATGCCCACATGGGTACTGTGAGCCATTGAGATGGGTGATGGGGACGCTGCCCACAGATTACCCCACCGCTGCATTTCACTGTTCCCATTTAAACCACAATAATGAGGACCTGAGATGTGGTTGTTTAGCTAACACTTAACCTTAAGGCAAGAGCTGCACTTCTGTCAAAAAAAGCAGCAGGCTGAAGCATTCTGTTTGGATTGTGCACACTGATGGATGACAGTGAGAGTGGCAGGCTGGCTGTAATTGTTACACAGTTTTGCTCATATTTTTTTTTATGTTAAGCTTGAGGTTTTTAGAAGGGATCAGTGCATGAAATCATAAATGTCCAGTTTTCTAACAAATTATAAATAGTAATCCTTGGTTGCTGACCATCATGACATCAAGCTGAAAGGCCCACTATGCATTCTAGTAGCATATATAAAATGAACAGAGATGATCCTGTATGTGGTTCAAATCTTGTGTGAGGTGAATTCAAATGTATCCTGGGGTGTAGCTTAGCTGTGTGAATGTGCTCTGGGGTGTACTGTTAGCCTGTATTAGCTTGTGCACTTGACAGGTTTGAATGTCCATGGAAACCGCCTGATGACCCAACTCAACCCACCTCAGGGGCCTGGCCCGTAGCTCAGGAACCGAGCTCTAAGAAAACCCCACAGGCACAAATAGTCGTTCTGTCTGCCAGACTCGGTGGCTGGGTCTGTATCCAGAGTGAGAGTGTCTATACCGTTATCAAGTTCATGAGCTAAGATCAATTTTCCAACCGTCAGCTGGATCAGTTCACAGGGTCCGGCTCTTGGGCTGTCCAGTCAGACTCTTTTAGACAGTTTCCACCGCTAAGCTCCCTGGTCAAAAGAGTCACCACAAATATGGGAAACTGACTGAACAGTGTGCAGCCTCAACCATACATAAAAAAACCCTCACCTGTCCGTTTCTTCTCCTCTGGCAATCTATACTTGCACATGTACATCTGTCTATGTGTGTTTAACATATATATACAGTTTATGGAGGAATGTGTAGTATTTTTAATGTAACTAAAGCAAGCTGTGAAGGTTTTTAAGGCCACTGCTAGCTATATCAGCCCTGGCCACCCACAGGAATCACAGTGTACGTTTGAAGTTTTTGCGACTTCAGGTAATTCAGTTTGCATCCGGTGTGTACCAAGCTTCAGGAGCAAAGAACACCTTCAACAAAGCCAGAACGTGGTGGTTGCAGTTATTTTAGAATCAGCATGCCTTCCTCTGGAAGAAAGTTTAGATGCCGAGAGCAATCTGAGAGTGTTTGCAGTCTGAGAAAGTGTGCAGTAACCTGAACTGAACCCAGAGGGTCATCTCAAGCTTTCTCCTTTTGTTGAAGGCTGCAAATCAGTTTGGTGAGCTGTGGCAGTGACCTTGAGCCGCCTCAGAGTTTTTAGGCTTTTTGAAGCAGCCTTAGAAGTGAAAATTGCTGAAATGATAAAAATATTAACAAGGATCAAATGGGTCTCTTTATAATTCGGAAATACACAAAGCTACAACTAATTAAAAAAGGAATTGTGTTTATATAATTCTAAGATTGTATTAAAAGAAATTATTAATCTCCAGAGACATCTGGTTGAAACAGGGTCAATTGTTTCCTGTGTTGTGGATCTCAGTTGTGTTTATGCTGAATTTATAGCTTTCCAAATTCAGGGTACTTCCAAAAAGGGAGATATCTGCGCACCTGATCTATGTCTCTGTAAGTGCAAACAAGACGAAACAAAAACAAGAAAATAACACAAATACGTAAAACCAGCAATGAAAAACTTTTACAATGTTTATGTAAAAAAGTAGAAAATCTTATCAGAGTGGGAGAGGAGCAGGACAGCAGCATGCTGTTAACTTTGGAATGCCCAATCATATTAGCAAGCTGTGCTCATTGCTACAAGCTCAGATGTCAGTGTGGGAGAGCACAGAAGGGTGCATGCTGGGTCATACCCGGTCCATAGCGTCAGAGCTTCAGCAGAGGCACGTCAGAGGAGACACTTCAATGTGCAGCTTTGTGCCGGTGGACTGTAGGTGTCTGACCGACCAGCAGGGGGCGCTGGAGAGTGATGAGATGTGAATCTCTCCCTCCACAAGGGAACGAAAAGGCATGGCAGCTGGTGGAGTCTGGACTTGATGTCAGACCATGGGGACACTGCGACTCTCCATCAGGAGAGGGGGCTCAGAAGAATGAGAACATATGTACAAATAAGGAACTGCAGTGCATTTTACCTCACAGTGGAGGGGGAAGCTCACTTCAGTCACCACCAATATGTAGCACCATGCCTTGGCCTCTACAGTCAAAGAAAATGGTTGTGAAAAAGACAATGCATAGGTATTGAAGATAAAAAAAAAAGAATCCGAATGAGGAAGCTAACAATTCTTTTCGTTATATTTACCATTTTATGGTACTATATCAGATATGAAACAACAGAGATACTATTGATGAGTTGTCCACTCCTAAGCTGTCCAGAAAAAAAAAAAAAGAAAAACAACCATAAAGTACTTAAGTGGTCGAGCGAGATTGGCAGAATTCTGCCCACAGTACCTTAGCAACCATTCATGAACAAAAACAATCACCCAACAGTACAATGACATTGGAAACTTTGGGAGGAACATTTTATTGCTAAGCAAAAAATAAAATAAATAAAATAAAATAAACTTCTATTATAGAAGCAAAAGTAATAACCAATGAGTTGAAAGCGGTAACATCAAACTAAATCAATATACACACTGACTTGAATTTGGATTTAAAAAAAAAACATCCATTAAATAAAAAAGCCCACTTTTATATCTTCACAAATTGACAAAATGGTTAAATTAAAATGAAACTGCACAAAAAAATAAACAAAACAAAACACAAACATATATAAGCAGAAAATCAAATGAAACAGATTACAGATAAAAACAGAAGGGAATCGGTTTCACAAGACTTGAAATGTCTGTGACAGCAGACAGAGGTACGGTCACGCTGCTTTCCCATTTGTCTGAACTCAGCTTCCATCTTAATCTCTTTATTACACTTTTATTTTTTCAAATGATAAAAAAAACATAACAAAAGTCATTCATAATTATGTTACCCCGATACAATTGGGAAGGGCATTTTGGATTTGATTGACAACCTATAATGGTCAAATATTCATGCTCCTTAGAAACATCAGCAGAAAGATCGGGGCCTATGTATATGTATATATAAAGCATCTCGAAGTATGAGTGTTGATCTGAGATCATGTTCCCTCTGATAATATCCAATTCTTATGCACTAGAAGCTAAAAGGTCAGAGCTGATTCCAGATCAGTGCCCCTACTCCGACGCTTCACAAATGCAGGCAGTGTTGTCCAGCATGGGAGCAGCTCTGTAAAATCTCTGTAGAATTTTGTTGCTCCAGTCTCTCTTCATGTCAAATAAGTTTTCATTTTTTTTTAAAATGAAATACATTGATAAACCAAATGATCAATCTGTACAATAAGAGTACTAAAAAAATTACAACTCAAATGTTATATACAATATTGAACTACAAAGTACAACAGCTATTATGTAATAAAATATGTAAACAAATTTGTTGTTTGACACAGCTGACTGTGACAACTGATAGAGTTCACACTTTCCACATTTGATTTATTACCATTTGAATGTCAGTGACAATGTTAGCTCTTCTGTAAGTCTCCTTCAATTATTATTTTTGTCACAGCTAAAAAAATAAATGAGTAAATAAGGAACAGATGGGAACTGACCAACACACAGAATGAAGCAGAATAATAATGATTCCGGGTGAAAAATAAAAAACAAAATATGTATACGTGGACATTTATTTGTTGTTTATATAAAAAAATAATAAATAAAAAAGGAATGTGGTGACACAAAGATCGTTCTGGTAATCCTGCTCAAAACAGATTGAACAGGATGTCACATTTAGATGGCATGAACTGCAATCAGATGACATTAACCAGATGGGAGAGAAAGAGCAATAGAGAGAGATAGAAATCCCTCTCTGCTTGAACCATTGCATGTGTAACACTACCGCTGGATTTCCAGAGCCTCTGTCTCCAACAGGTGTTTACTCTTTACTGCAACTTATAAAATTTTACCTTTTATTAAAAATGTACACTGTGCATTAGTTTGCGGAGACATTGCAAATTTGTGTTTTTTTATGGCAAAAGGTAACTTTTTCTCTTAACATTTTAACAATGATCACTTTTTTTTTTTAAATCAACCCACTCTTGCAAAGATGCCACCACTAGTTTGTCACATACATGTCACACACATGCTGAAAATTATGGCCAAATTATTTCTTTAACAGGGGTACGACAAAACAAGGACTTCACACAAAGGACCACGCGCCTGTTGAGAGTCACCCAGGATAATGATGCAGCTGTGAAGGTTTCCACACCCTTGACTTCTCCCACCCAGACAGAGTAGTAAAGTCACTAAAGCCGCTATGAGCCTTCTCCATCCGTATGCTTACAATAGTAAGTGTGCATTATTACAGTACATTTCATCATTCACTCCAAAAAAAGTTTTTTGGGTTCTTTTTTTCCCTTGGATCCCAGCTCCCAGTGTGTAATCATTTCACAATGTAGTTCTTTTTTTATATTTTGTTTTATTCATTTCACATTTTTTTTCTCCATTTGATTGAAATGTGTTTATTTTTATTGTTTACACATAATATTCCTTGTCCTTGTCTTTTGGTCTTTTGCTGCCACCACCTTTGGAGCTGTGCGTTTTGTCTTTGACCACAGCGCCATTGCTTTGTGCCGAGTTGCTAATATAGTTCCGGGTCTCGTCCACCTGGTAGGACCCCTCGTCTCGGTTCCTGTACTTGTACATGGCGTAGAGGAGGATGAGGATGCAGAGGGCCGCTGCGGAAACGATGCCCACGACCATCCCGGTGGTGCTGCTGGACTCTCGGAACACCTCGGAGGGCCCGGGAATGCGGCGCACGATGCCCGATTCTGTGGGGTTCGCCGTGGGCACGTTGCGGAACATGGGGGAGGTTATTACGGTGCCCTTCGGCTTTGTGCTGTCCATCTCAAAGGAGGTGGGCAGAGGAAGCAGCACTACGTCCGGCTGGGGTTTCAGCTCGCGGTTGTTCATTTTCCCGGCCGGCATTTTGGGCAGAGTTTCGGGCGTGGAGGTGGAGCCCCTGGGCTCAGGGGGTGGAGTTGTGATGGAGGCTTTGTTTGGCCTAAAGTCCTTGGCTTCCCACTTGGGCGCTTGTGCTTTGTAGCCCCCTTCAAAGGCCGACGTAGACAAGGTCTTATCTGTTACCAGGGAGAAGGTGGTGTAAAAATCTTCATCATCTGTCGGGGGCAGGCTAGAGTCGAACGATTCCCCAGAGCCAAACCCAGATACCACCAAGCCACCACCATCATCATCATCATCATCATCACCATCATCATCATCAATACCATCATCATCACCATCACCACCATCATCACAAGAATCGCGGCCTTGGTCCGACAGGCATGGGAACCCCGCCGCGGTGGCCAGGGGCGAGGGCTCTTTGGTGGTCTCGATAACAGTGAGGAAGGGGCGGAGGGTTGGGGGGAGGGGAATGGAGGGGGCACGGGTCACTACAGGGGGGGTTTCTACAGGATCTTCCACAAGTACAGGGATGACTAGTTCACCTCCTAGGGTCGAGAAAAAGAAAATAAGAAACATGTTAGAAACACAGTAAGACATTTTCCTGATAAACCCACTGATTTAAAAACATAATGATAAAAAAACAACAAAAACAACCCAGCAAACCAACGAAGAAATGAATATATATATGCAACCAAGCAGAAATGAAAAAAAACAATATACCAATACCATTTCAATAGAACCATACAATACCAAAACTCAAAACAAATAAAAGCATAAGAAAAAAATTAATTAAACAAATGAAAGAAAAACAGTGCTATATTGCATCAAAAGGCTTTAGGGGGTATACAAGGGTGAGCCAGATATGTTGGTTGAAAGGCTATACTGAAGAAACTGTGCTAGCCAAAAATCACAAGCTACAAACCAGGTCAAACAACCATCAACTGTATCTACACATTTCTAGTGCATTGGGTCCTTACTTTTAACTTGATTCTACTCAAGCTCTCTGTGACCTGGCCGTTGTTGTTTTTTATTTTCCTTCACAAACACAGAGTACCAACAGCTGGTGGTTGTTGAAATAATGAAGCTGAATTTATGAAGGAAAAAAAAAATCATTACTCCAAAATCCATGCTCAAAAATATGCCTTAACCTTCCATATTGCATGAACTGTCCTTGCTGAACACAGGTAGAAATAACAGCAATGAAACAGTGTGGACCATAACATACACTGCTTCAACACCTTTGTGCCTTCAAATCTGGCATCGGACATCATTATGTGTAGTGGAAGAAGTAAAAACGTAGGATTATGTCTACAGTAGCTCAACGACATCACTTTAAGCTCTCCACATATGGCTGAACTGAATCTGTTTTGCTGAGTATGTCAAGGCCCCTGAGGCTAAGAGCTGAAGAGACGAGGGAAGCTATTGGACGAGGCATTAGGACTCTTCTGGGGTTTAGCTCCTGCGTAAGACAAACTGATGGCTGGCTCCCCGAATGCCCTGGTCTCCCGCCTTTTGACTGTTCTTATACAGCGACCAAAATGGCAGGATCTGTCCAGACAGTTCAATGGGAGCTGAATGTTCAACTTTTTACATTACATGACATACATTTTTTTAAAGTGTGTGTATGTGTGCATAAACTTTCATAGACATATCATTTGCTAGCTTTAGGAGTGGAACTAGGAAATATTTGCTTTGTATTTTTAAAATCATCTTTGTTGGCCCTCTCCACTGTTGCAGTGTTTCCTGTCAGTCCAGGATGAGCTAGAACATGTGCCTGTCATTGGTAAATTCTGTTGTGCTTGACTTCAGTTGTAAGGTTAAAAGACACAGCACAAAGACACAGTACATATTAAGCAAAACAGGTCTAGGCTGAAAGCAGCAGTCAGGAGAATCAAATTTAACAAATAAGCAATTATTTGATTGAAAAAAGCTTCCGTGCATGTTCCCTTTAGCTTTTTTTTTCATGGAACTACACGAGCTTTATGATTTCAGACCCATGTCTGCAAATTAAAAATGATCGCTGATAAAAAAAAAGTGAGGTCTCTCGTTCTGATTAAAAACTCTCCCGAAGCCGTGCAGAGGCTGCAGATGTGAGAAGTGGAAATTACAGATGCGAGTCTCGCCAGCACGCACCTTGTCTTGAGCTACGCTCCACGCGGAATAGCACACGAGAGAACATCACTAATTGAAGAGGCGCTCCTAGCTGTGTGGATAATATTTTGGAATTTAAGCCTCTGGCCCTTTAAAGACAGCAAGGCTCAAAGGCGCCCAATCCCAGGCAAGCTGTTGATTTTCAAGGTGGAGATCAATGTGTGTGGAGTGCAGTCCGTACTGTGATGTCACTCACTATTGCTAGATGCTCTTGTTAAATAAATGGAACATTCAGCCATTGAAGCTTCCAAAATTCCTTTGCCATGATGGTGCCAGCATACTGATTTTGAGGCTCGCAAACACCAAGAGCACCGAATGTTAATGCAAATTCAAACGTAAATAAAAGGAAACTGAAACAAAAGCAAACATATGTTTAAAAACGCTATTAAGTACTCACACGTACAGCAAACATTACTTTAGACATTCACAAACTAAAAGGCACAGTTAGTCATTTAAAAAAAGAAAAAGAAAAGATATTAGTATATAAAAAAAAAGGAAAACTCAGCTTGGAAAAGCATAACAGCCTACAAAAATATTGATCAAAAGGAAGAAAGCATACCATAGTTTTTGTCAACTTACATCAACAAATTGCCCGCATGATTTTGGCATGAAGAAAAAAAATTTACAAAAGAAAGTTGTGTAAGAATGCTCTTGGACAAGTACAGTTATATTGTTGTTAAAATTCACTTCAGCAATTTATAGCTTTTGTTTCATGTGTGTGTTTTTAGACAAGAATATACAGAAAGGCAACAACACATACATCCACATCACAAAACATGGAGAGTAAATTTCACCCTTTTTTCTAAAAAAAAAGATAATAAAACAAAAATCTCTTATTCGGTACATAACTCAGGTATTACAAAAAAGACCTGTACATCTCTCTGCTTAAATTGATAGGTTATCTCTTCCTTCATCTCTCATAAATATCTACAGTCAAATCATTTAAAGTTTTTTTTTTTTAATATATATATTTTTTGTTTCGTCTTTAGTTTGGGGTGAATGGATGGCTGTACATATTGTAACACTGATAAAGAGGAAGGTGAGTGAGTGGGGGAGGGTGTGTGTGGGAGGAAGGGGGAGGGGCCTATGAGCACACTACATAGGGGATGACAGGGATGAGGGTGAATGTGTAAATCAGTTGCCATGTCCATGTTAAGGCAGAACGAAGCGGCCGGGCAGCATTTGAGCTTTTTGCTGTAAGGAAGGGATGGGAATACACAAACAGACAATGAGCATAACCATGCCCATTAACCCAAAGAAAAAAATAACATAACACAACTCTGTAACAGACAGTCTCACCAACCCTAAACTGCAACTTCTGAGCCATGCGTGTCTGCACACTTCCAAATTCCACTACAGATTATGTGTGAGTCAGAGGAGGACAGCAGATAGATAAAGGAGATCTGCTGTCCCCCTCACTGAATATGCTGTGGGACGTTTTGGTTTTCTATGTTTTAGTTTTCTTTAAAGAAAAAGAGTTAAATTATGTGAAAAATACTACTAGTTAATAATAATAATAATAATAATAATAATATACAATTTAGTTTTCAATTTTCAGTTTTATAAACATTCAATTTGAACAATTTCAGAGATCAGAAATGTAGAAAAAGAAATCTATATAATATATACTATATATTGTGTATGTCTATATAGATATATTATACAGATACTTCAGCAAGAACAAAAGTAAAAAAAAAAAAAAGCAATTAAACTTTTACACACACTATCAGAGATAACAAACCAATAGTTGTCACACACACTAAAACACAGTCAGGAGGGGCCTATACCAGCCTCGCCCCTTCTTGTGCAGTAATGACAAATATATCTGTGATGAAAACTTAAGTTCATCAGCCATTGGTAGTCTGAGAAAGACGTGACAGGGCGTGCAGTCTGGGAAACTGGCTGGAAACGGGGTTAATTTTGTTACTCTGCATGCGTGTCTTAAGTTGCATTTAGGGAAAGTAAAACGGTACAGCAAGCTGGGGGGAAAGGAGGAAGTCAGAGAGTCACGTTAAAGGTTAAAAGTTCAGAGGGCTTAGTTCAACCAATGGCTGTTTGGACCTGCTAGAAAAGCAACCCAATATGGTATTGTTCACCCAAAACACACAAACAAAACAATTAAATACAGTTTTAAACGGGTAAATTCACTCTCTGTTTTTTTTTTTTGCAGCCAAAATATTTTTCTATTCCAGTACATTTTTTTCCAGTTCAAATCTCTATGGTTTTGAACTGTGGTTTTGAAAAATTTGGCTGATCTTTGTAATAATTACAACCCAAGCAATTATGGACTGATTGATTGCAAGTGACATATGTAAACATTAATGGTACCTGCAACCTTTGGTTGAACAATTTATACAAACTAACTTGGAAGTTCACAAGAAGGCCCAAGGCATGAGTAGGCAGGCTTCAAAAGCCAGCCTATAGTGGAACTACCAAACCTGGCCAGCAGCTTCATGCAGTTGCCACTTAATAATTCGATTTCAAAAGATCACTTTTATTGTCCTTGTACTTGTAAATTAATTTTCAAGTTATTTAATGATAACATCAAATAATTCTCCAAAGATCAAAAAATGAGGGATTTTGGTAACACCTGACTGGCTGACAAAAAGACTGCCTAACATCACATTCAAACTATCTGATTGGTTGACTGCAGTTTACATTGCTAAGGTGCCGAAGCTGGTGACTATCTCTCGGTAGGTTTGGAAAAAAGTCACTGCTAACTTATTGTTGAAGGGTAGTAACTATGCACAAGTGCTGATATTCAAAGGCCCCATATGCTTCTGAATACATCCAGAGAAAAACCTGGAATACTGATAAGGAACGGGTTTAATTTTTAATGTCACCAGTACACGTTCAACATATGCAAGTATATCACCTAGTGGCTTAATATGGAGTAGCTGATATCTACTCCATAACTTATTTAAGACAAATTCAGAAACTGGGAGCAAATGTCTTGTGATTATATTCTTAGGAATGTCAATAAGCTGCAGATGCATAGTGAACTGTCAATAATTTCAAAACTGCTCTATGTGCAAGCAACTACAAGCATAACTGCAAAATTCTCATCAAACTCACAATGGTAATTTTAGATGCACATGCAGAGTTTGATGTTATGGTACACACAAAATTATGCAAATGCTTAGTGCAGCTAGTGGAAGTTTTTTAAAAAAAGTTGTGTTGCATGCTAAATTTTTTTATGATTCTCAACAGCTTAAATGTATTGGTTGGTTAAACATATTATTAAGGTAATCTTATTTTGAGGTTGTTATTTGTAATGAAAATAAACAGTTACAAATAAATATAAATGTCTGAGATTCTACAGTAAGACTATGGTAACATTTTTCATGCTCGACGCGGGAACACTACAGCTTTTCTCACACTATATCCAAAAAGGTAGATTCACAGGGATTTTTACTAGGTCTTAAGGGGTGAGATTGGCAAAGCAATACATCTGGAACAACGACTCCAGCTTTCATTCTCGCATGACCCCCGGCCAGGAAATCCCTGATATTCTGGGGTCAAAGGTCTGATAATCAAAGGTAAATTTAAAAAACCCCCGTGGCACGCACAGTGTGTGCCACAGCCTTTTGATGTAGGCTGTTTTTTAGTTTTTAGTCTGCTTGGATGCGGTGTCTACCTTTCATTACAGAGCAGACAAAATGTACAGCTTAAATGTACATTGACACATTGACAAATGACACTGGAATCAATATGCACACAGCTTTATGCCTAACAAGATATGTTAATGGATTGTTGACCTGCTTACATATCAAGCTTTAAGATCACACTCCAAGGTATTTTTAAACAGCAAAACCCTTTGCTTATGCACCAGATGAAAACACCATTAGATTCCATGTTACATCAGTTTTATTGATCATGCAGCTGTTTGTGTGAGCCTATTTGCGCCTATATGTAGATAAGTGCCCATGGAGAGGTTCTGTGGACTTCCTCTTATTGAACAAATTTTACATCTAATCAGAATTACATAGAGACCTAAAGCTACATTTCATAATGAGAAAAAAAAATGACTTGATGCCATCTTATCATCAGGTGGGAAACTGAAGTAGTGTTATGTTAGCGACTGACCATTTGATGATATAAATCTCATAGTATTTTTTTTTGTTCCATTTAATATCAGTGATGTTTTAGCCACAAACCCACAGCATAAAAAGCAGTGATGAGTGCCACTTGCTAACAAGCAAGTAAAAAGTAAACAAAAAAATGTAAAATAAAAAAATGCAATTTATGTGATATCACACATTCTGCATGATGAATGTAAGTGATTAACTACGTACAATGCATTTGAGATCAAGGTTTAAGATTTTATGCAAACCTCCACTCCAGATCAGAGTATTTTCGATGAGTGCTGACGGTATGCTTTTATTTCATATGATCATTCTAATCACATAAGCTCATTCTGCAGCCATGGCCTGAAATCTCAGCACCTGTCACTGCTGACTCTGGTTACAGATTAGCAGGGCTCGATGAAATTAATATCTTTTTGGGAAAATAGTCAGATGGGGGCTAAAGAGAGGAACAGTTTGAGCCTGTGTGCGTGCCTGTGTGTGTTTATGTATTTATTTATTTTGTGTACGATTCAGAGATTTGTACAGAACCTCAGACTCTGGATAAGGTGTCTCCTGTCAAATTCTCTACTATTATTATTATCACTGTTATTAGCTAGAGGGCTAAACTTATCATATATGTGCACTCAGAAGTATGAACTACATTTCTTAAACAGACATCTTGAGCACTTTTCAAACAGAATGGCCATTGGTCTCATCTTTTTACTGGTTCTGCTGTAACTTTTCACACCACATGCTTTATTCCTGTTTTAACTGCTTTCTTACATTTCAGCTTGAACACATTTCAGCATTCCAGCTGAAGCTTTGTAAGTCATTGAAAGATGGGAGAACCTTTGTGTTCTGCTCAGGCCAAGCTGTGTCTTTGCATTTTCAGTTGTGAAGGTGGTATCACATTCAGAAACCGTGCTCATACTAACAACTCTGCTTCCAGTCTGGAAGAGAGAGGAAAAGCTGACTGAGAGTTAAATAAAAAAAAAAAAAAAAAAAAAAAAAAACAGGTTTGCCTTAATGCTGAACCAAAAATTCAAACTGTTGAAACTGTTATTTTTAAAACCAAGAAATACTTTCTTGCTATTCTTTCATCAATACTCAAAGTTTCACAGTTCTCTAAAATTGGAAAGAGTCAGAATGTATTTTAATGTGTTTATTTTGTGTGACTGGAATTTGTTTCCAGGGTAATCCATTGAGCCATGCACCATTAATTAGCAAATCGTTTCTAAGCTGCTTTAGCGGCTTTGTAGATGTGAATACTGACGTGACGAAGGCTGGACATCTGGGTGCGTCACAAATGAACCCCACAGGGACTGGGTCTGCACTCTGCCTTAAAGAGACTGTAAGAACTCCAGTGTTTAGAGTGTTTATTCAAATCCATGTCCCTCCCGCTCTACAGCCATCTGACTCATTTTTCTGTTTTCAGTGATAGCATCGTTTGACACAAAAACTGTATTCTAATTTAATCTGTCCTGTGTTCTTGAGTCTAAAAGTGAATCTATTTGGGTTAATAAAAAGTGCCTTTTTTATATTATGTATATATAACTGTCATCCCAATTGTGTAATCCCTATGGATGTCTTGAGCATTTGGTGAAGACATCTCCACTGTCTTAGCTTTACAGTGATATCCTGGTTACGCAAAGCCATTCAAAAAGTCAGTTCATTCGCGGCTCTCTAATAATGTCTCCTGAGTGATGATTATAAATAATAAATGTTGGTAATTAATTTTCTATCTATTGTTGCTATGTGTCAGTTTGTAATCTATTGTTTTATCTTGCTGATTTTTATTTAATGACAGAAATAAGGATACAGAGCTTTGGTTGCTTTCCTTACACCACCCACTTCCCACCCATAGCCCTTGAAGCATTTGAAGCAGTTCCATTGTGAATGCAATTTGCTCTTTTTCTCTCCCAAGGAGTAGATTAGTTAGAGTTCCTCTTCACAGTAGTGCTGTTTGACCAGAATAATTGCAACAGTCAGGTTAAATGCTTTATTGCAGAGCACAAATTATGATTTACTATGTTCAACATTATGCCTGTCTGCAATCCATTCACTTCTCAGAACCTCAACATTTGTACCTATTTAGGCGCTTGGTGTTATGTTGCAGGTAATTTAAAAAACTACTGTTACTGATTGTGACATTAACTTGGTATTCTCTCTGCTCTTAGCTGAAACAATTTTGCACTCACTTTAGCAGCTCTGTGTGAGTGCTAATGTAACGGCAAGCGGCAGCTCTCATTATGCTCTCACGGCAGGACTTAGGGTGCTGATCAACACAGTCATGGTCCATGCAAAACAAAACTAGTATGTGTTATCTGGCATTATTCTTAAATGTAATTTACATTACACCCACTGTAAACCTGGTAAACTAAGATTGCAGATATCAAGTAAAACAAATATTAACAATTCTGTTCAGCTACTATTACGGCAACTACTTTTGCAACAGCGATCACTATTAAAGCCACTACTACGACTGCAACTTCTAATATTTTTATACTCCTACTGCTTTTACTTGTAATACTACTATTGTTTTATTTCTATCACTTTACTTTTGCTGGAAAATTGCATCAAGACTGAACTCATAATTATTTGAAAACCTTTATTAAAATGAACTAAAAGTCTGTACAAAATAAACAACATAGACAATGAGCTTCACTGAGTGTTTTCTTGTAATGTTAAATTAGGTGGGAAAAACACACAACGAGGGATCTTAGCTCATTCCTCAAAGCAGAACCATAAGCGATGCTTCATGTCCTTAGATATGCATGCAAGGAGACTGCCCTCTTCGGTTCAGGCAATGGGTTTAAATCTGGAGACTAGAATGCTCTTTGCAAAATGTTAATTTTGTTGTCACTAAACAATGTCTTTGTTGATTTTGAGGTGTTTGGGGTCACTGCCATGCTAGAGGGTCTGCCTGTGGCCAAGCCTCAGCAGAGACAACCTAGGTTTTTGGCCAAAATATTGTAGAAACTTTATTAATTTCATGATACCAGTGATTTTAAAATGGACCAGCGTCAGCAAAATGTCATGACATTAATGGTGCACCATATTCCATGGCTGGTATGAGGTTTTCTCTTTGCATGCATCCCCTCCTCAGATGGCAGATGCACCACTGGGGTTCAGGTTTGAGCTCATGTGACCGTGGGACCCGTCTCCCATCAATTTCCCAGTGGCATTTGCAGATCCCCAGGTACTTTAATTTGTTTGCAATACCCAATAAGGGCTTTATTCTGGCAGCAAACAGCCTGTTGCCATGGAAAAGGCACCCCTTTGTTCATTTAAAGACGTAGTGACCCAAATGGAACTTAACGCTGCACTTTTCCTGCTCTTTCGAAGCTTGTTTTTCCTCAGTCATCATCTTCCTCACTGTGTGCAGGGAGGATCTGCTTGCATCCACCCCCTGGAGAGAAACCTTCTGTTTATTGCCCAAATAGTGGCTGGTGGTATATGTAAATTTTTAGGAATAGTTTTAACCCATTATATAATCTGTGGGGTTCAAAAATGATCTCTTTTGACCTGACAGTTCTTTTCATTCTCCCATTTGAGGATGGATGACAAATGCATTTAACTAAAAGAATCTTTATGGATGCCAGTGAGTTTGATACCTATGTTTTTGATAAATAGAGTATTATGCACTAAATCACCTTTTTAAAAGACCAACTGTATTGGAATATAATTTTTGAGCACAAAATTGAGCATAAAGTATATGTCATTATCAATGTTGTTAATTTTGTGAGACTTTTTTTGTTCATCATCATCATCAATAATTAATATTTTATGATATTTTTGGTTTGGAAATTTTTGGTTTCCGAAAAACCACAGCAACCAACCTGTGGCCAGTGAGAGGTTTGTCATGAGCTGTGATTGGTCCCTAACTCAGTGAGTTGTGATTGGTTCTGGTGGTCAGTCAGATGGTGTCAGGTTCAATATGGGCTTTGATTGTCCATTGCTAGCCTGTGCCTAGTAAAGTTAACCCAAGAAACAACAACTTCCTTGACTATTCCACAATTAAAACTGAAACCAGGGACATTGGATAACATTAAAGCTTTTTGATAATAACAAAGGTGTGGCCGATCGTTGCTCACCTCATCTTGCTGTCTAACGGGCAGCTGTTGCAGGAACAACCTTAATGTTTAGAATTTATTTGCTGATTCATTTTAATCTGATCACATTTTACTGTTGCAACACAATGTAAATTTGCTACTTCAGTTCTCTCATCAGGAAAATTCTTCAAATGTACTACTCCAAAAATGGATGGCCTCTCATAAACAACTTGAGAACCTAGGCATCGTGCACCCACATAATTTCCTGAAACACGACTGTTATCCAGGTATCTGGCTGCAGCGACAATCCCCACTCGCCAGCCTGAGAATGAGACACAGCTAACCACTGATCTGGAAACTGTTATGCTAGGTAGCACTGAGCAGAGCTATCAACCAGAGAAGCACAGAGCATAGCTAACCACTGATCTGGAAACTGTTCTGCTAGGTAGAACTGAGCAGAGGTATCCCCTGATCTTAGACCTGTCCTCCAAGGTAACATGGCACAGCTAACCACTCATACGGGACCTGTCAACCAGAGTAGCACAGAGCATAGCTAACCACTGATCTGAGGCCTTTCTACCAGGGTAGCATCACTGAGCATGACAAACACTTATTGGCAATTAATCAGACTAAGGGAGATTAACTGAAGAAGTGACTATAAAAACCTTCCCAAATAATGCAATGCAAATATATCCGATATCACCCTGGTTCTCTCTAAACAGATGGGAGTTCTTTTGCTCAAACAGCAAGTTTTCACAACCCAATGGACAAGGCTGAGCTGAGCGATTGGAAATCTTTAATACCAAATAATTTCATTCCAAGCAAAAAAAAAAAACTTTTTAATACAAGAATTAAAGCAGAGTCATCATAAAGCATATAAAAACCCTGTGAATGAAAGGAAATAAAGTTAATAGAATTCTATTTTCTCATTATTCCAGTTGATGGAATGAATCTCATCATTCTTGTTGATTAATTTCTAATTATGAAAATATTTGAAGTACAATTTGAATATTACCATACAGTTATTTAACATTGAATGATCATCTTTAATAAATAACATCTCAAGAGATTATCATTTCCAATCATTTGTTTTTGCTTCTTCTTAATATGCGTTTGGTATTTGACATAGAATTTATTCTGTTCTATTCTTTTCTATTCTAAACTATGGTTGGATAAATAGTGACTATTTAAGGCTTTGTGATGCATGCTGCAGACAATTCATGCCTCAATGAAATGATTACAATCACACATTTATTTTTTGGAATTACTGTATAATTATGTATTATTTAATTATAAGCAATTAATCTCCCATCAGGTTGTTTCTTAAGAGGGATATATCAGGCTGCCTTTGCTGCCATCTCTCTGCAGGAGGACTGAACTGCAGCCTTTTAATCTCTGTAAGGTGCAGTAGTGAATCTGCTTCTGTATCCACCTGTGTGCTTGAATTTACAGTCCCAGAAAGTGCTGACACTGCTGGGGGAGACAGACGTCTACACCTGAGTCATCAGCGCCTGGGGAGGGACTCCTATTTACCACCCATTAATGTAAAATTATGTAAATTTATGTCCTCAGCACTTGTCACATGGGTTTGGCCAGATTTTTACAGAATCCCTGTTTCACTGGTTGACACAAAATATAGTGTTAGGTTACAGTGACCTCACCAATTACTGTCAGAATAAGATTATATGGTATATTGAACTGCTCAGTAGGGAATTCTTGGGGGCACACACACACACACACACACACACACACACACACACACACACACACACACACACACACACACACACACACACACACACACACACACACACACACACACACACACACGTTCAATGTAATATATATTCTAGCACTGATAGAGTAACCGTGATTCCCCTAATGAGTACTCCTGGGACATATCTTGCATTTTCCTCTGATATATTCACCGTTATATAAATCAAAGTGCAAAACATACCCATCTCTGAGGAACGCTTTCACCTGCATTCTCTACAGAATATCACCTCGGTGTTCTTTCTTCTGTCATTTTAATGGATTTGTTTAGCTTAGATGAATAAATCTGTAAATTGCCATACCTTACTTGCTGGTGGACTGCTGGCATTCTCAATGTGAAAACTCCACTCAGTGAGTATGCTGAGTGGTGGAGGGGTCCTTGTGATATATCACTAAGTTAAATTTTTAGGGCAGATTTGAAAAACCCCAAAAATATCTCATTTATCAGTGGCCTTCTTGTGGAATTCCTCAAGGGGGAAAAGGGACAATTCAACAGTTGTACAGAGAACAGGATCACATCACGACAACCCAGGACAGACTGACAGACAGACACACGAACCAGCTGACAGACAGACGCACATACTGAGAAAGGGCACGGAGGACTGAGGAGATAGAATGCAGACAGCAGCTGAAGGATGCTGAAGTTGCACTTAAGAGCAGAAAGCCTGAAGGGTTAGTCTGAATGCAGAGCGATGACCTTCAAACACACACGGTGGCCACAATCAGAGTCCATGCAGCGGAGGATGGAACCCACCAGGAGTTCGGTTTTAGTTTTGTTTAGTAGGAGTTAACATTTTAAAAACGCATGCCACAAATGACTTTTCCAGAGCAACAAATGAAATAGAAAAACAGATATACTTTTTGTGGCAATAAAATTCTTTTTATGCCATCTGCATTAAAAAAAGACATTTAGATGCAGAACGGCATGAGGAAAAGAGGGTGGGCAAAGGAGAGATGAACACGGGAAGAAAAAAAAATCATTCTTGCACACAACTTTCTTGAGACAGAGTAGGGTGGTCTACGTACACGTAGGCCAAAAGGGACGATGGCAAGAAAAGATTTTGTTGCCTTTTTAATTTGTTTTGTTAATTAAAACATGGGAATGTTTTGTCAGAAGCCCATGGGACAAATACTTAAAGAAAAACCCAGGAGGATAGAAGGGGAAAAAATGTTTTCAACCACCAAAAATTCATGCGGTACAAGATGAGGCAGAACGACAGCAATGTTTTTAATAGGAAAACTGGGCAGATAAGACACTAAAAGAAACAATAAAGCCCCCCAGAGACCAAAAAATAAAATAAAATAAAATAAAACACAATCAACATAAAATGCTAAACCAAAAGTACAACAAAGGAAAAGTACCCTGGCATGCTGAAACAAAAAAAGGTATTCTGAATGCCAAATGAAAATAACAAAAAATGTCATGCACCTATTACAACCCAAAGCAGGATCGGAATGAAAATGTGAATTTCTGTGCCAGCGTGATTTGACACTTGGGTGGACAGCTGCTGTATACATTTTTTTTATTATAACACTTTACAATAAGAGTACATTGGTTACCATCAGTTTATATCGTAGTTAATATGGACCAACAGTTAACATTAATATGTGAATTACAGATTTATGATCTGTATATATGTAAAAAAGAATTTATATTAATAATTGATATAGATATGAACGCTTGAATATGAATACTAAATTATTTATGAAGATGGCAGTTCATGTTAGTAACATGCAGCGTTACATGTCTCTCTGTCTATCATGTGTGATACCCCAGCACGTCCACAACCCTCAGAGGCTATGTAAAGAGCTTCAGGGAAAAGGAACATCACTCGTATTCACTTTTGATATGAAAGCAAATCAGTAACAGGGCCATGCTGCTTTCATGCCGTCGATGCAAACACATCGCTGCAAGGGTTAAGATCCAGTGGGCAAGTTAACCAACACTGAACAGATATGAGTGATATTTTTCTTCTCCGTAAGCATGTCACATAGCCTTTGAGGAATGGAGGTGTGCTAACCATCAAGTGCGGTTAAGGGAAATAAGATGGAAATATACTCCACATATTTGGAGGTGGTTGTTATTGTGCTAAAAATCACTGTTTAATATACTGATATGCTATAATACCCTGCCCTCTGATACTCTGTTCTTGGCTGCAGCACTGCTTCTCAAGGTGTACAGGGGCAGAGTCTGCTAAACCCTGACTGGGCCTGCCCCCCTCTGCCCAGAAAACTGCCAATGAAGGGGAGTGGGAGGTAGTGTGTCTCTCCCATCGCCCTTTTGCAGTTGCTGTGCACAGGTGCATGGTGCTGGAAGTGGTGTGTGCTCACTGGCGCAGCCACTGGCATATATACATGTTAAACTGTCATCATACTGCTTATGCTAGCCCAAGCCAAGCTCACTGGTGACCTGTGTCCACAAATTCACAGTGCAAACATAATTTAAAAGACAAGGAGTTTTCAGAATTTGTTTATGCTTGTGGTTCATAGCTTGTGCTCATTTAGCCTGTGTGTTGGGGGTGGGGTGGGGGGGGGGGTCATAATTACACCTCGTATTATAATCCTATTAATTAGCTGTTAATTCAAATAAACTACTGCATTATTGTTAATTCACACAACCATATTGTAAAGTGTTATATATTGGTTTCAGTGTAAGTCTAGGGCGTTCATAATATTGAAGATCATATAGTCATACAATGATATACCTAGTTTTTCTTTCCTTGAGAGAATTTGAGTATTATCTTTCAGCTTGCCGAGGGATAAGCTGAATTGGAATGTCACAGCTAATACAACTGACAGGAGCCTCACGCTTCCTGCTATTTCCCAAAACCACAAAATCTACGCTGAACATAAATTGCTGTACGCCTTTCTTTTACAGTACCATGCAGTCTGAAAGCATAAGTAAGGAAATAAGTAGCTAATTCAGAATTCACTTTTCAGGGGTAATGGGTGAAAAATGAACCTAGGCCCTGGCATTCAGCCCTTTTCTATGCAGCCCTTCTGCCTCAGCGCTGGTTTAATCCAGAGGTGAAGAGGCAATTACAGAAGAGGTAAACACTCGAAGCTTTCAGCATGACTGAGCAAAAGCAAAGAGTGGTTATCACGTCTTTACTCTCTCTACCAAGTTCAACAGAGACAAGTGCCCTCAGGACGGTGAATTAAATGACAAAACAAAAGATTCTCTAAAAGTATATGGGGAAAAAAAACCTTTTTTGTGAACAAAAATAATGGTTTGTGATAATGGACCATAATTGGTCATTTTACAGAGCTTGAATAATGAAAAGGTACTGCGATGAAAGTCCAAAAATTCATTTAACTGATATGAATGAAACTGTGCTGCCGACGGCAACATGGACATATGTTTCATCATCAGCACAGATTAGTAATTAATGCTCTCACACCGTAGTGAAGCATGGCCAGCAGATAAACGGCTCGACATAATGAATTTTTAAAAATGTCCACGTGCCTCAACGCATTTTCCCTAAAACTAAAACCACTGTTGAGCTTTCTCTTTAAAGAAAATGAATGAATTAAAATAATAACAATGATTATAAAAAAACCTCTGATAGCTATAGATTTGAATTCTGATTGTGTAGAACGTCTGACTGGTTAGTGAGGCTTAATGAGTTCCAGAATGTGTGTCACCACTGACTCAACGATTACAACAGTAGGCTCATCTCTGTGTAAAATGGCGGTTAACTTAGGTGCTGTTTCACCCCTATATCCCGCCACAGTGAAATGTTTTCATCAAGGACACACATACACAGTCTATGTCTATAGCCCATGACATGATCAAAGGTGTCACTTAAATAAATGATTTGGTTAAAAACTAAGATGAGCTGAAGTGAAATGCCAGAAAGGAAGTGAAGTTTGTGGCCCCAGGGGTCATTTATTCTTCAGAAACAGCCATCATGGGTCTCCAAATATATTCAGTGTTTGCCTGTTCTATTTACTTTTAAAGCAGATAACTATATAATTAAATAACTGCATAATAATAACCCAAATTCTCTCAAGGCAAAGGAAAATTTTGTATATAATATCTTTGATGTAAGCTATATGTATACACTGTACACAGAAATTCAATGATATCTGTTCTCTATTAAAATGTGTAACTTAAGGTATGAATATATAAAAAAAAAAACATATAACCATTTCGGTTGCAGTTTATCTGCGAGATGATTTTGCTGGAAGCACTAAACCAAAGAGAAGTATATCAAAATGTATCATTCATTATATACAAATGTCAAAACCACAAAGTGGGAAATATTCAAATATGATACATTTTGTAGCATCAGTGTAGACAACATGACTCTCAATACTAATTTTGGACTTTTTAAGTAAAGATTCCTCAACTCTCATTTGAATGCTGAGAGAACAAAATTGGTAGAGTTACAGAGCCATGTTGACCACTTTGGAAACCTTACAGACAAGTGTAGCTTGTAAGAAGTCAAAGGACTTACAATTCACAAGTCTTTTAAAGACATTAGTGTAATTCATAAGGATTCACAAAAGTAGTATGGGAAATTTTGGTTTGGCTTTGGAAATGTTCTATGTACATAGCTCTGACATTGCTTGAGGTTGTTTCATAAACATTTATCATCGTTCCCAAAACCAAACTGTCGAAGTTACACTTTGTGTTTCCATGGGAAAAGATGCTTTAAGGAAACATCCTTGGTTGCAAACCAAACAAAAACCAATCACGTTCAAGCAAGCAGACTGATCCAAACTCCTCCCACCTGCATGTCCGGAGTCGCACTCCTCAAGGTCCTCATCATCGCTGGAACATTCCGCTGACGATACAATGTCATCCGTTGTCTTTAGTTTAGCCAGGGACAGCAGAAGAGAAAACACAATGACAGGAAACAATCTTTAACTGCTGAACTTTGCTTCGGCTACATTTCCGTGACATTATGGTGACACTGTAGTATAATGGTTAGAGACCAGGGCTTACTGCTCAAATGCTGCAGATTCAATTCCCCAATAGTGCAATTTATCAAGGTACTTTGCTGTAACTGTTTCAGCAAACACCCTGCTGTATAAATGGACAATTTGCAAAGTTGTTAGCTTTGTAAGGGTGTCTTACATGTGAAACAACTACATGCATATGTGATCCAGACTACATCGGTTCTCCACGTTAGCGCCGTTGTGGTGGAACAAACTCCCTGTCCCACTATGGACCATGCAATCACTGCACACCTTCTGATATGGCCTGAAGACCCATCTCTGCAGATTATACCTGGCCTAACCATCATATGGTTATACCCATGCAGCACTTGTTGTACACCTTTGTGACATTTAACGCTTGAAGATTGTTTCATGTTTACTATTTGCTGCACAGACTTTATTTTTCAGCTTTGAACTACTGTAACAATGCACTTTCTCTCTTTCTTGTATTGTCATTACACTGACTGTATGCACTACTTGTACGCCACTTTGGATAAAAGCGTCTGCAACATGAATAAATGCAAATGTAAATGAATGTAAATATGAATAGTAGAGTGATTCATCACATATGCTCGTAAAAGGATTTCTAAGAAAGTGGCTTCTTAATTTTATGGCCAAAGTGGTGAATCTCCCATACACTGTTGAGCTGAGCTGAGTTGAGAACCACACACAGATTAGTAATTGGTAGTAACAGATCTTAGACTTTCATATTCTATGAGGATGGTTCATTTATGAGAGATGATCAAAGACATGTCTTGTATTCCTGAAAGCTTTTCTTATGCTTATCCATGTATTCTATGCGCAGTTGTTTCCCTTACTAACATTTCCCATTATGGTCTTCTCCCCCCTCCTCCTCCTCTTCTCCATACTTTTTGTCATCTTTCCTCTTCCATTCCCACTTTCTGTCCTTTCCTATTTCCTTCCTCCCTTCCCTCTCTCTTCACTTTCTGCTTTTCGCCATCCCTCCTTTCCTTTCTTTTCTTTCCCTATTCCTCTCTCTTGCTTTCCCTGCTTGAGCCTCTCTTTTCCTTGTCACCTTTTTTATCCCCTTTCCTCCATCCTCCCTTGTTCATCCTCTCCACCTCCCCCCTTTCCTGGTCTCTCCCTCTCCCTCTCCCTCTCCCCTCTCTCTCTGCTTCTCAGCTGGACCCCTGTTGCTCTAGATCAGTAGAGGTTGACAGGAGAAGATGTGATTAGCATCTGACAGCATGGGCAGTGTGTGTGTGTGTGTGAGAAACTGTCAATGTATGTGACTGGATGAGCGAGTGTGTGCGTGCATGTAAACACATGAGTGTGTTTGTGTATGTATGTGTGTGTGTGTGTATGTGATTGATTGTGTAAGTGTGTGTGTGACTGTGTGTGAGCGTGTGCGGGGGGAAAGTGGGCATGCTGAGGTGGTCCTGTCATGCTGACTTACAGCCTGGCGCTGCCACGTTACTCATTCTGAGCTCAGTGGGATCGTTTTTCAAAGCGGTCGCCGCATGGCATGTGTTCATTAGGAGAGGATCAGAGCCAGCAGACTGTCACACACACACACACACACACACACACACACACACACACACACACAGCCGTCACACTGACACAAAACCAGCAGACCATCACACCGTTACACAACTGTCACACAACTGTCACACAACCGTCATACCGTGACACAGCACTCAGACTGTCATGGGATCGTCAGCAGCCAGGCCCTTCAACATGTGCACAGGCCCACCTTAGTTCTACCTGTCACTGTGCTGCACTGCACAGTCTGGGGGAATTGGCCGGACACTGTACTGCAGCTACACTGCGCAGAATGAGGGTATGAGCCGGACACTGCTCTGCAGCTACACTGCGCAGTTGGGGGGTATTGGCCAGCCACTCTTCTGCAGCTGCACTCCGCAGTGGGGCAGTATTAGCCAGACACTGTTCTGCATCTGCACTGCGGAGGTGGACAACACTCTGCACCGCACAGAGTAAAGCACCCAAGCTAGAGCCACACACTTATCCCACTGTGACACACAATGCCCATTGATTAGCAGCAGGGAGAGTGAGGGGGACCTCTCCACGCTGAAGGGGCCTTTAAAATATTATTCATAGGATCCACATTGAAGTGTGGAGAGAGGCAGGCACTGCTGTTAGAGGGGAGCCGAGTCTGACTGGATGGAAAAGAGTAGTGTGGACAGAGACCCTGCCCAGTATCTTGACCTCCCCCGCTTTTAGAGATAAGCAGCCACTTCCTGCTAAACTGTTCTGTTAGTCGGCCATTTAACCCCGTCAACAATCTGGAGACTGGGCTTCCATTCCCATGAGGTTAACAGACTGAGTATCCTTTGGGCTAGTGCACCAATGCACAGGAGGCAAATACGACGGGAAATCGCCATTCGTGGGAGGTAAAAATACAAGATGTTGCCATACAAAACTTAGCCTGCTAACTGAGGTCCAAAACTGTCAAATTAAACCAAATTGTCACAATCAAGCTCAAAGATGTTGTGGATAATTGGCGAGAGGCTGGGGGGGCGGCATGTTGGTAAGAAGTAACAAGGTGCAGCCAGGGGCAGTCATATGGAGGGCAAATTCTTTGTGTAATAACAATGTAATAATATAAGAATGCAGTGTGGCCCTGTTTAATAACAAAGTTATACTGTGTCCTTGAGCTGCATAGGTATCATCTCTACCGTATGGGGTTTCTATTGCTCTGATGTGATGTGCTTGACAGCACAGGTGAGGTGCGATTGATGCATCGGAGGAGATGTACTGAGCCGTGGCCAAAGCCTGGGGGGGGGGAGTGGGCAGAATGCCGCTTTGTGTCCAAGCGATAAGCAAATCAACCCCCACCTGTCCTCTCCGCTTCTTTTCATGCTCAGAGAAACTGCGTGTGATTCCAAGATCAATCGCTGTAGCCAATAAAGATCTGGCGTTTATTGATTTTGTGTCAGGTCTCCTGACATGGGGCGAGACGACAGCCTAACGAAGCTCCTCTGAAGCCTTGAAAGGCCCTACACAGATTAGCAACACTGTGCTGTTCAGGCTCTCATAGGGAGGGCGAAATATCCAATACCATAAAGATCATTAATACATAAAACTATGTACATTTTTTTTTTTTTAGCTATTTACATTTTTTTCATGTGTGTATAACCTTTGGGAAAAACGATGACATATTAAAAAAAATGAACACTTCAAAGAGTCAAAAGTCAGAGAAATCCAACACACGTGTTGAACAGAAAGTCAGGACCACAAAAAAGGATTTACATCTGATCCTTCATGTGAACACACTCCACGCAAACAACACACATGCATGTTTGTGTCTGGGTGTTACATATTTATATGTACACATTTATACATATTTATAATCGTTAACGTATTGGTTAGGAGTCACACATGCAATCCAGCAAGCTGTGAGTTTATTCTAAGAGTGCCTCAACTTGGCTCCCTTGGGTTCCGGAATGTTCTGTGAGGCCTCACTGCGCTTGGCCAACACAGGCCCAATTACTCTGTACTAGCGTTAAACATGCTACACGCCACAAGTGGCAGGGTTAACGCAATGCTAATGTGGCCGTTCCTGCAGTAGGTCCGACAGTCTATTTTCTGAGCCTTGTTATTCAGCCATTGATGTGCTGCACCGCTGGGAAATTCCAGCATCAATTCAAGCTAAGTACCAGGGCTGAGCTGAACAGTATTTAACCTGATCCCTCCACCCACAGTCTAGACCTGCGGCCCTGCGGCTCTTAGGACTGCTCCCGAGCCACCACTCCGCCCACACAGCAGTGACTTGAATATCAATACACTGACCAATGGCAGCACACTTCCCTATGAACACTTAATGCATTACACTGACCAATGGCAATACACTAACACATAAACGCTTTATTCATAGTGCTGGCCAATGGCAGTGCACTTCCTTATGAATTCTTTGTGCATTCAACTAACAGACCCCCGCCCTGCCAACTAGCAGCCACTCCTGGCAAATGCATGACCCAGTGTTTGCTGACCATGAAAACACAGGCATTATATGATTGGTGGTGCATCTACAGTGGGTAAAGGAGTGAGTGCTTGATGTCACATGATTTGGAGGAGTCACATGACACAGCTGCCTCCTGCTGCATTGGGATCTGGGATCAGATTTCTGCATGGGGCTACTGTTCGTGTGGGGAAAATCAACCACAAAAAAGCAAGATATTAAATGCGAATCTGAATCGGAAGTGAAATAAGCACATAAACCAGTAAAATGCTGTGTTCAGAAGATTCAGTGTATGTGGATGTTTTAAAAGACTAGAGTTCATGACTTTTTAGGCTATTTACTGAGCCCTTGTAGACCTGTGTGTAATGCTGAAGAAGCTCTCAGAAGCGTTTACTTTGATTTCCGACATTAATACTTTCCATGGTCTGGACAGCATTTTTCGCCTCTAAACATCATCTTCAAAGCAGATTTTTCCATCAGGTGCTCCTTGAAGATCAGCTTATGGACACACACACATCTTTTTAAGAACATTAGCCATAAAAAAGCACATTACTCGATGCTGAAACCACACATTTGTAACTGTACAGCAAGGAGAAGCTGAAATCTTTAAATCGATGCCAGAACTTTTGGAAAGTGGAGTACCATTAGGGAAGTTGTAAATCTCATCATTCTTAAGCTACACCGTCTTTACTGCTAAAAAAAACAAGCAAATGGCTCCTTGTGGCAGAGAAAATTCTTTCAGCTGACACAGATTGGAAAATGCAGATATACTGACCTGCGTGTATTTGGTGTCACACACAAGTATATGTGTGTACTCATGATTCCATTGTGTTTCGATATTTGTGTGTATACATGTGCTCAAGCACATCTCAAGGTTTTCCGTTCTGTTTATCCCTCTGGAACATCGCTGTTAGTGTTAATTGTTCACAGTACAACATTGCACAACATGAAGAGCTTACATACCCTGGAGCTTTCATAACACTGTGTCACAGCCATTTGTGTCCGGTGTTTCAGGAGTGTGTCATATCAGTATTTGATTGTAACTACAGGCATCTATTTGCACAGTATTGTTGTCTTATGGCTTGCTTCTCCCTTCTCCTTTACACAACTCTCACTGTAGTACCACAGAATAACATCCTTTCTTATCTGAAGCTCTGTAAGTGCATTCATGCACAGACTGTAAGCGCATTCCTTCACGTACCTGGAACTTTGTGGTTAAAAAATGGCTGTGTCATCCCTGGTAAAGTGGATTAGGTGCAGGGATTTCGCCACTCAAAGGTATAACCACGCTTGTCTTTTGAATCCATAAGTGAGGATGTCATACTCCTTCAAGAATCCCATGTGTTGACTATTTCTCTTATCTACCAAGGGGCACACCAGATGGCCGAAGCAGACCAATAGCTGTATTATCTGTGCTCAGGACAGTGAAAACAAAGCCAACTGTGGCGGTAATGGATGTGACAGTCCCTCAGCCCTTCACTAGCCCTCTCTCGGCTGCCTTTAGGAGACACAAAAGGGGCCTCTGTGCACTGGATCTGAGGCTCTGCACAGCAGATGGTGGGCAGCTTGTCCAAGCGCAGTTTGAATTTAGCTCAAACACACACACACATACACACACACACACATATATACACACTTACAAACACACACATACACACACACACATACACTCACACACACACACACACACACATATATACACACACTTACATACACACATACACTCACACACACACATATATATACACACTTACATACACACATAAACGCACACACACACATATATGCACACTTACAAACACACATACACATACACATACACACGTACACACACACACACACACATATATACACACTTACAAACACACACAAACATACACACATACACATACACACACATATATATACACACTTACAAACACACACACATACACATACACACATATATACACACTAACAAACACACACACACATACACACATACTACACACACACATATATACACACATACACACACACACATATATACACACTTACAAACACACACACACATGCACGCATATACACACACGCATACACTCACACACACATATATACACACTTACAAACACACACACACACACATGCACGCATATACACACACACATACATGCACACACATATACACACTTACAAACACACAC